>OZ038488.1:40062408-40244908 GCA_964036315.1 Acanthosepion esculentum
TTCATGCCTTTTCCGTAGATCATTAGCGCGAAAGTGAATGCGACATACTAACCCGGATGTGAAAAGAAACACTAAATCTGAGATAGGTAAATATTTATATCACAAAGCCAAAACAATAATTATTTTTCTAAAAATCTGATTCAAAATTTGATTTGTTCAAGCTAGAGACAAATCAAGTGTTCTTAAATACCAGGAGATCGCAGTTCCGGGTGACGCAGCCGGGAGAATTTCACAGGCTTTAAAATAAGGAGAGAAAAAATGACAGTGTGAAAATCATGAGAACTTCGACAGCAATCGGCGATGTTGGTAAAAGTGACATGCACCAATGATTTTTATCTGCATCATTTGCGTCCTCAAAACCTTCCGTAAGTGACGAAAGTCGGTTAGCTTCCAAAAGAATAATTTGTTCATTATCAACATTACCATCTTTTTTGCTTTCAACCATTTCGTTTGTCATTGATTTTAACTGTTCTATTTCCTTTGCTGTTACGTCTCTCCGTCCAGTCAAAATATCGATAACCAAACTATTTGGAACATCATCAAGTGAGAGCCCATTAACACTAAGAATCCGGTCACCTATTTGTAGTGTTTCCTCACCGAAAACCGTCTCAAAATCATTGTTTCCAATATTCAAGACGTGTATCCCTGAATAACCGTTTAAAATCTGTTCGTCGCTGCCACCAAGGATTTGAGCGGACAGAATTTCTTTTGGGTTCCTTTTCACTGCGACAGTGAAATTCCCCTTGGGCTGCTCGAATATTCGCCTCATCTTCTTTAGAGATCTTTTCAAAATTGACGGAGGGCTTTTCTTTTCGTAATCTGGAATGTTCTTTAAAATAGCGGCTCTTGGATCGTTACTGATGCTATCCTTCGGCTGTATAGTCAAACACAAGCAGCCCTGACAAGACTCGCTTAGTAGGTCCCTTATTCGCGTTGCGGTCATTTGCTTGATATTAATACCGTTTACAGCAATTAGACGATCCCCAGCTTTCAGCATGGTATTCGAGTGGTCACTGCTCCCTCTGTCCAGAACATCGTAGATATAAAAGCTGCTTTCACCGTTACTGGCACCATTGGTTCTCTCCACTAATGCAAAGCCGTAACCATAACTGCTTTCTTTCAGCACAACTTCCAGCATATCCATTTCTATCGGATGAATTCTCACAACTAACCGACGCTTTGTGTTATAATGACGTCATTGATTATGACGCCATAATATTCCAATGGAATTATGTCATTCATCATCATCGTCATCATTTATTCAGTTAGCTCATTTGGCATTGCTGTGGTCACTACTCTCCTCCATCTCCCTCTCTCTGTCCGATGCCGCCCTTACAGCGTCATTCCAATCCAGCTTAGTATCATCAAACCAAAACATGTGTTCTCATCTCTAGTGCCCCTTGCCCCCCACTGAGCCCAGCAGAATGTCCTTATCGACGCCACCTCATCGTACAATATGCCTGAAGTAACGGAACTTCTTTAATGCCATCTGCTCTTTCAATACGTACCTTGTTCGGATGGTACCTAGAACTCATTTATTAGTGTGTCTCGCTGTCCATTTTGCTCTAAGGACTCCGCGATATGCCCACATCCTGAAAGCCTCAATCTGATACTGTTACCCATTGGTCAGGGCCCATGACTTGCATCCGTAGCTGACGATGGCGAAAGCAGTGACTCATATTAATTTCAACTTTATTTTGATGCGTATATTTCTACTATTCCAGATGTTTCCTATTTTTGTCGTAGTACTTCTTGCTATAGCCATCTTTCTCTTGATTTAACGCGTAGAGCTACTCTCGGTATTGATGGTGCAGCCCAGGTACACAAAATCGCCCACCTCTTCTATCTCCCTTCTCGCTATTGCCATCTCTCTCTTGATTATGCGTTGTCTCTCTTGCCTTCAATACATTCTGTGACTATCAAAATTTACAAGCCCTCTTTCCTCATTATATACTCTGTGTTTTCCTGATGTTATGTATAAGTTTACTTTTTGTTTGCATTTTCTCTTAAAACTTCGTTATTCAAACGTTCGTTCCATGGTATTCGTAGCATCTTTCTGTAAAGCCAAATTTCTGTTGCTTCTATTCTACATGTTTAAGAAGACTTCTATCATTCACTGCCATATAGGTGGATTGATATTACATAACTGTTCAGTACTCTTTTGTTTGTTTCTCTTGCTTCAAGTCTCTTCATCTGTGAGGAGATTGTCCAGAATTCATTGTCATATATGAGGACTGGCATTACGTGAAAGTTCAATACACTTTTGTTTGTTTCTGTTGCCTCAAGTCTATCTTTTAATCTGTGAGGAGATTGTCCAGAATTCATTGTCATATATGAGGACTGGCATTACGTGAAAGTTCAGTACTCTTTTGTTTGTTTCTGTTGCCTCAAGTCTATCTTTTAATCTGTGAAGAGAATGTCCAGAATTCACTGCTATATAGGATTACTGACTTTACGCAAAAGTTCAGTACTCTTTGTTTTGTTGCCTCAAGTATATTTTTAATCTGTGAGGAGAATGTCCAGAATTCACTGCAACATATGAGGACTGACATTACGTAATAGTTAAGTACTCTTTTTGTTTCTGTTGCTTCACGTCTTTTCTTTATGTTTGTGTAGTGTTCCTATCATTCAGTGACATATAGGTGGATTGATATTACATAACAGTTCAGTACTCTTTTGTTTGTTTATAATTAAGATTTTCCCGCTGTCTATAAGTAAAAAAAAAACGGAAAACACATAATTACCTTCTGAGTATCCGATGAGTACCCACATAAAAAAAGAAATAAATAGAACTCACACCATTGCGATTTGCTGTTGGTCAACTTCCAATCAAATGCGTGATAGAGGGGTATGGTTTGCCTAATATAAGTCAGTGTCTGCAGGCTGTTAATTTAGATGGGGGGGAATCAGAAACTGATCAGCTCTGATGGGGTCGACTTGGTGAGGGGAGTATGATGTTTGAAAAACCCGAAACTGCCCAATGACACAATTCAGAACATCACTGACGACGCCCTCTAGCGCTAAAGAGCGTATATTCGAAGTAATGACACTCTAAGGACTGTGCGATATACCCTCATCAATAAAGCATCACTCTGATGTCTTCCTTTTTGTTCAATGCCCATGACTCACATCCGTAGCTGGTGATGGCGAATGCAGTGGCTTGTATAAATTTCAACATTAAGCTGATGTGCATGTTCCGACTCTTACAGATGTTTCCCCTTTTTTGCCGTAACACTTTTTGCTATTGCCAGCTTTCTCTTGATCTCCTGCGTAGAACTATCCTCGATATGATGGTGCAGTCCAGGTACACAAATCACCCACCTCTTTTATTCCTTCACACTCCAGGGAGTCTGTGAAGTCTGTTCGGCCCCTGTTAATCACCATTACCTTGGCCTTCTTGGTGTTCAGCAGAAGACCTCGCTGGGCGCTGGAATCACTTTGTAGTAACGTCATCAGTCTATTTTTGGAGGCCGAGAACAGGATCGTATCCTCAGTGAACCGGATGCTGTCAACTTTCTTCCTACTAATCATAACTTCAAACGTTTTCCTTTCTAATGAATCCAGCATAATGTCCTCGCTATACGTGTTGCCTAACACCTCTTCCGATAGGAAACCACTCTGCTAAACCCACGAATGTTCGTACAGCGAATTCGTGATCTCTATATCATTATTATAGAGGTGCCTCCAAAAATCTTCTAAAACGAGCGTACCATGATGAAAAAATGACCCAAACTTGATAAAAAAATTTCTATCATTCAAATGCTTAAGCAATTTTTTTACTATTTTGTTAAATTTTTTTAATTCTTTCTAGCACGTTCGAAATTCTGCTTAAAAATCTTCTTGCGTCAGTGGGTGGGCCAAACATTAATGTTGGAAGTTTTAATGTCTTTGCCGTTAAAGACACATTGTTTTTAAATTCTTACAAATACTTGTCAGGTTTTAATGAAATTTTCAGAAGTTATTTACAAATGAATGTGAGTATTTTTGAAATTTTTATTTTTAGAAAATCTTAGTAAAAATATATACTTCATTTTTCTTAGATCACTTACCCACACTTACTTAATTTTATGATATTTCGAGAAATCAAATTTCATCTTTTTCATATTTACATTAGTTAAAATCGAGACTCCTTGGAGAATTTAAATAATCAATTTGTTTGTCAAACACAAACACGATTTACCGAAAACATTTTCTGAATCTTAAAACAAAAGAATGCAATAAAACTATGATATTATTTAATTAGAAATGCATTTATAAATAAGACATATTACGGACAGTATTGTCTTGAGAGAAAAAAAACTTTCTGTAAATAATGAATATTTACAAGAATTGTTTCCATATTTTTACATTTTAATTAAAAAGATTTTATTAAATTTTAATTTTGTATTAATTTTAGCCTTTTACATATTATTATTACTCATAAATAGAAAAACTATATTTACTAATCATAAATTGAAAAACTATATTTACTAGTTATAAATGAAAATGCTTAATGCATATCATCAAGCATCAATATTTTAAAAAGAATTTTGGACTTTTTTTACGGGTATAAACGTCCCTATTTTTATTAGTGCGGGCGACCATACACAATATTATCAGAAAATAAGAGCGATAAATATAGTAAAATTAAACCGAAACATATAAAATTCAATAAAAAATTACGGAGACTATTTTCCTAAATTTTTAAGATTACTTATTATTTAAAAGAATTATATAAAAAAGCGCTCACGTCTTCCCTTCAATTATGTTTTTACAGAAAAAGTCTCCGCCGAACAACATTAGATCTGTCATCAGGCTGTCAACACGTCAAAACAGCTACTGTCGAGTTAAAAAAATGCATTTCCACGATATTTTAAACTTAAATTAAATAGTATTTGTTTCAAATCAGATTCATTATACTTAAATCAGCTAATATTCTTCAAATAAAGTTTCAGAAAAATATATTTTATTATTGGAAATTTTTTTAATAAAAAAAATTCTTCTTTTCTTTTTACGTGCTGTGTCCCTTCAGTACGCAGGCGATCATGGCTTTCCACATATTCCTATCCCTTGTAGCTCTCAATAAGTGTTGTCCTTTTGCTACTTCCCCCAGGCCACGTTCTGTCATTCACTTGCTCAAGTACGCCAGGTACATCATGCGTTGTTTTCCCTTGTCTCTTTTTCCCTCTATTCGATCTGTGAGTATCAGATTCTCCAAGTCCTCCTTTCTCATTACGTGTCCCAGAAATTTCAGCTGCCTCTTCCTGATGTTAAGTATAAGCTTCTTCCTTGTTCGTATCTTCTCCAGAACCTCATCGTTGCTAGCACGCTCGGTCCATGATATCCTTAGCATCTTTCTGTAGAACCATACCTCCGTTGCCTCGAGTCTCTTCTTTATCTTTGAGGAGACTTTCCGACATTCTCTGCTGTAAAGGAGGACAGATGTCACGTAGCAGCTCAGCACTCTTTTCTTTATTACCAAAGAAATCCTCCTGTATCGTAATACTCTGCTTAGCTTTTGGAATGCGTCTTTGGCCATCCGAATACCTCTTTGGATCTCAGCGTCGCACTTACCGTCCTCTGTCAAAACACTTCCCAGATATTTAAATTTCCGTACATGCTAAATCGACCTGTAAATCACATTTTACTGATGACCATGCATTCTGTCCTCTTATAGTTTATGCTTAGTCCCTTCTTCTCGCTCTTATGTTTTATCGTTTCTTTTCCGTGTCTGCTATCAGTACTGTGTCATCTGCGTATGTTGTTAACATTGTGGCCGCTAATGATAAATCCCGGCAGGATTTCTAATTCTCTCAGAATTGCCTCGTTGATTGCGATAAAAGATGACCAAAAAGGGCGCTAATCAGCTATTTTAGGGAAAAAGCCACCTTCCAGACAATTAAAATTAGCTTTTGAAATAAAGCAAAAGGGTTTTGCTTATTAGAAATATTAAATTTAATTATTGGGTTGAAATAAAAATTAAAAGCTTCAAGAAAGATTTTTCATTTTTTTTAATTCATTTTAAACCTTAGGTATTGCGTTTTTTATGGATGTCCCTAATTATTATATCATTATTACTCGTAAAATTGTTTGGTTCAGGCTCATGACTAGGCCGGGATCAATACGTAGTATCTGTTCTCCTCGTATTACAAGGGCCTTCTCCTAGTGATTCTAACTCTGACGCAGCACATCCCACGTTGCGCTAAGGGTGTGAGATTATTGATGCCACCTGTCGCGGAGACTGAACGATTTTTGGATTGACCGACAATAGACACACATTAAAAAGGTTTCGTGTCACATGTTGCCACAATGGCTAAGTGACTAAATAACTTCACGAAAGTATTCGTCTGTACGCCCAATCGAACGGAATATCTGATTTAAAGTTGGAATCTCACTCGTGCCTCAAAATGCTTGAAATACAAATTCTATCGGATTTTAAGCAGTGATTCATTCAAAGACTGAAGTAAGGAATTAGAATTTATATTTTTTTTAATTTAGACTAAAGAAAATGTTCGAACATTAAATTCGTTGCCAGTTTTTCTTTTGTTTTTTTATAGCCACTGTTCTTATTCTTTTAAAATTACCGTAAACAAAGCCTGGTTTCTTATATTAAAATTTGTAACGTTTAGTTTCGTAGTATTTACAAAGTAAACCTATAACCAGCGCATTGTTACTTTTTTATTTATAATTGCTCCACCCAATGCAGAGTTACTTCTTGTTCAAAATTGATAGACGCATATATTGTTGATCTTTGTCCAAAACCAAATATTGTTGCCTTTTTGCTAAAAATTGCTTTACTTGTTACTTCTTTGTTCAAAATTCTTATATCCAATTCATTGTTACTTTTTCGTTCATAATTGAATTTTCGGATGAATTTTCTTTTCTTGTAAACTTCCAATACTTTTTTGGTGCGAAATTATTGTTTCTTTTTGTTCAATATTCCTATGTCGAATTCATTGTTACCTTTTTGTTCAAAATCTCAATGACGAAAGTATTGGTAAAGCATTGGTGCTTTTTTGATCAAAATTACTAACCAACAACATATTGTAATTTTTCGTTCAGAATTGCTGTGAACAATGCATTATTACTTTTTTGTTCAGAATTGCCGTGAACAATGCATTGTTACTTTTTTGTTCAGAATTGCTGTGAACAATGCATTGATACTTTTTTGTTCAGAATTGTTGTGAACAATGCATTGTTACTTTTTTGTTCAGAATTGCTGTGAACAATGCATTGTTACTTTTTTGTTCAGAATTGCTGTGAACAATGCATTGTTACTTTTTTGTTCTGAATTGCCGTGAACAATGCATTGTTACTTTTTTGTTCGGAATTGCCGTGAACAATGCATTGTTACTTTTTTGTTCAGAATTGCCGTGAACAATGCATTGTTACTTTTTTGTTCAGAATTGCTGTGAACAATGCATTGTAACTTTTTTGTTCAGAATTGCTGTGAACAATGCATTGTTACTTTTTTGTTCGGAATTGCTGTGAACAATGCATTGATACTTTTTTGTTCGGAATTGCCGTGAACAATGCATTGTTACTTTTTGTTCTGAATTGCTGTGAACAATGCATTGTTACTTTTTTGTTCAGAATTGCTGTGAACAATGCATTGATACTTTTTTGTTCGGAATTGCCGTGAACAATGCATTGTTACTTTTTTGTTCAGAATTGCTGTGAACAATGCATTGTTACTTTTTTGTTCAGAATTGCTGTGAACAATGCATTGTTACTTTTTTGTTCAGAATTGCTGTGAACAATGCATTGATACTTTTTTGTTCGGAATTGCCGTGAACAATGCATTGTTACTTTTTGTTCAGAATTGCTGTTAACAATGCATTGTTACTTTTTTGTTCAGAATTGCTGTGAACAATGCATTGTTACTTTTCTGTTCAGAATTGCTGTGAACAATGCATTGTTACTTTTTTGTTCAGAATTGCTGTGAACAATGCATTGTTACTTTTTTGTTCAGAATTGCTGTGAACAATGCATTGTTACTTTTTTGTTCAGAATTGCTGTGAACAATGCATTGATACTTTTTTGTTCGGAATTGCCGTGAACAATGCATTGTTACTTTTTGTTCAGAATTGCTGTGAACAATGCATTGTTACTTTTTTGTTCAGAATTGCCGGGAACAATGCATTGTTACTTTTTTGTTAAGAATTGCCGGGAACAATGCATTGTTACTTTTTTGTTCAGAATTGCTATATCCAATGTTGTGTTACTTTAGAAATTTTCTCATTATTTTTTCATTATTTTTCAAAATTGTTATAGTCACTGCAAATATCCTCATTCTCTTCAAGTTTGTTCCCCTAAGAGTTATTGTCAACTTCACAACAAATTGTTGCTTCATTCTCAAAATAAATGCTGATGGAAATTCAGAAATACAACTTATCAATTTTGTAGCTAAAAGACCAAAAATTTCACAAAATGAGTGACGTTTAAAAAAAATACCAGAATTAGCTAAAGTATGCGCCTCTAAAACAATCCCCAATAATTCATCTTCTGCGACAGTGTCGCCTTTCCAGTTTACACATTGATATCACACTGCTTACAAGTTCTGGAATAAAAATGGATATCAAGGAAAGCCTTTTGTCTGCTCTCCAGACAATGATTCTCTACTGCTTCTGGTTTCGTTTACTCTTTACTTTTTTCTTAGTTTTTTTTTTCGGATATGTCACGAGCCCTGTCTGTATTCTTGAGATAATGTATTGTAACTATTTACACTATTTACATTGACCAGTCTATTGTCCTCATCTTTATTGTCATATTCACGACGTTTCGGCTGTTGTACGCTCCGGCCGTTTTCAGGTGATATACGTTGGAATTTCGATTGAGCCCTTTATTTTGTCCACCGGTGAATAAAAGCGTTGAATCCAGTGATTTTATCCAAAGAGATAAGAGTTCAATACCTGGCCACAGCAGAGGTGAACAAAAACTTGGAGAATTGAGTTGCTAAAGGGAAATAACTGAAACTGAGATATCCAGAAAAGGCATAGCATGTGGAACTAGAACAATCAACCCCAGTGGACGAAATAAAGGGTTCGTTCGAAATCCCAACGTATATCCTCTGAAGAAGGCCGGAGCGTACAACGGCCGAAATGTCGTGAGTATGACAATAAAGACGAGGGCAATAATCCGAACAATGTAAATAGTGTAAATGTCACGAGCCCCATTAACGCAGTATGAGTACTACATTTTCTGCAGCATTGATGTATCTAGAGTAAGATAGCCTGACGGAGTCCATCCCTCCTCAGATTGGTTTTCCTTCTCCTAGACTAGTTGCTACTTCAAGGCTAGAAAGCCCAATGTGACCTACAGTTTAAACCATGGGAAGAAGGGATAAATTCATATATTTCATAAGGCTATATTTGAAAATGAACAAAACGAACTCGACCAGAATTCGAACTCTGATCGCCGATTTCTTCTTCTGGGTCGTTAACCCACTACCCACATACACCTTTAAGATATATACATAGTATATTAGTGCAGTGTACTTCATACTTGTGCACCAAGCAGATAATATATCGAAAATTGTATCATTATATTTCAGGGAAGTTTACAAATATGTGAATGAATATAAAATACTCATTTTTCAATTACGATTGAGTAATGATTTCGATTCCCACTGGGTGCTCCATAATTTAGGCCTTGTGTCACATGTAAGCTACGCTTACTAAATTACTATAAAATATTCATTTTATTTTATATCTTCAGAAACGCAAATGCATTCGCACTTGTGCGTTGAACAGGTCCTCCATTGTATTATGAGTCGGTTGAACAGGGTTTGTTGCCTCGATTTCATTTCTGATGCACTACTTCATTGATTATCCTTATTCTGATTTTTATCTGGGCATGAAATGAAAAGAGATCATCCGATTTTTTTTTCAATTATCCGAACCAAGCCTTTTCTAATATATCATCTCTGACAAGCCTTTTCATCATTTTTGAAAATCATACATTTATTGAGCAATTTGCATCGGTATAAATCAAGCGGAAATAAATGACTTAAGATGGCCGTGGGGATGAAAGTTTCTCTGTCAGAAAATGCTAAAGAGCAGGAAGGTGATAATATTTCCCAGTAGTCAAAAGTCCCAACGCCCAGTTTCAAAAACTGAAATTATGATTACGTTTGACAAATGTTACTCTTTCAAGCAGAAGCTACCATTACAAATATAGTGGCCTATGATGATTTTTTAGCTACTCTTAATTACAGGAAGTTTGGCTTGTGTAATAACGTCTCTTCTTTTTTTCAGACAATACCGTGTTGGTATCAAGTTGCTCTCATCTATGACCGACAGTTGACTTTATATCTTGCAATGAAAGTTCGCAGAAGTAAGGAAATTGGTGAATTTCAACGAGGGCAACTATTAGGATGGCATCAGTGCGGCAAGTCAAATAGAGAAATTGCTAGGTTTTTCCAGGTTAATGATTCAAACGGTTAATAATATTGTCAATCAATTTAATGAAGAATGGCATTGTTGTGTGGAACAATGTCCAGGAAGACCAAACATCGTATCTGAATGAACGAAAATGTTGCTGATGAGGGAAGTCATCCGAAACTGTCGTCAGAGCGTCAAAGATGTCACCAACAGCATGAAAATGTCGCCATATTCGGTAAGAAAGACTCCGAAAGAGCTAGTCTATCAAAGAAGAGTTGCAAGAACGAAGCTCTTGATTTCAGAGGTTAACAGGAGCCTTCGTATGGACTGGGCGAGAAAATTCGAGAGCAAAGGTGATGAATTTTGGCAGTCTGTAATTTGGTCGGATGAAAGTAAATTCTGCCAATATTCTAATTCGAGATTGGTGTATGTTTGGAGAAATCAGAATGAGACTTGGCACACTGAATGTCTGCAGGCGACCATGAAACATGGAGGGATTGGAGTAATGGTGTGGAGCGCTGTCTGGTTTGGAGGGGGATCTGAGCTGATTCTTGTTGACGAGCGATTGAATGGTCCAAAATACTGTCAAATATTAGGGAAAGGAATATTCCCAATATTTGAAAACAATCAGATTAACAAGAATGTTTACCCTTTTCAAGAAAATGGAGCACCATGTCGTACGAGCAAAGTAGCAAATGCCTGGAAGGAATCGCAAGGAATCAACTCACTGCCATGGGTAGCCCAAAGTCCTAACATGGATCTAATAGAACACGTTTGGGAGCACCTTGACCGAAATTTTCAAGAGCGTGCAACCCAAATCACATCAGTGGCAATCCTTAAAGAAACATTGCTAAAGTAGTGCAATATATGGATCAGGCGATTGTTGATAACTTGATCAAATCCATGAAAAATCTAATACAAGCACTGAAAGTAGTAAATGGTGGACCTACTCCATACTAGTTCCAAATATTGTTTATTTATGTTAAGTTGGGATTACGTAATTAAATTTTGAAATTGGGCGTAGTTTATTTCTCTTGGCTAAAAACTTTTCTTAGACCACTGTATAGCTACTTTCATCCAGCTTCGTGAGATAGGGTCAGAAAGAAACGCGCCGGAAATAGACAAAATTTGACGCATTTTTTAAAACAAAATGGAAAAAAATCTAAGAAAGCATTTAAAAATGTTATTGGATTATATAGATGTTAAATTTCTTTGGGAAAATAACTTTTCTCTTCGGTCTTTTTCGATAATTTAGGTTGTGGGATCACTCATATCATACCAGCAGAAATAGCCTTGTGTTCATAAGAATAAAAACATACACAGAAATAACACTCAAAAGTATGTTAAATTGTAAATTAAAATCATACAATTTGATTTATTTTTGTGTATTGGTGTCTGTGTATCTTAGTTACAAGTCTTTTAAGGTTGCATGTGATAAAAGGAAGAAGTCACTTCATATTATGACAAGCAATGTCCCTAGGAGAAGAGATGGACATCTTGACCCTCCAACAGTCAGTGACGAAACTGAATTCAGCGTCTTTTAGTGAAAAGTCCATTTTCAGACAAGAAATATTTCTGTTGCATTCTGGGAGAGCTTTTCTCTTTCTTTTTGGTTTTATTTTAAACAACATTTTAATGTTATTTGTTTTGTTTTGTTTTATTTTATTATATTTTTTATATTCTTTATTATTATTTTATATCTTTATTTACTAATAATCATAATATTGTCCCTACAAAGTATTCAGTTAACTGAAATTTTGAATTATCCGAACATATTTTTCAACCCCTGTTCCAGCATGTCCCGATAATTGAACAATTACTGTATTTTTTTGGGGGGGGGTCACGCTACTTACCGCTGGCACCACCCAGTTCCCTGTAAAATGTCAACAAGAGAATGCATTTTCAGAGACATTCGGCTTTCCATTATTTGGTAAACATGTCTTTTTTCATTATTGATTTATTGTAGAAGTCAAATAACTTACCTTCTAAAATGGCTGCCTCCTTGTGTCTCCTCTATTTATTTTGTAAAATTACAAAATTTTGGCACAAGGCCGAAGGGGGAGTGAGGAGAGGCTGGTCTTTCACTAACTATCCTATTCCTAGTTAAGCACAATCATGACTCATTCATGCATTACAATTACACATTCACCACAAGAACTCATCCATCACCTCACAATCCTCCACATACCACAATACCACATATTCACAAGGGTCCTACAAAAACACCCCATGGTGTAAAAATTTGTAATGTTCATATATATATATATTTATATATATATATATATATATATATATAAATCCCATGAAACATGAAATGATGGGGAGGGGAGATGAACCCAGACAAGAAACTCAAAAATGTCAACGAAAGATAAAACAAAATCAAAGCAATGTTAGTAGGAAGCGTCCACCCCACAAAATAATAAGAGTGGCCGCTGTATTCTATCGATAGATAGTGATTTTCCAAGCGAAGCTTAGATGTGGTACAAGGCCGAAAGTAGGGGGTACCCAGTGAGGATCGAACACACTACTCAGTCGTAACTGTTCTAGCAAGACAAGCTTGCTAACCATTACACCGCCTCGAGGTTCCCCCGATAGATAGAATCAAGAAGCTCACTCACTAACGAAATGGGGAGCGAAAAATAAATGACGGAATGGGAAAATCAAAGGTTGATTCAGCCGAGATGGAAAAAGGGGGACAAAACCAAACTGGGGAGATTGGGAATCTCGACATGAATCATAACAGAAGAAAAGTCGGGAACAGGCCGGGAACACTTATTCACATTAACTAAAAACACAAAATAGTGTCTAACTTAACTAGGTGGGGTTCAACAGGAAACCACCCCATGGCGCTAAGGGGACTTAAAAAAGAAAATCAAGGCTAGCCCCATCCTCACGAACTAGCTCGATCGCCTTCATACGTTTCCTGTAAAGAGGAAGTACAGCTAAGCGGTAAAGGATAAGGGGCAAGACGTAAGTGGCACACGCCTCGGCCCTACCCTTTAAGGACAACCCTCTTCGAAGCCAAGTCCGGACCGACGCTCCGACCTTTGCCTGTACTTCTGACCAATTCTTCTTCAGCCGGAGTCCGGGCCCGAACCACACCCCAAGGATGCGGACGGATCCATCAGTCCAGCCGAAGGGTCCCGGAAGCGCGACCCCTTCCAGGCACATAACCGCAAGCCGGAAGACTTGTTGCGGTTAATCTTGTCCCCCGTCACCTCCTCGTACCGTTCAAGCGCCTTCTGCACCACCTTAATGTCGCTGCGGCACGACACGAAGATGGATACGTCATCGGCGTACGCAGAAACCCTAGTACGAGCACTACCAGGGAAAATGGCTATTCCGCATAGGGCCGGACTGCACGCCCTGTCCCTTAGCCAGCGAAGGAAAGGCTCCAACACCAAAGCATAAAGTAAGGGCGACAGTGGGCATCCCTGTCGGACCGACCGAGTCAGCGCAAAAGCGCTCGACTGCTTTCCGTTCACCTGTACCACAGCACTGGGAGTGCGATACAGGAGGCTAATCCACCTGCAGAAGTCGGGTTCGAATCCGGCGGCCTGCAAGACAGCAGCCAGGTAGTGATGGTCAACCCTGTCAAATTCAAATGCCTTGGACTGATCCAAATTGATCAGCGCGGCTCGCTTGTCCTCTTTTACACCCTCTATGATCGTCTGTTCAGGTTCCAACAAGCTCGCGACAACTGACTGCAACCTCTCCGTCAGGATCTTGGCCAAAATCTTTAACTCTGTGTTTAGCAGAGTTATGGGCCTGTAATCATCTAAATCCTGCCCAACATCCTTACACTTTTTCAACAGCGTGATCACACCCCTGGAAATCCGGTTGTGGATGGACCTCGACCGGAACCAGTTGTTGAACACCACTGTCAAAATCGGGACAAAGATGTGCGACAGTTTCAAGTACGTTTTGTAGGGCAGACCATCAACTCTCGGAGACTTGCCTCTGCTGACCTTCTTCAATGCCAAGTGGACTTCGCCCTCCGTAATCTCACCCTCGCAGCTAGCTGCTTCAGTCGGCGAGATCTGAGGAAAGTCAGCCAAATAGCTGCGAAACTCGTCGCCACTGAGACTAAGCTCCTTGGTAAAGCGGCTCTAGAGATGCCGCCGAAACGCCTCGCACATGTCCTTGGTCGACCTCAGAGAGCGCCCCTCCGGGGTAATGACCTCGCAAATGTATCGATCGGGACCTCGACGGATCTCTTCCTTGCGCAATTCTGCGCCCATGTTCACCGCCTCGTTAGACATCTTGCTTAACCTATGTCTAACTACCTGACCCTGATAGCGCTTGCTTCACGCTTCAGGGTCTGCCTAGCTACGGCTATCTCTAGGGATTCCCCCCAGCCACCGCCCGGGACAGATTATCCTCTAAAGCCTTCATCGTTTTAGCCTTATCTAGAGCGAGTTGTTGGCTATATTCAGTGGTGAAGGACCTAATCCTATCCTTAAGCCTCTCCCACCACTTATTCCCAATAACCGCCCCACTTATTCCCAATAACCGCTGCACTAATCTAGTTAGCTGTTGTTGAAAGTCCCGCCTATCCAGTAATGACAGATTGAACTTCCAGTGTCCATCCATTCTAGGTCTAGTACCTAACACCATCCAGGCACAGACGAGTCTGTGATCTGAATAGTCTACCCGGTGGAACTTGGGACAATCTAGTAAATCTAGATCGACATTTCTCACTAATATTGTGTCCAGGTAGCTGGCTACCTGGAGAGACAGCCAACTACGAAACCACGTCCACATCTTCTCCCTCGGATGATCGACCCGGTATCTATCGACGAGCCCAAATTCGCCGATCAGATCAACGATCGCCCGATGCCTTCCCGCTAGCTCCCCACCCCCTATCTATCTTAGGGTCCAGGACGGCATTCTAGTCCCCCATTAAGACTAAGCGCGACGAATCAACCAGGAACGGTCCCAACTGATGGAAAAAGTCGACACGCTCACTCTGGTCGTTGGGCGCATAAACCGCAACGACCCGAAACGAACCACTGCTCACGGCAATATCAGCCACGATCAAGCGGCCCTCCGCGCCCACATGAACAAGGTCCACCTTCGCATCCAGGGAACGTTTAACCAACAAGGAAACACCTCTGGCCATCTGGTCCCCATGTGCTGAATAGACAACAAAGTCGCTAGACAGCACACGAGCATCAACCTCGCAAACAAAGTGTGTTTCCTGGATCGCAGTACATCCACTCCAAAGGACCTGAGATCACAAAGCAGGCGGGCAGCCTACCCTGATCTCTCAGGCCCCTCACATTCAAACTGGTTAGTTTGATTGACATGATTTAAGCCAGAGTCCCTTAAGCGCAGACTGGCCGGAAATCTGCGGGTGTCAGGACCCCGACGGATTGTCCCAGGCTCCCAGTACCCAACTCTGTCGTCATCCGATCATCTGTGACAATCCCACCGACGTCCATAGGGTAGGTTAATTTAACTGCCCTATATACAGAGGGGTGGAGTAATACGGGGACCCTCCCTGCACAGAAATGGGAAAGTTTTTTCAACTCCAGTGTACCTATCTCAAAAACCCTAATATTCGGGAATATATCCCTACACTCATGGAGATAGTACCAAACTTTCAAGTACCCCTCTGTGTCCCTAATGAAAGTAATGATACCAGGGGCCTGAGGGAAACTCCAGGGGTCTTCCACGGAAGTCAGTTTAAAAAGCGGACCTAGTCTGGCTTTTTAATGTGCAGACAAGTCCTTTTCTAGTTCTCTCCTGTCCATCTTGCAGATCAACTCAGGGCCAGGGAAATATTTTTTTCTTTTCTGGGTGAGGCGGAGAAGTGGTAGATGTGTGAGGTGGGGTAGAAGTATGAGGTGGGGTGGATATAGAAACCAAGGAGGAGGTGGAAGGAGAGGGAGGCGAAGCACAGGAAGGGGAGGAAGGGAGACTCCTTCTATTGGAGACTAAAACTGATTGTTTCGGGGATGCAGGGACGGATAGGGACCTGGTTTTGTCCATGTACCCATCCGCCCTACTTCGCCCGACATCTTGTTGGCTAAGCACGGCCCCTGTGTTCCACCACCATTTCGCCGACATATGTTGCTGAGTGTAATCTACGAAATGATGATAAACTGACGGTACTGAAGCCGGGATACGAACAATGAAAGTATTAAATAGCTGAAAAATAAAGTGAAAAAACAATATTTTGCGCAAAACTGAAATTAGTGACAATTGGGAATTGTTGTTTTAATCATTTCAATTCAAGCAAGATGATAAAGCCACTAAGACGCAAGGGGGTCACTGAATATAAAAGAACAGAATGAAGTAAACTGAGAAAACGTTACTGAGAAGAAAGGGTAAGAAAAAGAACAGGATTTAGAGAGTGTTGTAACCTAGGAAAAGATAACTGAATAAGAATAACCAAAATGAAGTTTGGAAATGGAACGATAACATTTATAACAGGAACAACATACAAGATTCGCCAGCGGTGTGTAGTATATAATCAACTGCTAGCGGTGAGCTAGGTGGGTGGAAGACCAATGACGGTATCTACCAACTGCCCCACGCAGTCAGATGTAGCACAAGGGCGAATTTAATGTGAGGTTCTCGAGCTCGTAGGCTCAGCCAAAAATTCCTCGTAGACTCCGCATAAAACAGGGCCAGGTAGGTGTTTCCTGAGACGAACCTCTGCCCTTCGATATAGCCATGTTTAGGGATGCTCTCTGTTCGGAGGCAGATAGCTTAACCAGCCCAGCTGAGGACGAATCTCCAACTGCAGGCCGGCCAACCGTGGAAGACCAATGACTACCATATATAGTATATTCTACTATATTTATACGGAATGGAACATACCCATTATAGTCCATAGGTACGGTGTAACAAAGAGACAAAAGATTAACGTTACATTTAAATCTTTGTAGATTGTAAATTACTGGAAATCAAGAAGCTGGAAGAGATTTCACAGGAAATAAGAAACTATTAGAATAGGACTTACGGTTACACTTAACAATTACAGTAGTGAAACATTCAGACCTAGCCGCCAATCAAGTAATACGCTTAAATTCATGAAGTACCAAAAAGGGAATCTCATCAGAACAATTGTCATGATACTATCTGTAGAAATGGCACAGAGAAAGCTACGTTACGACTATGTGAAATTAATTGAAACCGAGATATCAGGTCGGGATTAATAATACGTGTTATAATGTTCATATGACACTCATAATTTCGCATTTGTGATGCACTTTTTGCTACTGTTCCATGAGCAGACGTTTATAACGGATGGATGAGTTCACGTTTCAGAAAGAGGCTTAATCAATTTTTACATACTTTGTCATGAAAACACTCCAACGAGTGCACAGGATCGCCTCGTCAGTGATGTTATGACTTGGGGTCATGACAAGTTTCGGGTCTTGCAATATCATACTTGTTCGCCCAAGAGACCCTACCGAAAACAGTACTATTCCGGCAGGCGATCCTGAAACAAAAAAAATATCTGCCAAGCACGCAACAAATGGACACATGAACACCACTGCTGATCTTGAAATTACAAGCGACCAATCATTAACGACTTACGTCACTTCCTCTTCAGCGACCAATTATTAACAACTTACGTCACTTCCTCCTCAGCGACCAATCATTAATGACTTACGTCACTTCCTCCTTAGCGACCAATCATTAACGACTTACGTCACTTGCTCCTCAGCCAAGACGATATAAAAAAAAGAATATAGCAGATTCTTCTTGGATTTTATCCAGATTTGCCAAATCAGCTTATATTCGACTCACCATTAAACTTTGGTACTTTGGTACTAAATACAAGTGATATTTTGGAATATTTACGCCGGTGAGATATTTTCAAATATAATTTTAATAAAACTGGAACAAAAAAAAATACCTCGGAGAAAATTATTAGAAAATCCACACCTCCAACACTTCCCTCATATTTTCACACTAACCCTTTAGACTACAATGAGGATCTCCTTAAGTCAAGGATACGTCATTATATATCCTCCTTATCCTCATAATCTTCACTTCTTCCCATCTCCTTCCATCATTATAACAATGTTAACAGTAACCCTCTTGAATATGTCTCGATCCTTATATTGGGAGAAGTTTAGTATAAATGTTTAGTATAAATATTTAGTATCACGTTTAGTATAAATTTACTAAAATTACTAAAAAAAATTAAACATCCTTTTCTTGTAATGTCTCTAACACACTATGCGCCCCTCTGAATGTTCATATCTCGCTAACTATAACGTGAAATTCTGTCTCATATACACTCATTATTGATCGATTTATTTGTGTTTTGCGGCTTATCAACACTTTGCTGGTTATTTAAAGGCAGAAAATATTTTTAGATTGTAAGAATGGTTTCAGTAATGCATGTCTTTTACTAATTGTCTAATTTCTAGACTAGATGGAATCAAACATTTCCTAAGTTTATTTGCTCGTAAGTGAATTTAACGAACCCAACATGAACTGGAATTCGGTTGTCCGATTAATAATTCCGAGCCATTATCTATTACACCACCCGTACATCTAAGCTGAAAGCACCTGGTATTTTCCAAGCTGTCACCCATTGAGATACTGACCATGTTGCTTAACTTCAGTGATCGTATGTATCAGCAAATAGTCAAATGTTTATATAATCCAACATATAATTAGAATAGGACTGTTCACATGCGCAAGTCTCTACTGACCATTGGCTCATCTATTTATTTAATCTGTTACATACAGTGAAATTTAGTGATTGATTTATTTGTGTTCTACGGTTTATCAACCCTTTGCAGGTTATTTAAAGCGAGAAAATATTTTTTAGATTGTAAGAATTTTGTGGAGATAAAAATGATTTACTGATACAAGTCCTACTAATTAACCGATAATTGGGGGTCGAAAAGGTGGATTCATACTTTTCTCAAGGGTATTTCCGCGTAAGTGAATATAAAGAAATTCGAACTCGGCTCTCCGAATTCCAATTCCGAACCGTTATCTATAACATCATCCACATATCCAAGCTTACAGCACCTGGTATTCGCAGGCTGTCACCCATCTAGGTATTGACCAGGTTCGACGTTGCTTAACGCCGGTGATCTTGCGAGAGCCGGTGTTGCAACGATATACATTGAAACATTAATGCATCGTTAAGTATTGCTTACTGAAGTATATAAACGATCAGAAGTTCAATAACCTATTAGGGTCGTAGGGTAACAACATTTACTGCTGCCATAACAACAATGGTGAGTCAGTATAGCCTGACGAAGCCCATCCCTCTTTAGGTTGGTTTTGAATTGAGAGTTGTCCTCCTAGACTGGCTATCTGTTCAAGGTTAAAGAGCCCCATCTGCCCATTTATTTACGATGGTTTGAATTCAGGATTTTCTTTTTCCTACATTGGTTGCCACCCAAGTATGTTCTGCTATTTGATCCATAGTTGAGGGCATACGGATTTATGATTTTTTTTATTCAATAGCATTAGCGCAGAGGAATCGAAACAGAATCGAAAGGAATTGGAACACTTAAACAATCAAGAATTGTCGGCAAGCCTGTCACAGAAGCAAAGGATATATCGATATCACTCTTTTGAAACTAGCTTCAGCTTGTCAATAAAGTTGATTAATAATTAGTTGTCAAAATAAAATTGATAATGAGCTGATAAAGTCGATAACAAGTTCATAAAATTATTGAAAAGTGAAAAAATTCATTTTTTTGTTGATAGCGAAATTATGGCGAAAATATGGTGGACTACTTGATGACATGACGTCACATTAATCATTACTGGCGACCCTTTCATTGCATCAGTTATTAAATAATCCTTATTAGCTGCTTTTGAATAACCTTCATCAGTATTGTCAATCTTTAAATCTCACTAATCATTATCAACGAATTCTTACATTTTACTAAATATTAATAACAGTCCTTACTTCCCATGAAACCTTTCTGGCGGTCCTTAGATAACCTTAATCGTTACTAGTGGTATTTATTCCATTATGCATTATTAGTGGTCTTTAACTCGGATTAACCATTACTGTCCTTACGTCGTATTAATTATTACTAGTTCTCCTTACTTCCCATTAAATATTTCCAGTGGTCCTTATATAAACTTAAACATTACTGATTTTTTTTAAGCATTACTGGTAGCCCTTATATTTGATTAATTGTTACTGGCGGTCCTTAAATCTCAATAAGTTTTGCTGGATCCCCTTACCTCTCAATAAACATTTCTGGTGATCATTACATAACCTTAATAATTACTGGAGTTTTTTTATTATTTCATTAATCATTACTGGCGGTCCTTACATCTGATTAATCATTACTGATGGTTCATATATCCCATTAATCAATACGAAGCTCCTTTTATCCTGTTAGTCATTAGTAATCTTCCTTACATTTCATTCAGTATTACTGGCGGTTCTTATATCCCATTAATCAACACAGGAGTTTTTTTTATTCTATCAGTCATTAAGTAATCTTCATTTATATTCTGTTAATCATTACTGGCGACCCGTAAATGCCATTAATCAGTAACGGCAATCCTTCCATACCACTAATCATGCTATTAATCACTGGCAATCCTTACATGTCACTAATCACTGGTGATCCTTATATGCCACTAATCATTACTTTATCTTAAACACTTTACAGAAAAAGTAGAATTTGCTCAGAATTGTATTTGCCGTTTCAGTACGACGTACAGATGTGGGCCCGCGTTTCAACTCTGAAATTGATTAAAAACAAAACAGTGTCGCTACTGACTGATCAAAATTTAAAGAATTCTCTGCAGCTCTCAATAAATAATTTAAAACCTAACATGAAAAATTTGGCGAAATCAAAACAACAAAAAACGTCATTAAAGGAGATGATGTCAATGGTAGCGGTATTATTAGCTGCTTCTTTATAAGGAAACACTGACCGAGCAGCCAGTGCTGCAGTCAGTTGTAATTTATAAAACACTTGTCTTAAAAAATCTTCCAGAAAAATAGGCTTCTCAACTCCAGTAGCTGTTATCGCACTTTCCTCCACTGATGAGGGTTTCCTTCCTAACTATTTATTTGAAGCAGTGTGAAATGTCAACATTTTGATCAATTCTCTCTTCGAGTTACATCTGCTATCCATTTTAGTTGTTAAAAATATTTTTCTAGTTCGGTTTTATATAACAAAGTAGAGGTGTGTTAATATGCTCGTATTTGAGTAGGAATTCATTGTCTTCAAATATTAAGTACGTAGGAATTCATTGTCTTCAAATATTAAGTACGTAGGAATTCATTCTCTTCAGATATTAAGTAAGTAGGAATTCATTCTCTTCAAATATTAAGTACGTAGGAATTCATTCTCTTCAAATATTAAGTACGTAGGAATCCATTCTCTTCAAATATTAAGTACGTAGGAATCCATTCTCTTCAAATATTAAGTACGTAGGAATTCATTCTCTTCAAATATTAAGTACGTAGGAATCCATTCTCTTCAAATATTAAGTACGTAGGAATTCATTCTCTTCAAATATTAAGTAAGTAGGAATTCATTCTCTACAAATATTAAGTACGTAGCAATTCATTCTCTACAAATATTAAGTAAGTAGGAATTCATTCTTTTTAAGTAGAAATTTATTTTGATTTTTTATCCAATTATTTATATAAATAGTTTTACGATAAATAAATGGAGTACAAATTTTACATAGAGCATCTCAACATGTGCAAACACTGACGTATAGAATATTAAGTTTCGACCCCACTTCATTTTAACTTATCGGGACTAGCGATGATGCGATTGTTAATATAGTGAGTTCAATCTTCTTTGGGTATTCGACTATTGTATCGGAAATTCCTCACAAATTCCAAAGAAGGTCCTGTAATGTAGACAATCCTGGCCAGTAGTCTCTATTTCAGTCACTTTCTCACCGACCTTATGTTGAATCCCTTTGTCTTTTCTACAAATATTTTCATGGTAACTGTTCTGATGGCTTTTTTTCTATAGTGCCTAGACTACATGAACTTAAGCGTGCAACTAGATTGGCATCTAGGTCCCACCTTTTTACTGCTTAAATAGCTAAATGCAGCCGCCACTTCTATTCTAAGAGTTTTTTCTCGTACTCTCCGCCCCCCGTTTACTTGCTTCCCTGAAAACTACACTCTTCAAAAATTTTAATGCAACCTCAATCGCCATCTACTATCTTCTTGAATCCTGTTAATCTTTTGTCCTTTCTTCAGTCCTTCCTATTCTCAGTCTTTTCTCTCACTTTCACTCGCTATAACCCCCTGCATATTAGTGGAATTCTCAACTTGCTGTGGACAAAATGATCAAAAAAGAAAAGTAGGCGAAACGGAGAAGAAGACTTGATTAATTGGTGCCCAATAAAAAAAACGCGATAGTGAAAGACTAAATTCCCAGATAACTAGAATTTTCAAAAATTTAATCCAACGTCAATCTCCGTTTCTTGAACCCAGGTCTTGAATTCATCTTTGCCAGTATACCAACAGATAAACAGAGATGCTGACTTTCAGTACACAAACAAAATACTTCGGAATGGGAGCAGACATATATCGACAAGATGAATGCTTGGCAATGGGATCACCATTATCACCAGCAATGGCTAACATATACATGGAATATTTGGAGGAAATGGCATTCGAATCAATATCACTAAAGCTAACTCTATGGCTGAGATATGTAGATGACACTTTCATACTCTGGCCCCTATCAGCTACTATTGAACCATATACATTCAATGAGACCATAGATAATGTTCACAATGAAGACAGAAAGTAACAACAAATTAGCATTCCTGTGTGTACTAATATCTCGAAGAGAGCATAGGTTCAAGATATCCGTATATTGCAAGCCAACATTCACCAGACAGTACCTCAACTTCAACTCACACCACCCATACAGTGTAAAGAAAGGGGACGTCCGTTGCCTACAACATCGCGCAAAAGTCATAAGTGGCGACCCAGAGAAATATGAACAAGAAATGGCCAGTATAAGCAGTACCGTACAATGTAACAACTACGCCGAGTGCATGACAGCAACTCCCACAAATTGGGATAGAAGGATACAAGACGATAACAACACTCCGAAAACAGCTTCGGCCTGCCTACCCTATGTGAAGAGATTATCGGAAAAATTACAAAAGATTTGTGGACCTTATGAGATCAGCACAATCTTCAAGAGTGATTCAACACTATGCGAACACTTCTTCTAAGTAACCCCCACCCCATAGAGGAGAATATGATTAAGGACTGAGTGTACGCCATCCCGTGTAGCCGTGGCAAGAAATATAAAGGTGAAATAGGTCGCCCACTTCAGATAAGACCGCAGGAACACCGTAAATCCGCAAAACAAGGAGAAATAGAAAAGTCAGGCATGGCTGACCATATATGAAGAAAAAGGGAGATTACCGCCCCTGTTGGATAAGGCTGGAATAATATACAGAGAACATGAATGGAAAATACGAAAGATTAAGGAATCAGCGTATATGCTAAGGTACAAATCTCCTAAGCCGACCAAGCGTAGATATGAATATAATATAGGAACCAGTAATACAGAGAACTAGAGAAAATCAACAATTACAAAAAATGTAATACGAGCTCTGCTAAAAAAATGTTTCTGAGACATTAGGTTTATAAGTCCCCAAAATTCACTCACTCCCCAAGGACACATGGCTCAATAGATAAAAGCGTTGGTTGAAATAAGCTAAAAAGTGACTTGACCCAAACGGTCGTGAGTTCAATTGCCACAGCAGAGGTGAACAAAACTTGGAGAGTTGAGTTACTAAAGAGAATTGATTGAAATTCAGAAAAAACATGGGATTCTACATGACAGTCTACAAAGGGTTCAGTTCGAAATTCCAACGTATATCATCTGAAGAAGTCCAGAGCGTACAACGGCCGAAACGTCGTAAATATAGCCATAGAGATGAAGGAAACGGTCCAAACGTTGTAAATAGTGTAAGTATAAGGAGACATTTACAGATCAGTCTGTACTGTTGTCGGTTGAAATTTATAAAAATCCTTCTCTTAAATCCATTTTCAGGGAAATAGGTTTCTCAAATCCAATAGCTGTTATCGCATGTTCCAGTATTGATGGAAGCCCTTTCCTTCCTAACCTTCTATTTGTAGTAGTGTGGAATGTCAACATCTTGATTATATCATTATTTCTCTTTGCGTTACATGTGCTGTCCATTTTAGCTGTTGCTAGTCTTCAACTTCTTTGTTTGTGACCCTATAGCGCCAGTCCACGTGGTTCAAAGATTTTAGAAAGTGATTGTATACAGCTGACAAGTAATATTAACCGTTTCCCGACAAGAAAACATTTGGCTTTTATTGACTGATCAACCAGTACTGCTTTCAGTTGAAATTTATAAAATCTTTCTCTTAAAAAAAAATAATTTTTCAGGGAAATAGGTTTCTCAAATCCAATATCCGTTATCGCATTTTCCAGTATTGATGGAAGCCCTTTCCTTCCTAACCTTCTATTTGTAGTAGTGTGGAATGTCAGCATCTTGATTATATCATTATTTCTCTTTGAGTTACATGTGCAATCCATTTTAGTTGTTGCTGCTGTTGGTAGTCTTCAAGTTCTTTATTTTTGACCCTATAGCACCAGTGCGCTTTGTTCAAAGAAGGATGATGTTTGCCAAATCCCTCACACTTCATATACACTCAAAGCTATTTTTAACCATTGATCTTAAGAATCGGTCGTATACAGCAGACAGATATTTCTGAATAGATTAATAGATTTGGCACCATACATGACATCTACATGAAAATCTCGATCTGACGAGGCTGCTTAATCGAATTTTTAGATTGATGTTTTGGTTTTGTAACAATTTGCATTGCTGGGCCAAACTACCACTGGTTCAGAATTTATTGATCAAGTACTACTTTCAGTTGAAATTTATAGAATCTTTCTCTTCAAACAATTTTTCAGAAAAATAGGTTTCTCAACTCCAGTACCTGTTATCGCTCTTTCTAGTACTGTTGAAGGGGGAAGGTTGCTTACTAACCTTTTATTTGAAGTAGAGCACGATGTTAAAATATTATATCATTATTTCTCTTTGTGTTACATGTGCTATCCATTTTAGTTGTTGCTGCAGTTGGTAGTCCTCAAGTGATGGGGTTTCTATTATTTGGCACAAATCTCAGTTTTGGATTCTGTGGCGCCTGGCCATAATGTTCAAAGAAGGATGATCTCCGCCAAAACCCTCAGGCTTCACTCGCTCAAAAGAAAAATGGTTTGTGGAAAGGATCATTTATTTGAATACTCCAAAAAAGAAAAGGTATTGAACATGGTACTATTACCCTCAGCATTATATATCATCCAATCATATCATCCAACCATATCTATGCGTGTATCAGCCCCCACCATCACCACCAACAACAACAACAATAAAAACCAAATACAAAAGCCCCCCCCCATAAGCGGAAAAAAATCACCTTCAATCTCTCCTGTCAGTGTCAAATTTTCAAAGTCGACTTTCCTCATTATGTGCCCTAGAAATTTCAGCTGTCTCTTTCTGGTGTTAGATGTAAGTGTCCTTTCTGTTTCTATTTAAACTAAAGCTTTGTCATTGCTGACATGTTCAGTTGGAGTGAATGAAATAGAGGGTTTGGAAAATTTGATACTCACAAGGCAGATTGAATGCAAGAAGGACAGAGAAAAATAACGCATAACCTACCTAGCGAGTTTGTGTAAATAAATGGCGGACCAAGGTTTAGCAGGGATAACAAAAACAGAAAATTTATTAAGAGCTACAAAAGACAGGAAATTGTGGAGAGCCATGATCGCCTACGTGCTGAAGGGACACGACACATAGAAAAAGAAGAATGAAGATTATCATTTTGCCAACCCACTCATGTTATTTCATTACAAGAAAAAATACTGCGAAGTGTAAAGGTCAGCGATGTAGTCTGATTAACCATTACCCATGAGTAGTGAGTTCGATCCTCACTGCTGTACTCCAGGTTTGCTGTCTTATGACAAACTAAGCTAAGCTTAGTAAAAACAACATCCGTTTCCGTTGCTCTTAAGGAGGTGAGTCAGGTGACCAGAAACATCAATTCTCTGATAAATGCGGGGCGCTTTTCATATTTCGGGTGTGTCTTTTTCGTATTTGTTGAGTGTATGTTTGGAAGAATTGCTTAAGGAACTTAGTCGCGAATTAATTTCGTCCAGTTAACTAAGGTTTATGCCACATTTAAGGACTGCGGGGGGTTTATTACTAACAATATTTTGTTTAGGCTATTGTAAATAGGTTTAGAATATATTGTAAATGCATATTAGGATCTAGATTTTTAAAATTGTTGTTTCATTCCCCTTTCTCTCGCAAACAAAATTTGCACATATGGGGACTAATTAGGACTTCTTAGAGATTCTCAGGTATTATGATTGATGTTGTAAGAATGGTAAGTAAGAATGTGTTGCTTTGGTGTAAGGAATATTGTAATATGTTTGGATCATTAATAGTGGCTAGCTAAGTTTTAATTATAAAATAGAAGACCATCCTTTCTTCCATCACCCCTTTTGGCCTTGTGCCACATTTTTGTATACTTTCAAAATAAATATCGCTCTTAAGGAGGCTAGTTAAGAAGATCAGTCCTTAGGGTGTCCTAAAAAAAACACAGGTAAATTTTGAAAAAATTGGACAATTTCTGACAATACCCACATGTATGCGATTTCAAGTTATTTGTGACTTTCTAATAAACCAACCATCGTGTACATGTGGTGGCGGGCGGTGTACGTAAGCAACTTATCCTCCAACCCCTATTTTGCTTTTGTATTGGAATCGTTCGTACATTCATTCCCGCCACTGTAGACTAGTACGTCGTCTGCAGAATTGGTATTGAATGACGGTCGGCACCAGGAAAAACAAAAATATCAAGTAAGTCATTTTCAGGAATTTCTTAATTGTTGTTCAATGATGAAAAGAAAGAAACACTTTAAATATGTCTGGGAATGTATTTTTGTGCAGTTATTATTTCTTTAAGTAAATTTTCCATTCTTCAAAGGAAATCTTTAGGAGAATGAGTTTATATAGGTATGTCCAATATTTCGCTAAAAAGTGGTATACCTTGACGACAAAAGGTCCCCAAATTGATAAAACAATTTTTAACGTTTAAATATTTATGTTGTTATTAAAGAGGAAAGACCAAAGTATTTTCTGAATATTTTTTCAGATTTTTTAATCCTTCCTATAAATGTTAAAAATTTTATTAAAAATCTTGTTTTTTTTTTTTTTTTTTTTTTTTTCGAGTCAAAAAATTTCGTAAAATGGAACTTATCGACATTTCTGTCGGAAAGATCATAGTTTGTTAGTTAAAAAATCATGAAAAATCAATTACACCTTTTTCTTTTGTTATCTTAGGAAATTTAGAATGATTAAAGTATACTTAATGTAATTTGAAAGAAACATTACTTACATTTTTAGCAGAAATTTTTTTAAGAGAGATATTTCCAACCGTAGTCGTTCCTTTTTTAAGGAATTGACAGGCGTTAATTGATGTACGTCAATATATTCACAACTTACTGCACGGAAATTTATTGGATGGTAGCGCCAAAGTGATATAATTCGTTCTAATTTTAAGTGAATCTGGTTAGTAGATTTTTTTTTTTTAAAATTCACTTTCAAATTTTTTTTTTTTTTTTTTTTTACCTTACGTTTGAGGAAGAATTCTGCACTGAAAATAACATTTAAATTATGAAAGAAAATCAAATTTTACAAGTAAAAATAAAACAGTAAAAAAAATACATTTTTTTAAATTGAGGTTTATTATTTCAGTCATGAAATATTTTTCTGAGAATATAAAAATTACATGAAACACCATTAATTGAAACGGGTTAACTTAATGAAATGAGATTTTATTTCTTTTTTATTAAGGCAGATTTTTTTCTATTTATTAATAATTATATGGCAGTAATATGAGTTTTATTTTATTTATTAATAAAATTAACATGCTATGTTTTGTTTTGACTCAATAAGTATTTTTTAGTTTGAGTAGTAGCGCGCTAACTCCAGAAAATTTAAACTCCAAAAATCGTTTTAATTGATAATTTGTCGTGTGGATAATAATTCCAAAGTAATGTACAATGAATTTATGCATTCGATTTCAAACTTGAAAATTTGGGTGGACTTCCAAGGGCGTTTTTTTTTTTTTTTTTTTTTTTTTTTTATAATTGTAAATAGTCGATATTTTCTTTTATCCCACTATTCGATTATATTTGAATAGAAATTGAAAATAATACGACGATATTCAGAAAACTTGACAAGCGTTGTTTTCTTCTTACTGAACGAATCAAAGCCATTTCTGAAGTAAAAAAAAACTTGCTTCTATCAAAGGAAACTACTCATGTGACATTATTTCAACAATGTGCATCCGTACTTTCGTTGTAGACGATTTTAAATACAATTTTGTAATATTAAAAATTATTTTTAAAATAATTATGGTTGTCAGATTTTAATAAGCTTTCAAATTTATGATCTTTAAAAAGTAGAGACATAATATATCATTTCCATAAGGTTGCAGAAAGAACTTAATGTATAAATATATAACAACCTTTTGTCATTGTGTACTTAAAATTGAAAAAAAAAAGAAAATTAAAGTAAAAATTCATTGTTCATCAAAAAAATTTTTTTCTTTCAGATAATAATTACCTTCGTATATATTATTCAGAAAAGCCATTAAAAACTTTCTTAATTAAATATTGTCTTAGTTTTATTGGGTTTTGTATTTTTACAATTGAGGTAAAAGTTTGGACAATTTCGGACATTTTTTTAACAAAAAACTCGATGATTTAGATTTTTCAGAGTTTTGTGCATTTAATTAAAAAAAAAAATTCAGGTTGCAAATAAATTTTTTTTTGTGTTTTCATAAAATTAAGTTCGAGGGGGGTAACAGATATAAAAAAAAAATATTTATACCATGACTTTCAAAGAGACAAACATTTCTAAAATAAGTTCATTCATTTCATTAAAATCCAACAAGTAGTTAATTTTTACAAGAATTTCGAAATTAATGTGTCTTTCAACTGACAAAAAAAACAACTAAAAAAAATCGCTAAAAAGGTCAAAATTGAACATACCTAAGTTTATAATTCGTCTCTTTGTGTCTGAAAATTAGTATAACAATTTTATTTCGTATGAATAAGTGTCTCTAAATCAATCTTGAATATGAGACACTAACCCCAGTGTCACAAATAGAGCTCGGGAAATAATCAATTTTATATAAACCGACGTCATTGTGTCCTGGAAAATCTACTAATATGGCTAGGTTAAGATAAAACGTCTTATCAAATACTAAACCTGAAAATCTTCCGTTTTTGAAATCAATTGCCAGGCATAATTACCATATCATGACAATGATAAAAATGACTATGAAAATAAGTTGGGATAAATTAAACTTTTTAAAAATATATATATAGCCACACTTCCAAATTCTGACGTCTTTCGAAGTTATGAGTACACTTCATTCGAGAAACTGGAACGAGAAAAAAAATTGCATTTTTTGCATATCTGTATCCTCAATCCAAATCAAGAATATTTATTTTTTTTACTTTTTTTTTTTTTTTTTTTATAAATTTAAAATTATGTAAAGTCCATTTTACTATGTAAATTGATTTCTCTGTGCAAACAAATGCGTTCATACAATGTTTTTCTTTAAAATGTAATTTTTTTTTCTTAAATTTGTAATATTGAGTTCTTAATCGAGAGTAAAATGAAAAAACGATTCCAGATTATGAATTTCAAATTTCTTTTCGTGTTTTTATATTTTAAGAAATCACGTCGTATGACCATATTTCATTTGGGTTTCGTATTAAAATCAATTTACAATGAATTTACTTAGCAAACTTGAACCCTCACCCATTAACTTTTTTTGTTATCTATCTTATATGCGCCGTGTCTCTTCAACTCGTTGGCCGTCATGACTCTCCGTATTTTTTTCCTTTGTAGACTTTAGTAATGTCTGGATTTTCCATATCTCTCCTAAACCTGGTTCTGCCAACCATTTACGCATGCTCGTTATGTAGGTTATGCACCGTTTTTTCTCTGCCCCTCTTGCTTTCCATAATATGGAAATAAAAGTGATTATTTCTATTTGAAATGTCTATTGCACACCTCCGCCCAGGAAAGTTTTTTTTCTGTCTATTTAAGGAAACGTTAAAATAGACAGAAAAAGAATACTTCACTAACGCTATTTGAAACAAAATTAAATTTCATGTAGGGATTTTTTTAGTTTAATTTCTAATGCAAGTAGATAACTTTTTTTTATTCTCTCAAATAAATCATCTTCTGAATGCCGAAGCTTGCAAGTCACATGTTGAATTGTTTCCGTTTTTAACTGCTCAAAAAATAGAAATCGATTCTATTACAATTTAAACTCTGTTTAATTTTTGAATGCATTATTTATTTTCAAATCCAATGGTAGCGCTCAGTGTGATTTTAAAAGTGTAATAATATCGAGGAGGTAAATCAGTAAAATTTAAATCTATATTTAAAATCACTTTTAACACTAAAAAAAACTTACATATCCCGCATTGTCATTTTTCATTTTATTCTGGTATAAAACGAAAGAAAACTTAGACGTAAATTGTTACTACCCTTGGGTCCTAAATGGCATGTTTGTTCCGCTTACCCCTCCCACTTCCAAAGTACCAGCGTTAATACTCTCAGGTTGTCTAATATATGGGCTGGAGGTGAAAAATCAAAATGTAATAGATTGACTGAGCAATGACTGTCATTTTCTGATTTTGAATCTTTTGTTCATAGCATTGTAGAGAATACTATTGTTTTTATACAGTGATTAACAATTGGTGAATGTAGTGAAAGATATATTGAGATAGACTTGCGAACACATGGGAGTTTTCTTGAACATAATTTTTTAGTCGCTTCGCCCCAAGCAAAACGATAAAGCCACTAAGACGAAAGTAGTTACTGAGTGTGTAAGAAACAGAACATGAAAATGATTAAATGTTGCGGGTGGTATTTTGGCCTGTAAAGAGATATTGGATGATGACAACAAACAAAACGAATGCCAGAGTAAAACAAAAATAAGGTTACAGTGCAGTAGGCAGAAGCTATTTTTGCATAACTAGCTGGCTAGAGCGGCGGCCGATGACGTGCTGGAGCCGTGGGCCGGCCGTCTGCGGAATTGGTTTTACAACAGTCGCTCGTTCTGAAAGGTGAAGCTGCTTCTTCACATTGTTTTCTAAAAATATAGGAGTGCCGACAGGAGACAAAACAGAAAAGATAAATTTGCAGATTAAACCCCAGAAACCAATTGTAATGAACATTTTCACTCTGTAAATTTGCATGCTTATTTCGAAAAATAACAAAAATTTGTGGAACCATTTAGGAGGTATCGACGCTATAAGTTCGGCCTCATTCGCGTCGCGGTTACAGCCCGGCTTTGTTTACATACGTCTGCCTCGAGTAGTAATGCGCGGCAGCTTCACTTGTCTTCATTACTGCGCAATACGCGAACTGTAAATTAAATTTCGCGAAAATTGCGCAGTAACCAAGTCGAGTAAGAAGGCCAGTAAAAAGGCCGTTAAGTAAGTAATCTTCCGCGCATTATGACTCTAGGCAAACGTATGTAAACAACGCCAGTAATGGCGGCCGGGTAGACTCGAAAAAGGTTGAACTAAGATTGTCGATATCTCCTAAACGGTATTCGTCCGCAAATTTTTGTCATTTTTGAATGTATCAGGCTTTTTCACACCAGAATGGAAATTTTCATTACAGTTGGTTTCCGGGGCTTAATCTGCAGATTTATCGATAGAAAATTACCATTGTCGTTGCATTTAAATCTTTGAAGATCGTACTTGGTAGGAAGAGAATTCTACAAGCGAGAAGTGTAATAAAAGGAACTATTAACATAGAACTTACGGATACAATTAGTAAGTCCAGTAGTGAAATTATGAGACCTAACTATCAATCTAGCACTGCGCTTAGATTCGTGAAGTTGAGATACCAAACAGAAAAACTACATTTATTTCCAAAGCCAAAATATGAGATGGAGAAGGCTGGTCTTCAACTGTCCTATAATTAATTTGGCTAACCTCAACCATTGACCCAAACGTACTATAAAATTCCTTACACTAAAACATATACCATTCTTGCTACTGTCACTATACTATCGCAATTCCTCTAAGAAGTCGTACCAAACAAGGAAAATTGTACGAATAGTGCAAATGCGGCACAATGCCAAACGGGGGGGGGGTATGGGTGCGGACTGGTTTTTCACTCGTCCTAACTTAAAGTTAGCTAGTCACACTCACTGACCCATCCGTACACATATTTCATTCATCAAAACATCATATTTATCCTAAGTCTCATTTACTCAATGAAGTTCCTAATCTAAATCTTATATTTACAATTTCTGTGTACAACTTTTTCATGTGCAATTGTTGAGGGTGGGAAAATACTGAATCCAAATAAAAGTATACATATCTACCAAACTAAACAAAACTTTGTTCGTATTTGACCGCCCCCACCCTCCACAAAAAAAAATTTGCGACAGAAAATCTCAGTTTAATGAGCATGCCAAACCGAAAATTTCATCAGAACAATTACCATGAAAAATATTTATAGAGGCGATAAAAGGGAAGTTTTTTTGTTTTGTTGGTTTGTTGTTTTTGTTTGTTTTGTTTTTTTTGTTTTTGTTTTTTGTCGTTTCACCCCAAGCAAGGCAATAAACCTACTGAGATGCAAGGGTGTGAGTGAAAAAAATCATTATTAAGGAGAGATCAAAATAAAAGAACAGATTTCAAGGAGATAAAAAATGACAATTTAGGTTGCATTTTAATTCTTGAAGATCGTAGCTGTCAGAAAAGCAGGAAGATTTCCACAACCGAGAAGTACGAAAGAAGAAATTATCATAGAACTTAGGAATGAAATAACAAATAATATACGATTAAAATTTATTTTCCTTCGTAAAAGTAAATAGGAACGATGGAAAATGGTGAATAAAAGTGTCTATATTGCGATAATCCTTATTAGTAAGTATAGTGTGTATAAAGTCCGAAAAACGTCAAGGGATTTATATCGGAGGGGTTTCTAGCCATTTTTTGTAACTTAGGGCATTTGTATGCCGTGTTGTTTTTTTTTGGGGGGGTATTTTGGTGCTGTGTTGTGTTCTTTTTGTTTTTTTGGTGCTGTGTTGTGTTCTTTTTACAATACGACACTGTTGTGCGGTAAGAAGTTTCCGTAGAAGGGAAACTAGACAAGTCTTGTCACCAAAAAAATTGAATCTGCTCTGCGCACGCTTCCGGCTTTTCTGCCATTTTTTTCTTAATTCAATCCTATCAAACCAAAAAAAATGTGTAGTGACTGCTACAGAGTATATCACTGAAAAGAATGGAACATATGAAGAGTTTGCAGTGCCATTGCTTTCCGACATGGTACATTTCAAAAACCTTCCACCAATATATGGAGTAATAGTAAAAAGTTAATAAGTGGCGAGTTCCGTTTAATTGTCACCAGTGAATAATTGTTGTCATTTTCTTCAAGTATGTCTAGGAAACATTTGCTTGGTTAGTCTTTAACTTATAAAATATTATGAGATAGGATCGTTGAAAGAAATGCTAAAATGAAGATAGAAAACCTGAAATACTCATCTCTTATCATTCTACTCGAAGTTTTGAGAAATATTTTTAAACTCTAAGCAAAGTTTTCACTTTGCTCTTGTAAATCTGTTCTTAATTGAATCATTAATTAAATCTATTCTTAATTGAAAAAACCTGAACTATTTGTTTTTATGACAATGTAATTAATTGCATTCTGTTTTTTGGGCAGGGGGATGCTGAAAATTACACATTTTTAGTGCCGAATCTGGAAATAACACTAAAATATTCAGATGTTATATTTAACACGAAATTGAATTTTGACGACCGTATATGCTTTTCTATGGCATGGTTGTTAAGATATATATGCTAGCCAAACCGAGTTCTATAGACTTAGATGGCAACTGGTCTACTGCAGAAAGAAATGGCAATCTATTGCGGGGAAAATCTGCCTCGTCAATCACGTATTGAAAGATACACGCTTAGGCGATCATGTATCACGCATGGCACATAACTGAACTGATACTGGAACAAGTTCGTTATGTTCATGCCTTATAAGACACCATATTGAAAACTGTTGTCAAAAGCTCACTATGAAAATTGGAAAATGTGTACAAAAAACATTAACAAACCATATCGCAGGTATGGAAAAAAAGGAACTATAAGGAGAAATTTTAAAAATAAAAGGCCTGGGGACTATTGAGACATTTTAAAATTTTAATCGGAGGCAAACAGTATGACAATTCAAAAAATGGTACAGTGGATAAAGGCGTTGGTTAGTTGACAGGACGCAAAGAGTTGTGAGTTCAATACCTTGTTAAGGCAGTGGAGAACTTGGAAAGGAAAATTAACAGGAAATAACTGACATCCATTGGACATGACAGGTGGAACTAGAAAAGTCTACCCCAGCGAGGGAAATAAAGGGTTTCAGTTATCGGCCGAAACGTTGTGATAACAAAGATGAGGACAATAGTCCGAATAATGTAAATAGTGTACATAATACCTCATCTCAGAAATAGACAGATAAAAAAAAACACCTAGCCCAATAAATGTACGATGTTTTTCTTAAGTAAAATGTTTTAATTTGTTGAAATAATTCGCCCGTACATATGGAAAGTGTAACAAAGGTATGTAGTTTTTAAAAGAAATTTTCATAGATTCTTTCAGAGTGGCACGAGATGTCAATGGTGAGGTCAATATTTGGAGATGTCAGGAAATTTTCAAAAGGATATAAAAACTAAAATTGAATATCATCCATGATTTCTTTAAGGTGATTTTTTTTCCTCTAAGAAAAAAGCTCTTTGGGTTTAAATAAGGGGATATTTTTAAACAGTTTCGTTTTTTGTTTTTTTTTTATTTTGTTTTTTTTTTACGATTGTTGTATTTTTAAAAACGGTGTTTAGCGCGTGCGCACACACACACACACACACATATATATATATATATATATATATAGAGAGAGAGAGAGATAGAGATATATGGGATACGTAATTGAATAGATATTTAGATGCTTGTGAAGACCTAAGTAATGAAAACATTGCAAGGCTGGAAAAATATTAAAAATGATGTATATCTTTAAATAATAACGGGTCGAGATAAAATGAGTAAAGAAGGCAAAGTTTACCAGTAACAAATATTACTCATGAAATAACTTTTTTCTTTCTTTTTTTTTTTTTTTTTTTTTTTTTTTTTTTTTTTCAGTAAAATGTCCATTAACTAAGTAAGCTCCCACACATTACGACTCTAGGCAAACGTATATTACATGCTTTGATATTCGGACCAGCATGCTCATCTTGGTATCTGTCTATATTTCTGAGATGAGGTATTATGTACACTATTTACATTATTCGGACTATTGTCCTCATTTTTGCCGCCATATTTATTACAACGTTTCGGCTGTTGTACGCTCCGGCCTTCTTCAGGTGATTGGAATGTCGAACTGAACCCTTTATTTCGCTCACTGGGGTAGACTGTTCTAGTTCCACGTGCCATGTTTCAAGGGTTCAGTTCGACATTCCAACCACTTGAAGAAGGCCGGAGCGTACAACGGCCGAAACCTGGTAATAAATATGGCGACAAAGATTCGGACAATAGTCCGAATAATGTAAATAATTCTCATCATGGTTGGAATATTTGTGTTTTGACAGTTCCATTGTAACATGGATTTAGGCTACAGCGGTAGAAACATTTATATAACAACAAAATGAGTATACTGGTCCGAATAGCAAAGCATGTAATATAGAGTTTTCTGGTCCTTTCCGGCACATTCAGGTGAATGTCGATCCGGGTAGGCCGGAAAGCACAGCGACCGAAACGTTGTGATAACATCAACAACAAAGATGCAGACAGTAGTCTACCTCTAAATAAAATCAGATTTTCTTATAGTGAAATTGTACTCGATTAATTATTGTTCGAACGGCTCATGACATTTAAGTTGGGATAAAATATGGATAGGAATCCGACAGAATAAAGATAGGAAATCTTTATCAATCTAACATGTTTCGCTTTTATTAAAGCTTCATCACAGAATGACGTATGGAGAAAAAGAAGAAATTCTGGTATTTTTAATTTCATTTTACTTTTTTCATGTGTCACATGTATTCGACTTGTAGCTACAACGTTAGTATAATTTTTGCTGGAGCCTACGGGCTCGAAAACCCCATGCTAAAAACTGGCCTTGTGCCACATCTTTGTGGGGAGTTTGGTAAATAGAAAGAAAGTAATATAGTTAGATAGACAGGCATGAACTAACTGAGCTAGATAGCTAAATAGATAACAACGTTTATCAGTCTAATATGTTTCAATTTTATTAAAGCTTCATCAGAGAAAGAGATATGGAGAAAAAGGAGAAAGAAATTCTCGTATTTTTACTATTGGTATTGTTTGATTTTCATTGGCCAGTCATATTTCACGTGTATTTGACTTGTTGCTACAACGCTAGTATAATTTGTGACGTTCCGAATTCAAGGAGAGACAACACGTCCTTTCAAGTTTCAATAAATCGGCGGATTCCAAGCCTAACTGAAAAACCTTAAATATTTCTTTGTGTATAATAACTCCAATTTGTCTATGTGAGATTCAAATGATAATGTATATTCATTGTGTGTGTGTATGTCTCTAGTAGACTTATATTTGGTAGGTTTTTTTCGCACATAGATTTGGGGACGTTTTTACGTACATCAGTCAGTTATGTGCCATGCGTGATACATGACTGACGAGGCAGATTTTTTTCACGCAGTAGGTTGCCATTTCTTTCTGGGTATTAGCACGTAATGGATCTGACTGGAATTCGAACACTGCTCTCTGATTTCTCAATCCTAGCCGCTATCCATTGCACAACCTACGTACATACCGTTTGTTTTAGATATCCTTACGTTAGATTTTTTAAGAATGGATTCAATAAAGGTCGATGACGCATTATTTATAGTTGATAACATTGTTATTAATAGACTCTACGTAAACAATTAGGTCATTTCTTAATTAGGCCAGTTCTTTTGAGTGTATTACGGTATTCTGGATGGCCGTCTAAAAGTAAATCTTTTATATTATTTTATAAAATATTTCTGTTAAAAGCATTAAAAATAGGCTTCTCAGTTCCACTGTAATCGGTAAGTATTGATGAGGGGTTGCCGCCTTAAACTTTTTGTTAATATAGTACAAAAAAGCCAATACGTCTATTTTTCCTTTCTAGTTACATATGCTATTTATTTTTAGCTGTTTCAAGTCTTCAATGAGTGTAGGTTTTATTACATATCCAATAAAATCGAAAATATATCCATAATATTCATTTCCTTCGTTTTCTTGACTCAGTCTCTTAATAAGCAGTGGTAAGGACGTTTATTTGCATCCTCACTCCCAATATTATACATCATAGTCGATCAGTGCGATAGGATTTTCAAAGAACCTAAATTAAATTCCGAATTAAATAGTCTGTTCTAGAGCGAACACATCTAATTATGTTCACGTAATTTCTGATACACCAGACGGTTTACATATGAATACAAAGTAGCTCTCAGTGGCGAAAAATAACACGCTCTAATTGCGACCTTTCAAGCGAAGATTGGAAGAAGCTTTTAGTTGCAACTCTGCCCGAGCCACGAAATCTATTAGCTACAATTACTACGAATACAGGTAACAATTGATGAAATGCAACTTCTTTCATATTCAGCCATAAAATATGCCATACCCTGGCCAGAATTTACTGTAAAGGGCGAATAGGCTTTTAAAAATAAAACGTAATTCTTCAAGATATTTTCAAACTACATTATCTCTAATTATTGCTTCTGTCTTTTTTCACTCTCTCTCTCCCCCTCCTCCTCCCCTCTCTCTCCCTCCCCCTCCTCCCCCTCCCTCTCTCTCCCTCCTCCCCCTCCCTCTCTCTCCCTCCCCCTCCCTCCCTCTCTCTCCCTCCCCCTCCCTCCCTCTCTCTCCCTCCCCCTCCCTCCCTCTCTCTCCCTCCCCCTCCCTCCCTCTCTCTCCCTCCCCCTCCCTCCCTCTCTCTCCCTCCCCCTCCCTCCCTCTCTCTCCCTCCCCCTCCCTCCCTCTCTCTCCCTCCCCCTCCCTCCCTCTCTCTCCCTCCCCCTCCCTCCCTCTCTCTCCCTCCCCCTCCCTCCCTCTCTCTCCCTCCCCCTCCCTCCCTCTCTCTCCCTCCCCCTCTCTCCCTCTCTCCCTCTCTCCCTCTCCTCTCTCTCTATATCTCCCCCTCTCTGTCTCTCCTCTCTCTATATATCTCCTCCTCCTCTGTCTCTCCTCTCTCTCTATATATCTCCTCCTCCTCTGTCTCTCCTCTCTCTCTATATATATCTCCTCCTCCTCTGTCTCTCCTCTCTCTATATATATCTCCTCCTCCTCTGTCTCTCCTCTCTCTATATATATCTCCTCCTCCTCTGTCTCTCCTCTCTCTATATATATCTCCTCCTCCTCTGTCTCTCCTCTCTCTATATATATCTCCTCCTCCTCTGTCTCTCCTCTCTCTATATATATCTCCTCCTCCTCTGTCTCTCCTCTCTCTATATATATCTCCTCCTCCTCTGTCTCTCCTCTCTCTATATATATCTCCTCCTCCTCTGTCTCTCCTCTCTCTATATATATCTCCTCCTCCTCTGTCTCTCCTCTCTCTATATATATCTCCTCCTCCTCTGTCTCTCTTCTCTCTCTCTATATATCTCCTCCTCCTCTGTCTCTCTTCTCTCTCTCTATATATCTCCTCCTCCTCTGTCTCTCTTCTCTCTATATATATATATCTCCTCCTCCTTTGTCTCTCCTCTCTCTCTCTCTCTCTCCTTTGTCTCTCCTCTCTCTCTCTCTCTCCTTTGTCTCTCCTCTCTCTCTCTCTCTCCTTTGTCTCTCCTCTCTCTCTCCTTTGTCTCTCCTCTCTCTCTCCTTTGTCTCTCCTCTCTCTCTCCTTTGTCTCTCCTCTCTCTCTCCTTTGTCTCTCCTCTCTCTCTATATCTCCTCCTCTATCCTCCTCTTTTTTAATTGTATAGGTAATTCAACTTCTATGCCCAATAAGACCTTAGGATTTGTGGACAGTTAAATTAAATTCATTTAGCAAAGTCGATCCTACCCGCTGAAGAATACCACGTGCTGCGATGGATACAATCTCGCTATTTATAATAACAGAAGATTTCGAGATGTGCAGCTGCTTCTGGTCTTGCAGGTCGCAAGACTTACTTTTTTTTTAAGTTTTCTGTCACTTACTGTCCAAACAAGCTGCGTAAATTCCACATCCTTGCATTTCATTTATATAAACGTAGACCCTTTTAACCTCGCTGGATGTTGAAAATCTCTTTCATAGAACCGAAAGTAAGAGAAAAACGCTTTGTTCCCACTTCCTAACATTAAACATGTTTACACGGCGCAAGATAAACGTTTATGCAAATTTGTTTACGACAATATTTACGCAGAATGACTGACTGTCTATGGGTTCATCTCTTGGTCTTACTTTCTCATTTCTATATGGCTTGCGGAGAAAATGTAAAGGTATAACTCAGCATTTAGTAAATGAAAAAAGGTTTTCAGGCGCTGAACTCGATTACCAGTTTTCTTGCCAAAAACTGGATGTGCGTGTGGCGTAATGGATAGTGACTCTAAATGAAGAAGTCGGGTTCGTAACATTCACTTACGCGCATGTATAAATCCATCTCCTCTCTACCCCTGTGACAGAAGAGAATCGGGGAAACACACACACACACACACACACACATTTTTTTTATTGAAATTGGAGTGGATCTGAATAGCGAAATTAAATCAGAGCATTTTTGTTTGCTGATAGGAAATCTGATCTAGGGCAATTGTACTCGTTTAGAATTGGGTCATTAGAAAGACAATGAAAATGGTCGAAATAATTTTTATCAGTTAAAATTATAAATAGAACTTAGTAAGCTATGAGGAACTTCGGAATTCACATGATTTTGGTTGGAAGTAGTCAGAACCCGTGATAATCGCGTGCGAAGTAGTAGGGCCAAGGGTCGATTATGACCAGCCAGGTTTATCTATATAAAAGCGTAGTTATGCTGAAAAAAAGTTGTGGAAGTTTTTGGCTCGTCTGTCTTCGAGTGCAGTCGAGCTGGGTGGAGAGATGTCGGAGATTGAAAGTGAGCAGAATTGAATTGAAGGCTCGAAGAAGTACGAAAGTGACATCGTAGATTGGAACGAAGCGTCCGCCAACATTTACTGTTGATATAAATACCGCTGAACGCAACTATAAACTTTAAGCCGCACACAGAAATCTTTATCTCTCCATCGCAAGAGTTCTATATCGTTCTGAGACGATTTAACAAGTTATTTCTCTCTCTCTCTCTCTCTCTCTCTCGTATATATATATATATATATATATATATATATATCCAGTGTATGAGTTTTTACGTCAATTACTTTTCGTTTCTGCTATATAAAAGACATTAACAATTCAACCATTGAATAGTTGTTTGTCCGGCTTTCTGCAGATATATATATATTTTTGCTGCATTCTAAATTTCTTAGCACAGACTCTCCAGCTGTGTCTACATCTTCAGTCTTGCCCTGTTAGCGGGGCTTCAGAATATGTCGACTGCACCTCTGCAGAGGGTAAAAGTCCCTCAATGGGACCACCTGCTGGCCGTGGGTGGCGACCCGTGTCGTCTGGGGACGGGATCCTGGTCACAGATTCCCAAAGAATATTGATAAAAAAAAACAACCAAATGACTCCAACAAACACTTATATTCTAAATTTCAACACCCCAAAACCTCCTACAGAAATAAAAATCGAATATATGATAGAAAAAGTGGAAGTATACATAACAAATCCTCTGAGATGTCACAACTGCCAAAATTTCGGGCACCACAAGGAAAGATGTACCAGATCACCAACATGTAAAGATTGTGGAGAAATCGGAGATCACATTCACTGCAGACTCCCATTAAAATCTGCAAACAAAATCATGCAGCAGACTCAAAAGAATGTGAAGTCTGGAAGAAAGAAAAAATATCCTCAATTAAACATACAAAAAACATCATACCCGGAGGCAAGAAGGATATTTGAGAGTTCTCAGAAAGCATCAACATATGCAAATATAACCAGAATGACAAACAACTCGATTAAAAAACAAGAAACAACACGAAACAATCTGTCCGATCTGGTAGAAGAACTAAGATCACTACTGGAGATACTAAAGAAAAATTTAATCAGTTCAACAACTAGATCCGATACTAAATCGGATCTAAAGGAAAATCCCCAATACCAGATCAACGAAACCAAAGATGTTACAAACCAAAGAAAATTACAATCCAAGCAACAGCATATGCCAATCCTCCCCATCACCACTAACAAATTTAATAACCCCTCACCTCCAAAAATGAAATCTTTGAAGAATCAACACAACAAAAAAGGAAACAGAAATTATCTTAATTGAAAATGAAAACAAATTCGAACTTATGGAAACCGATATCCAAGAAAGACAGTCAAGACAGAGAAGTTCAAAAAGTCCTAACAAATCAAAAACAATCATCCCATCTCAAACAAGGGAACGGTCTTCATCCAGACAAAGATCAACAAATGAATAAAAAAACCAAAGGAGCATCCCTCAATAAACAGAACCAAAAGAAATCCAAGGGTCAAAACATAACAAAAAAACAAAATGCAAATAAGACAGAAAGCATAGAAAAGATGGACATCTCTATTACAAAATACAATATAGACAAGTAAATCCTCATAAGATCTTATGATTCAAAAAATTATACAATGGAACTGTTGGGGTTTTAAATCAAATATAAACGATCTACTCCTTCTTATAACGAATCATCTCCCCAGCTTCTCCCGAATGCATAGCATGCCAAGAAACTTATACCGTAAAACACTTCCTACTCGATTGCAGTGACTTAACACATATTCGGCAATCTCTTTACAATGAAAGAACTTTTTGAAAAAACAAATCCCAATACAATCTTAACCTTTCTTAAAAAAGTTAAACTATACAAAAAATATAATCCCAATTAAATATCTCATGATAAAAAAGGGACCTCTGACACTTACCAGGCGAAAAGTTTAGAAAACAACGCAACTCTGAAAGCAATGGATATTTTATAAAAAGCAAGACAACACGAAAAATAAAAAATTGTTTTGAAAGCGATTCAACTTTATCCAAAAAAAAAAAAAAAAGAATCCATTGTTTGACCTTAAATGATCTCATAAAGATTGATAAGGTCGTTAAACATTAAACAAACAAACAAACATCTTCAGTCGACCGTGAATGGATGAACATCACTTCTGCTTTCTGCATCAGACCAAACACAACGTGGGCAGGAAACAGAATTAAACCAGTTGACCGGTCGAATGATCTACGGATGCTCAGGGGACCTACGGCCACTCCCTTCAGTTCGGTTAAGACCGAGTAGACACCTCAACCCAGAGAGTAAGACATCAGAGGTTGAGGGGCTATAGGTTAAATAGTAGAATTTGTACCTGGAAAAATAATTGTTATTCTCAAATAATTTTTCATACCTCTACTAAAATATCTTTAAATTTCTCAAGTAAAATCCATAAAATCAGGAAGAAATTTAATGAAAGTCTCATTTCGGAGATGTGATGGTGAAAAGGTATAATATTTTTTTTCCAGAATATCTGAGCGCCTGGCAAGCTAACGCCACATACTCCGTAGATATCCATGCGTAGCGTGTCTTGGGTCTCTTCAGGTCGAACAGCCGATGTCCTCCAATTTGAAGGCTCGAATTGCTCACGGACGTGGCTATTGATCTTATCGGTGTCAGCCCTACACCCTGGCCGTTGTTTCTATAAAGGGAAAGTGGGGTAGCCCGCCGCTCTGGCCGTTGATTCACAATCCTATCTGCAGATTTTAGATATATTTTAATGCTTGCGCAGTTCGATAATAAAAGTGGTTTGGTAATGTGAAATGCATTTTTTTTTTCCTCTCAGGATAACGCATTTATGTCTGATTTGTTCTGCTCGTATGAAAATGGTTTCTTTTTTTTTTACCTTTCACTTTTTATATAAAAATGGAAGCATGGAACTAAAAGTAGGAACTTGATTTACGCATCTATAATGTCGAACTAAATGTTGAGGCTGACATTAAATATTCGATGCGTAAAAAAACAATCGACTCCAGTTTGTCACGTGTACCATAGCGGGAGCTACTAAATACTGTTTAAAAATAAGAATAATTTGGATCATCTTGATGGAACAGTTTAATAGTATTAGAATTGAGATAGCAACACATACAAGATGCTAAGAACAGGAAGTAACTATCTTTGTCTTTCTTTCTTTGCCTCCTTCTTTGCGTATGTGTAAAACGTCTCGGTTATATCTTCTGTCTGGACAAGGCCAGTATGGTCAAACTCTGTCACGATGGCTTGTGACTTCAATACAAATAATAATATATATATTTGTTTGATCAAGCCATATTATGAGCTCTAGGTATTTAACAGAAATTAATGTGCCTTAGCAAACGTCTTCAGCAGTGATTAATTAGCCGCCCCAGCAGGTGGATGTGATCGAAAACTAGCAGTCAGTCACTTATATACACAAGATTCTTTAAAAACGACTGACAAGGTACTGCGGTTAAATTTATTTTCCTTGTTGGTTGCCGGGTCATGTAATTTAATATTTGTGTACTTAGGCAGCAGTCCCTCTTTTATACATGTTTAGTTAATAATTGTGTATTTGCTTCCTAAATACACACTTATTAAATTACATGAGGATGGCGATAAAGTTTTTTATTTATTTATTTACTTTATTTTTTTTTCACTATTAAATAAAGTTTATTTCATCAACATTATATTTTTTTTTTAATTTCTAAATCGATAGTCGTGATGACCTTCACCAGTAATTGCCAGCACACAGAATTAGGATGGGAATCTTGGTCGACGTGAAATTCTATAACAGGCAATTTTTCAATAATTTTTCATTGAACCCGGAAACATTTGCCAGAAATTCTGGTCAGTCCAGAAAAGGTTTATTGAAAATGATAATCAATAATAGAATCATATATATATACGAAAGTACTTAAGATTGATGCTGTGTAAATTTTGAAATATTAGTCTGCTGCCTATCGTTGAGTTGGCAGTAAAATATTTTTATGCTTACAATTATAAAGTTGAAATCATAGCGAAGTATTTGAAGGGTGTAGCCAAGTTGGACTTTTTTTAAAAGAACAGGAATCCCTCGATTAGTATGGCTAATGTGTACGTTAAAAGATGCGCACTAATAGAAAACGCATTAATCGAATATGTAATAACTTATAGGAAACGATGCAATTTGTGCCTCAAATTTTAGTCTCATCCACAATTCATTTCTAATTTGCGTACCTTTTTAATTAAAATATAGGTACATACAAAAGATACAATAAAAATGCTATGAATTAATATCTATTAATCTGATGTTATATGAAAAACTTAGTCATTTGCCCCATGGTATTTCTGTCCTTAATATAAATGGTGGTAATGAGAAATTTCCCTTCAAATTTTCCAAATATTTCATCATTAGTATTTTAGCCTGAATTTTTTATTTATAATTTTTTCCATAGTAAATGCAGACATCTTTCATATTTTGATTTTTTTTTTTAAGAAATGTAAATTTCTGTATCTAATTAAATCGTCCGTTTGTTTTTGTTTTTATTTTTTTTTTTTGTTTAAAATCAAATTTCCTTTTTAATTTCAAAATCTTCAAAATAAACACGGAAAATATCAAAATATTAAAAAAAAATTGATATAGACAAATATCTAAATATGTATTTTTCTTATCGGCTTATATTATAAAATTTATCTGTTTGTAACAGTTCATTTTTTAACACTTCTGTAATGACTTAGATAATACTTAAACAAACAAAATAGTTACCTGTTTTCCATTCTTAAATTTTAGAAAATTATTAATTAATTGGTAACTAAAAATAAACATCTGCTTTCAATTACTATGGTTAAACTGAAAACTGTTTTACCGCACTAGTCGAATTTTGGTATCTAAAAAAATTATCGCGGTAACCGAAAACGCATTAATCGAGGGATTCCTCTCTTTTTTTTTATTCTTTCTATTCATATTGTCTTGTAATCACAAAGTCGACGCAAACGCTTAAATAAACATAATTTTCTTTTGACACTACGAAAAGAAGACCGAACTTTTGCCTCTTGTTCGGGAGCATCACTTAGATTATGTGTATTTCGCACGAATAATAAATTTTCAAATGAATGGCTTTGGCCGATTGCCAAGATTATGATCACGTCTACACAAATCATTCGTTGACCTCCGATGCCATCAGTTCTTTATGGCTATCATTCTTCTTCTCTTGCGACGTGTTGTAAATTTTTTTTAATCCTTTTTAGGCTTCTTGAACAGAAGCGACGTGAGTCGATTATAAACTTCCCTAAGTCGAAAAAATATTTCGCTCAACGCAGCAAATTAATCCTGAAAAATGGATAACTTTTATCTTTGAGAAATTCGTTTATTATTGAGGCTTGGAATTGAAATACTTAACTCTCTGCCGGCTCCGATATGTGAAGATTTCTTCAGAATTTTAGTGAAAAGTTTCATTCCTCGACCCCTCGAATCCACATTCCGATATACCGTATCCGATGACCTTTAAGGCGCACGGTAATATTCGACACATTCCATTTCAGTGATTTTCTAATTTTATTTATTTTTTGAAACATTTTGCCACAAGCAAGGCGATAAAGCTCCTAATACACAAGGAATTACTAAAAACTAAAAAAATATATAATGAAGGAACATGAGAAAAGGCAATAAAATGAATAGCATTCAAGGCAACAGATGATGACGATTGATGTTGCATTTAAATTTCTTGTAGAATTTAGTTTAAAGGAAAAATGCTGGAAGAGACTTCCATAAACATGAGGTGCAAGAGAAGAAACTATTAGTATAGAATTTACGGCTCTATCTAGCAATTTCGGCAGTAAAATGATAAGAGTTGCCAATCTAACACTGCGCTTTAATTCAATGAAGCCGAGTAGATTTTTGCTTTTATTTTTATTGCTATTTTTTCTTTCTATGTGGTCTTTTTTTTTTTTTTTTTTTTTTTTCTATGTGGTCTTATTTGCTGGTAAGACATTTGCAATGTTTATCATAGTCCTGTTTTTTGCTTGTTTTTCTTGATGCCGTCATTAATACTCCCGAGGCAATTTTTATTAAGCATTTTATAGAATCTTAATAAAATTAATGAAAACAGGATTCATACATTTTGTTCTTGAGAAGTGTCAACATGTTAAGCACTATTTATTAGATTGTGTATGTACAAGATTATAAAAATGTCAACCAATTATGATGCAATATTCACTATAATTCTTTTTTGTTTTTTGTCGTTTTTTTTTCTTGTTTTGTTTTTTTGTCGTTTTTAGTTACAGTTGAAGTAGGTGCCCCACTAGGTATACATGCGCTTCAGAGTTGTGGTTACCCTCCTACTGCTTAACCCATAGCTGAGGGGAGAGTACCGAGATTCCTACCTTTCCTAGGAGTATTTGTGCGAAAGTGACTATCTCGACCAGAATTTGAACTCTGCTAAGTTCGCCGATTTTTCATTCTGTGCTTCTAATCATGACACCACCTGCACATCCGCTATCATTTTTGACAAACTTTTTTTCCAAGTATGATCGTTAAACTTTGCCATGGCTCAATCCTAAAGTAAATAAGATTTTTTTAATTTTTTTTTTATCATGATTATTATTATTATTATTATTTATTAGGGCTCCGGTAGTTTGGTAAGTGACACCTGGGACAATTTCTAATATATCAGCTCTTCCCCCACTCCCACAACCAACTCTCCGATCATCTACACATCCAGTAGTATAGCTAGCAATACAAACTGGTGGCATCGGAACTACGCGAAGAACAGTCTGTCTCCTACCAACTGTGGGCCAGACCTGGCTCCCTCGATCCCAAGCATGGCTGCTACTATAGACGAGCAACTGGGTGCGCTCTGTTAGGCTTTGTTGTCACTTGGACTGAAAAAGTTCCATCTACTTCCGTTCCCCTTCAATCAAAGTAGATATCGATTAGAAAATTTCAATGAACTTATTCGCTTGTTATAAAACAAAAATACTAAAGAGCTAGACAAGATCACCCCACTCTTTTACATGAGTTTCCCAGTGTCACACAAGCACTGCTTTCCCACGTATTTACCACAGAGGTGTACGATCGCATAAAAAGCCTCCTGAGAGATTGGAGCCATCCTTAAAATTCGGTAGCAACAGCGTCATCTGTTTGGAAATGTTGTTTAAGGACTTGAAAGAAATGATGATCTGAAGCAGCCTAAGGTTCATTCTATGGCCAAGAAGCATGTCTTCATCGATCCCCCCTCAACAAAATCACTATTACGTCATGTTTTCTGATGCAAATGATATAGTTAATGCAATGTATCCCCCACCGCCTGCTGCATGACAACCGCAACTAAAATGATGACTTTGTGCGAGTCTTTCACGCACGAACATACATACATACATACAAATACAAATCGCATACAATGATAAGCATTCATTGGTTAATTAATCGCCTCTACGTTATTATAGACAATTTACAAATCGCAGCAATGTGACAATTTTGTAATCGCTCTATTTTCATGTAGTCAGTTTTGTGCACTTTTGGGAGAAACGGATCACAGAAGTTTTTTTAAGTCTCCCCAAAGCTCGCTCGCTCGTTGATTCGCCTATGCCAACCAATCAGATCGTCTGCACGTGAAGAATAATTCTTCCCGTGCAGCGATTTGGAGCCTATAGTCACTTATTTAAGCATGGATTTTTCTTGGCTATTAGTGAGAATTCAGCTGCTAAACGAATCCACGACAGTTGAAACCATGCGCCAACCTTCTCACTCATACACACCACTCACATGCTGAACATACCTTGTATATACTTATATAATCTTTTCTAACATGGCAAATCTTTTAAGAACAGTCATTATAAGAGACTCTCATGAACCTTATTCCAGTGAACATTGAAATACTAAAATAACAGTTAAAGAGAGATAACTCTTGGTTAATTCAACCTTTTCTTACTTAAATGCATGCTTTCCTTCACATCGTTGTTTGATATTATACATCTTGTTAAATACATATTTTATGTGTAACAATGTCTTTTGCTTATCATTTTGTGCGTCAGCCCCGTTTCCTAATCTAAAGTTAAATTAATGTGAAGTCCGCCACAATTTTGCTACAACGTTTCTGCAACATTACATAGAGATTGCAAAACGAACATGGATAATAGATTTATGATGTGTATTCATTATCTAGATTAGTGATACTCAATTAAAAAAATCTTTATGTGAGGCTTATATTGATTGTTCTGTGTACTTTGTCCCTTCATGTCTCTCCACAATTTCTTTTCCTTTGTAGCTTTGAGTAAATATTGTCATTTCGCTTAAACTCTGTCATCCCTTTACACAAGCTCTTTAGGTAAGTTATGCGCTGTTTTCCTTTGTCTCTCTTACCTTCATTATGGTCTTTGAGTGTCAAATTTTCTAAGCCTTCTTTCTACATTATGTACCTTAGAAATTTCAACCTTTTCTGGTGCTACGTATAAGTGTAATTTTTATTTCTATTTTCTCTTAAACTTTGCGTGTTCATTCCATGGTATTTTCAGTAATCTTCGGTAGAACGACATTTCTATTGCCTCAAGTCTCTTCTTCATCTGTGAAGAGATTGTCCAGCATTCACTGCCATATAGGATGATTGATATTACATAACAGTTCAGTATTCTCTTTATTTCTTACGAAATTTTCCTGTTTTTGCTCGGCTTTTGAAAGGCATATCTGGGCTCTCCCAATTCGCCTTCGGATTAGTGTCGCAGTTTCAGCCATCTGTTAATATCTTCTCAGATATTTAAATTTTTGTACTTGCTTGATTTTGTTATCTCCAATTTGTAATTTGCATTTTGGGCAGCAAATTTTGCTGACAACCATACATTCTGTCTTCTTACAATTGATGTTTAGTCCTTTCTTCTCGCTTTCCTTCTCTACCTTCTTTAGGGGTTCTTGTAGTCACTCTTCTGTGTCTGCTATCTCGTCATGCGTATAACTTATGCTGTTTAGATTCTAGCCACCAATTTAGCTATTTTTTTCTGACACTGTTTTATATATATGTGTGTGTGTGTGTGTGTGTATACATACATACATACATACATATATATATATATATATATATATATATATATATACACGGAGACCTACCGGAACCTATTCGCAACATAGTTGTTGATAATACAAATATAATAGCATTGTCTACATGTAACAAAAGCTAAAAATAATGGAAGCCTTATTAATAAAAGCAAAACAAAACTCAATAATATCAAGTATGTATAACGCTAAATACATAAACACAACAATCCATTTCCACTTAACAGTAAATATAATTCATCTTTGATAATAGCTAAAGGTATAGCCGAAAGCGCTTGGAGAAAAACATTTGGACAGTTTTTGTACAATTTATCTACGGAAAAGAAAAAATAAGATCATATGAGAAATTAAATATAAACTTAAAGCACTTTGTTTGTCTAATTTAATGAAGCTTGCATGAAAGAAGGATTGCTGCCTAAACACTATATATATATATATATATATATATATATATATATATAATGTAAAGTAAAGGTAATAAATCCGTTGGTATGTACTGCAAGTGGATCCTAGTAATATAAAATATTAAAACTGATCCACAAAAAGAGCTCAGTGTATTTATTATAACAGCATCTCAATAGTATTACACAACAAAATCCAAAATTACCACATATGGGGGATAGAGCTATTTCAACAGGAGAAAAACTTCATCAGTCTTATCTAACTCCGATGTATAGTCTATACACTGACGATAATCGGTTGAAATAGAACTATCTCCCCATATGAAGTAATTTCGGATTTTGTGTAATACTAATGTTTATATTTAAAATTAAAAAAAACACACAGGATGTCTGTGATACTTTTTCACTCCAGAACCATCCAACCGATTTTAACCAAACTTGGCATATACATTGTACAATGTAAGAGATAAGTTCTTAGCGTAAAAATTCGATAATTTAAAAAAAAAAACAATCGATAAAGTTGATTAAAAATCGATAAATTCAACTTTAGGTTACTTACATCATGACGAGCTCAATGATACCTCATTTTTATTCATACGCCACTGTGGTTAGAGAAAAACCGCGAAAAACGAAAAATTGATTTTAATACTAATTTTAAACTAGAAATTCCCTCAATTTTCAAGCAATACAATCTTCACTCAATTATAGCCAACAATAAGTTGATTGTTCAACAGTCATTTGACTTGATAATTTAGTTCACCGATATAAACTGCAAAATAATTGGTCTAAACTGGGTCTTTGTTTTACCTCTTCATGTTCTCGGCTAACATCGATTGAATAAATACAGACTACTTCCGTTATATCAGTAACTGCATTAATTCAAAATGTTTTTTTTTAATGAAAGTAAAGTGATTGAAGATAGACTCTGTTGCATCTAAACATGATGCTGTTTTTGCTCCATTTTAATTGGACGCTTTTTCTGATCGATCAACTGGGTAAGCTTGCTTGTGTGTGTGTGTGTGTGTGTGTGTGTGTGTGTGTGTGTGTGTGTGTGTGTGTGTGTGTGTGTGTGTGTGTGTGTGTGTGTGTGTGTGTGTGTGTGTGTATATCTCATAGCAATAAAAGTATTAAGCTTAATATTACTAGACATCTTAAAAAAAAAAAAACGCGCGAAGCGACCGGTTTCGCTCCCGCTCATCAGGCTTACAACGGGAGATTTAAATTTAAAAGACAGAAAATGTACAATAAAAGGAAATGTGGAGGGGGATAAAAAGAAATATGAGCAAAAGGAGCTAGAGGCAAATGACAGCGAGCTCCAACAAACACTCACGTTGAAGGCTTGCGGGACCCGATGTAAAGTGCCTCCAGCACCTTCAGGTGAAATAACTAGTGTGACCGGGACAACACGGTGAACCGGTCAACACTAAAATTAACTGCACACAATCTGCTATTTAATAAGTGCTCACAAATGGCGGACCCGTAAGTGTTTGGGACGAGTCCATTCAACCGCAAAGTGTGGTTCCTGATTTTGGTAGGAATGTGCTGTTTAATTCTCCTGTCCAAGCGTTGTGTCGTCCTTCCTATGTAGTCAGCCCCGCAACTACAACCATATTTATAAATTATAGAATTAATTTGATGAGGAGGGAGGACGTCTTTACACACTGGACGAACCATGGGCCGGGTTTGCAAAACAATCCGGACCTCAGCAGAGAAAAAGCAGCGACGAACCTTTGATGAAATTTGTCTAACCATACTTTCACATTTGGTTCCAACCCAAGGCAATCTTAGATAAACCGGGCACTTTTTAACGATACAGTGTTTGGCACTTCTGAACTCCTGAATTTTGTCACGGATAACCGAATGAACAGTATTAGGTGGATAACCTAAAAAGTTGTTTTTGTTTTTATTATCATTCCGATTTCTTTCCTTTAAATTATTCGCCATTTACAAATATTTTTGTTGTGCGCCATTGTGCAACATAAATATTTTGACATGAGCAATAGTTTATCGGAAAGCGCTCGAAATCAAAAAAACTTTGAAATATTTTTCTTCTTTTTTTTTGCCTTATGAACGCTTGTACACTAGGGCAGGTCGATTTTGGAATCGTCGTATTGCACTCAGTTTGAAAGTTAGGGTTTGACATGCTAAATAAGAAGACAAAATATTTTTCTAAAACGTTACCGTTTTTTGAGGAAATGAGTTTGAAGATTAAGTTTAGGTTCAAAATCGTAGCGTTTGAATTTCATTCCAGTGATTAGTGAATGCCTTATAGCACAGACTTAGAAAATTTATAATTTACTAAAGCTTCACAAATTGTATATAGACAAGATGCATGGTACAAGCACATTATTACTAAATTATTGTGCCACTAAATAAAACCATCATTTAATTTAGCTATACTATGATGTAATGTTATACAGTGCAGTAGTTTTAGTGCCATTTTCAATAAACAATGCAAATTTAAAACATTTTGTCTTATAATTTGTTCCCAACAGTATTATGGTGTTTATATTATTATTAATATTATTATTATTAATAATAATCTAATAAAACTTATTCATTGATTAGCCTTTTTGTAATCATTTATATTTTTTACAGTTATCCAATACAGTAGAAAAGATTTCATATTTTGCTTGTGGCGATTCATAATACAACTTTGAATATATTTTCGTCTCAATTGTATCTGATACAAAATATATGCACTTTGTTTGTTTTTTATTTTTGAAATAGTAATATTCTGAAGTCATTTTGTGAACAAAAGTCTGCAGAAATGATGTATTTCAGTATATCTTCTTCAGAAGATCTTTTAAACCAAAATGCTTAAACATTGGTAAAAGCTATAAATGTTATCTTTGGAGTCATTACTTAACATCAAGTCCCAGATTTCACATTAAGTGCAATGTGGATTTTCTAAAAAAATGTGAAAATAATCAAGCTGCCCTATTTTACACATACAAAAGAAATAATATATAATACTAATAAACAATCTAAACATAAATACCTTGTCAGTTTTGTTCAGTGAAATGTAATATTTAAATTTAGATGTAATCCCACGGAATGGTAAACACGTAAGAATTTGGGTTCCATTAATTTTTATGGGTTTCACTGATTAAACGGCGTCAGCAGAAAAAAAACATCAGTATTTTGCATTGCTTATACAAATGAAAATATGTTATCCCTTTCATAATGAGACTTGAGGGGAACAAATAATTCATAATGTGTTGCCTTTGATATTAGTAATTCTTTTGATTCGTTCCCTTATTAAATTCATTTTCTGTGTTACGCTCTCTGTATAAACTATGCGATTAACCTTAGGTTTTTATAGAATTACTGATGCAACTCTTTTACCTGCCTATGGACGATGGGAAGTGTTCAAACCTTTATTAAATGGCATGATTTGATTGGTCAGAAAATAGATTTTATGATTTTTAGCTACCAAATAATACAATCAATGTGTCGTCTAAATTCTTATGGTTGGACAAAAGCGAAATACTCTTTGAAGAATGAACAAAGGTCACTTCAATAAAAATGGCATAAGCTCTTTACGTTAAGATAAGGAAGAATGAACTAAAGTTTCATGTTGAATCTGGGGTTCGATTTCAAACGTCCATGATTTCAGTTAATTTTAGATATGATCACTATTTTTTTATTTTGCGAATATGGTTCCGAGGGCGGTATATTGCCGATGGATGCTTTCTTGTTGAAAATTACAGCGAAATGATAACTAAAATAGTTGTGGAAGGAACGTTTTACAAAAACGTTTAGGCTTTTAGAAAATGATTTTCTTTTTTTATTTATTTTTTTTGGTGGGGTCGTTCTCTCTTCTCTTGGTTGGTTGGTTCGTTCGTTCGTTCGTTCTCTTGGTTGGTTGGTTCGTTCGTTCGTTCGTTCTCTTGGTTGGTTGGTTGGTTCGTTCGTTCGTTCTCTTGGTTGGTTGGTTCGTTCGTTCGTTCTCTTGGTTGGTTGGTTCGTTCTCTTGGTTTTGTTGGTACGTTCTCTTGGTTGGTTGGTTCGTTCGTTCTCTTGGTTGGTTGGTTGGTTGGTTCGTTCTCTTGGTTTTGTTGGTACGTTCTCTTGGTTGGTTGGTTCGTTCGTTCTCTTGGTTGACTCGTTCGTTACCAACTATTGCGAATATTTTTTATTGATGTACTCCTTCATAGCTCACTTCCGGTATCACCAAGTGAAACACTATATTCCCTCTTTACACATTTTATTGTTATATATGCAGTCTCTTTTATGGTAAGATGATTTTAAGAGAGACGAGTAGTTAATAATTGCAAGTTTTTATGAGTTAAATGTTTTTCTGCAATTTAAAAATTTCACTTATCAGGAAATTCACATTGATCGAGCTACAAATTTTTTTTTCCTTTTCAGGTTTGCAAGGATGGCTTATTTCGGTTCCAGAGTAAAAAAGCAAATTGAAAACGAGGACAATGAAGCCTGGAAAAAAGTAATGGAATTTTATCAAAAGGAATTTCTTTGCGACATTAAACTGACCGTTGACCACGAGTCGAGGTCTGCCCATCGCATTGTGCTGTCCTCTCTCTGCCCAAAAGGTCCGTGGTCAAAGCAAGGAACAGCTACCGCTTCACACTCAGATAATGGACCTTTTCAACTCGACGTTAGCGATGTATTCAAAACTCCGGAAACCTTTGTGAATGTTATCGATTTCATCTATTTGGGAACGATCAGACTGAAAACGGAGACGGTTTTACCGATCCTGGAAGTGGCAATACAGCTTAATTTGATCGATCTGATTATTCACTGCAGCCAGTTCCTCTTGGAGCACATTCGCATCAATAATGTTCTCAGCTTATGGAATTTGGCTTATGAGATGGAGCTGCGTCAACTGGCTGAAGTTTGTCGAGTTCTTGCCCGAGAATTGTTCAAGGATTTCCTTCTGGAGAGCAATGATATGAAAATGCTCTCCGCCAGTTTCATGGATATGCTAGTCGGCCAGAAATACGTGACGGACACAGTAACGTCAATAGAGATTGTTGGTTTTATTTTAAAGTGGTTGATCGAAGACCTTGAAGAAAGGCGGGAAGCTGCCAGAGTATTAATTTCTAAAATCGGAATTTGTCTGACGGATTTGTATCGGATCGGCGATTCCGTTTGTCAAAATCATGAAATCGAATCTGAAACCTTGCAGGAGATGCTTCGTGACTGTTGTACTTCACGGTCATGTGAAACTCTCTCCACAGAAGCTCCGCTTGCAACTGCAGTACATTTGAACTCTGCTTCTGGAGAGCCTCTGTCTCTTGATCGAGAACCACTTCCACGGTCTCCCGTGAGGAGTCTTCCCGACGGAGATGGCGGTTGGGTGCTCATGGTCAGAGACCATAAATCGACGACGGTCTTTTGCGAAAGGTCGAAAACCTGGTTGGAATTTCCAAATATTACCTACCCGTACATAGTGGGCCTGTCCGACAGGAAATATTTGGCTTGTACGAAGCAGCAATTCGCCCGTTCTTTTGATATAATGGACTTTACCCGCTTTCAGCAACCGCGAGGCATTGAAGAACGGCGTTTGATGGACGACGCTTTTCCGGATCCGGAATACATTTGGTATTTGTGCAACAAGAAAAAATGGTATCTTGCTTCTTTGATTAGTACACCTGATAAATATAGTCTGGTTTTACATGAATGGGACGATATGAACGGCGTTTTCGTCTTCCGACACAATTTCAAGACTTCTCTGTCAATTCAGTGGATTATCAAAGGCTTCACTTACTTTAACGATAATAATTGTAGCTTCATCTTGATTATATCCTCTCTAGCTAACGTGGATTACCAGAGTGCCAAGCCCTATGATATATTCTACTTGTTCCGAGTCAGCTGGAAAAGAGAGACTTTTATCGAAGAAGTCATTAAAGACATGTTCTACTATCGCTGTTCTTCTATGACCAAGGACGATTTCTTGTACCTCAATGACTGTCTGTATTTATTCGATCAGGGTCTTGTTAAAAACTTGGTGTACGCAATCGAGTATAACGTCCCAGTTACTGTTCCCGCCATAGCTTTCGACCTAAGATCGGGAAATAGCAGCACTTATAAATCCATCCAACTATCACAGCCTGGTCTTAATATCTTACCTCTGAAACGAAAATCACTCCAGCCTCAACAGACCTCCATCTCGCAGCCTACACTATCATCGAACGCAAACACGTCGTCTTTGGCCTCGGATTACGCGAAAAACAGTGGTCTCTCTTCTGAGAACCAGTCTTGTGTGTCTGTTATCGGCGATAAGCTGTTTTTGGTCACCCATAGGGCTCCAGGAATTGTTCATGTTTTTAAAATAGATATCTTCCAAAACTCATGGGAATTGACACCACCATTGCCCCTAGCTGCTCTCACAGACATCAAAGTCAATTCTTTTTATAGTGACTGTTCGTTACATGACGGCTTTCCTATGGGTAGGAAACAGTTCGAATCGGAAGACTTCCCTATTTTCGAAAATTGGTGTCTGCAACAATGGCAAGGAATAGGAGAAGCAATTGAAAACGGAAGCAATCGTCCAATATTGTCTAACTGAACTCTTGGAATATGGATTTCATCACTTTTTAAATGGTTTCTTTATTCATTTGGTTGTTTTTCAATAGTTATATGTGGGTACTTTAATGGATTAAATTTTATATTTTAATTGATTGCTTCACTGTATTTTAGTAAACGAGCTGCTATGAAGCAAATTATCGCTGTATAAAAATTAGCAAATTATTTCTCTTATTGAGGTTTTGTTGAATCCATTTTAAAGAATTTCTCAGTCTCCACTTAATTTTCTTTTCTCTCTGAATCAAATAATCTATGTATTTATTTCTATTCATACTTTGCTTTTAAATAGAATGAGGGGTATATGTTAGCATACTTCCAAATTTTAAATTTGGTAAAAATATGCATTTTATAGGTATATTTTTTTCCACATTTCAGGTCATTTAATCCAATAAAATAATTCCTTTTTAACATTTTTATCTTCATATATCATAACTTCTTGCATAATCCATTGTATGCAAATACAACTTCTCATCCTTCTGGCCATATTATGATGAAACACCGGTTCCCGTACGATCATCGAAATTATAATCTCCGGTAGTGAGTGTTGTGGGATAAAATTATCTTCTGAGATGTCTCGGATTTATATAGAAGTTGCAGGCATTTTTTTTTTTTTTAAAATCATATCTTTAAGTGCGTTTTATATGTCGATACTGTCAATGTAAAGACGTCACGCTGATGAAATATGTCGCTAGCTATTCTAGATCAAAAATAATTTCTCTCTAATTCTCTTCTCTAAAAGAAAATCACTTTTCTGTCTTTAAATAGCCTTCAAAGGGTTGATAAACCGTAGAAAATGAATCAACCAACCGAGATCAACAGTTGTTTACAGGATTTTAACAATTAAATGTAATGTTCTTTTCAATATTATTGGTTAGGATTTAAATACTCTTTATTATTTTAAAAAAAAAATTTAAATCATTCCCGTTTTGGCTATAAATACGTTAATATGGAGTATTTAATCTTGTGCATGAGCAAAGATCGTGCTAAAAATCTGTGATACTCTCCGAGGCAGGGGAGGGGAAAAATGTTTCTATTGTTCTCGTTAATTTCCGTTTGAAAAAAAAAGTAATTTATTTCTGTCCAGAAAAAAAGAAAATCTAACGTACCTTCATTTATGTGTCGACACCGTCGCCACCACCACCTTCAGGATATAGGAAATGATGGTACTCTACATCTTCCCATCGTTCGTATCTCTAAGAAATCTTTGACCTGATGGCCCATGTTCTAACATTCTTTTACGCAGTCTCGTTAGACTTTATTAATTGCTGCTTTCCTCTGTCCTCCTTGTGTTCACCATGTCATGTAAGCGTTAAATATTCCAAACTTTCTTCTCTCATTGTGTTCAAGAAAATTTAAATATCTTTCTGATTTTGTCTCCGCCACCATTTTCCCCCAAAATTCCTCCGTTGATGATCTTTTCAGCGTCCTTTTATAGAACTACACCTCTGTTGCTTCAAATCTCTTCTGCATCTGTGAATAAATTGTTCAGTATTCCCTGTTACCGTATTTTCCGGCTTACAAGATGATGCGGCCTGGAAGACGTACCCTAATATTGGAAAGAAACTTCTAAGAAAAAAAGTAATTCTCCTACAACAACACATTCACCATACGTCCCTTACATACTGGCACCACGTTTTGTTTTCATTAATCACTCGTCCGATTTTGTTTGCATGGCAATAGCATACTAGTCAAGAGTAGAAAGGCTCCTGCTGTTGCTATTAAACAGAGCATGTTTAAGCTTGTTGCTCGGCTCCTGGAAGGTTTATACTCTTGGAAATATTTGTAGCTAAATACTGAGGTTACATAATATAAAAGGCTGAATTATGTAGGTAGCTAACATTATAATGTAACGACTCAACATACAAATCTACGTCCCTATCAATCGAGTCAATTAGATGACCGTTCAAGCTTACTTGAGGATGGGCGTTGCCTTACATTGCACACGTATTTTTCAGGGTACTTTTTCGGGAAAAAGTGCGTTTTTAAGCCGGCAAATACGGTATATAAGTAGCCTTTCGGCACTTTTTTGTTTGTTTTGTTGTGTTTTCTTTGTATGTGCGTGCGTATTTCTGGTGATGTTTTCACGTTATTTTCTAATTCTTGGAAAACCTCTTTCGCTGTTTCGATGCTTCTTCGCATTTCTGTGCCATATTCTTTCATAAACCGTAGGAAATCCCCATTATCTTTCACTCTTGGTAGTTGTTTCTTATTCCTGCTCAATAAATGACTTTCTTGTCTGACGCCTTAACAACAATCACTTTGTAAACTGAAACCGTAGATTATCACCTTTTTTTCCAATCCTAGGTTTTCACTCATCAAGTTAATGTTATCACTGATAGAACGATAACTAGAAATCCTTTTAGGATACAGTTTATGCCTGCAGTCAGGCCTTAAGAAGAAGAAAGGCGATCATGGCTCTCCACTTCCTGCTATCCCTTGTTCTCCATAAGTTTTGTCTTTTTACTGTTTCTCCCAGACCCTGTTTTGTCTTCCACTTGATTAAGCCCGCTAGGTATGTCACTCGTTGATTCCCTATTCGCATCTAAATTTCCAAGCCTTCCTTTCTCATTACGTGTCCCAGAAATTTCAGCTGCCTCTTCCTGATGTTAAGTATAAGTTTCCTCTTTGTTTGCATCCTCTCCAAAACCCCATCGTTGCTCACACTCTAAATGTTTTACTGATCTTCATCAATGACATTGTTCATATGCTATCCACCCCGCCCTTACGTGCATCTTTTTTGTGTGTTGCATTTTTCACTTTCTCTCTTCTCCCTCTTCCTCCCTCTCGCGGTGGAAGTTATTCCTTGACTAACACCCATATCATGAATTACTCGTTTTCCCTGTGTCCCTTTCAAAATCAGTCGCAGATTGTGAAGTTGTGTAACATATTTTTCTCTTACTCTCATATTGTAGGCTTGTTCAGCTTATTTATCCCCACAAGTTGCCAGATTCCGGGTGTCGAGGTATTCAGCTGTAAACTGCCAGCCAAGACTAGACTAAATAGCTTTTATCTGCATATTAGTTGAAGACTTTTTAGTCTATGGACTAACACAATCATCCAACGGCTTCATCTCCCCTCCCCACTATCAAAGCTTGTGCGTGGTCAACCCATGATAGTGATATTCAAGAACTTCCCAATGGTACCACATGTCTCCTGGGGGTGGGGATGATCACAACATAATCAAGAATTAACACTATGTGGACACACACAGCCAAGATAAAGTGGATTGCAAATGTATATTTGAATTATTAATGCCAAACTAACTAATGTTCCATTCACACACACACACACCACCACTTTTTTTTTTTACTAATAAATGCTTAGTAAATATTTATTATTTACACTATTGTCCCCATCTTTATTGTTATTATTGCATTTCGGTTGTTACACCCTCTGATCTTCATCAGGTGTATAGTGATCTGGGTAGACTACACAGTAGGACTAATGGCTCAAAGCATCATACCATGAATTTGCTGACATCATGGTTGGGAGTTCAATACCTGAGTTGAGCAGTGGAAATGGGCAAACAATAACTGAGCTGTATTAAAACTAAAAACTAGACCAGCATTTCCTATCCTTTTTTTAAGCAACAGCACACCTAGGTGCAAATGAAAATATCACGGAACGCTTAGCTAAATTTTTATAAGGTATACATTTTAAATGAAATAAAACCATAGATTTAAAAATAATTACACATACAAATATGAACTTACTTTATTTCAATGTTTCTATTCAACTATTTTTGTAGCCTATTGTGTTTTTTGGCTATATCGTGTAGCAGCATGGCAGTTGAGAATCACTGAACTAGACTATGTTCCTTGACCTGGCCAGTGGAATGAAGAGTTTTCACCTGTAGTTTAAATACAGAGAATTCTGAACTGAACCCTTCAAGTTATCTAAATCAATATACAACTATGGAAGGCACAACAGCCAAAATGTTGTGATAACAGTAAAAGATGCTTGCAATAGTGTAAATGATAACTCTCGTGCCAGAAATTCAGACAAAATTAGTAAATATTTGTTGAACCCTTTGAAAACTTGCTTCTTTAGTTGTCATGTCTTCCATGAGAAGTGCAAAAGTAAACTCTTATATTAGAGGAATATGACCATTTTTTTTTTCCCCAAATAGAAAAAACAAAAAAGAACTGAAATTCATGACAGCTTTATTAAAACCTTTTTACAATTATTATTACATTTTTTCCTATTTTTTTTTTTAACAATTGTACATTACAAGAGTTTACTGACTCCTGAGATTCCTTAAGATCTCTTTTTAGAGAAAAACTTTCAGAAAATATAGAAATGGTTATTTTCAACAACTTAGGATGTGAACAAATTCACACAAATCTAACCAGGAAATAGCACCATTTTTTTTTTTCTTTTTTTTTTTTAGTACTAAATATAAATTTTATTAAAAATGTGTACACAATTACATCTCCATACTATAACCTGGATGAGATCAAAATAAATTTAGCCCTAAGTATCTCTTAACCCCTTCCCCACCAATTATTTTGGAAAAAAAAAAAAGTTTCATTTTCAGAAACTTGTTTTTAATATAGTAACTATGAAACCGAGGTACCTTGAAGTACCCGAACGGTGGCTAACACCTCTATCAGACGTATGAGATGACAATTGGACTCATTTCAAGTTCAAAAAGGTATAAAAAGAATCCGGATTGTTGTATAAACCTGTCCATAGCTGGTTTTTGAACATTGTTTTGGGTATGATTATTTGTCAGTGTCTGAAAAAGATACATTTGGTAAAAAAAACATATACTATATGTCTATGCCAGGGCAGGGGTTAAGATGCCAATTTAGAAACTAAATATAAAGACATCTAGTTATAATCTCCTACATACCACAAGCACACTTGCCATAGTATGTACGCCACCTGGTGAACAGTTGTGAAACTAAAGAATACCAAAAGGTAAAATTTATTTATTTTTTTTGTGCTCTACATATTGGATGTATGCTTATACATGGTATGAAAAAAAAAATAAAGTCACAAAATAAGTTGTTAAAAATCATGCGGCATATAGTTTAAAATAAAATCTTAAAACACTACTACACTTCAATAAATCAATCATAAAATAATTTGTAACTCCTCAATGCTTAATGAATGTAAAATTCTACAATAATTATGCAATGCATTTTGATGCCTACTCAAACAGAATGTGACACAAGGCCTAGTTTAAAATGGAAGCTCTACATGTACATGAGACCAGAAATCAAAAATAATCCTGTCTCTTTGGAAATTCCCATTTTTGGGTGACGTGTTGGGTATTAACCCTAGAACACTTTCGAGGCAGAGGTATTGCTTGAGATTCTTATATTCAAAACAAATAGAATTTTTAGTGGAGATAATAATAAAACACACACGTAACTCTCCCTAAATCTGAACAAGCAGTTACAATTGTTCCTTAATGTCAAATTACAAAGAATGTTTCTTTAAAGAGAATCAACCATTGCTCTCAGATTCCTTTTTCTTTTACACTTTTTGCTCATGAAATATGGAGAAAGGTCTTCATGATGTTTGAAAAATTTTCTAGTGTTTTATATTGATAAAAGAAATGACGAGGAAAATCTTTGGCCAGCACATTTCGTTTCTTGAAGATTTTTATCAAAAGCAAACAGAAATCTGAGAAAAAGTAACATGTTAAATTAAAGAACATTCTAAAATATTAAAACTCTTAATGTTAGAGAAAGTGGTGTCATCTTTAATTTCCTAAGTGATATAAATTTTGCCAGGTTGCTAAGCAAAAGTGAATTAATGTTATTTTTATTTAACTTTTAGCACTCTATAAGTAATTATTTTCATCAAACAAAATGTTAGTTCTGCCAATGCAATTTAAATTTCATGGTTGTGTAGTCATATCCTTCTATGGCAACACCTAAAACAATCTCAACTGAAATAGAGAGCCAGGCTACTGCAACTTCAAAATTACAGAACTCTATATTTTGAGGGGGATTCCATGTACAGTAAAAGAAGTAATATTTATAAATGATGCAGAGTGCTATAAATTAAGCAATGAATTAACTATTTTACTTAAAATAATAATATTCTGGTCAGACAGAAATATGTTGGTTTGAGAAAGGAGATATTTTGAAAAAAATCCAGTGTGTTTTTCTTTTGTGTTTCAGCTTTTTCCTAGTAATGCACATATTTTTCATCTTTACTTTTTGCATACACACACACACATATGTGTGTGTGTGTGTGTGTATTTATGCAGAATTTTTTCATTGATGCATGTTTCATTAAAAAATATAAAGTTTTGTCTATTTATTTTATGTAAATTCTTTTCATATCGTCTGATAAGCTTAATAACATTATCATTAAACAAATGTATCAATATTGTGATTTTTTTTTTCTTCGTTTAATGATAATGTTAAGCTTATCAGACGATGTGAAAAGAATTTACATAAAATAAATAAACACTTATATATATGTTTCATTAAATAATATAGACATGTGTGTGTTATGTTAATCTATGTTCTAATGCAACCCTAACAATAGATGGAACAGTGTTACAATGCTTGAAGTAGAAATACACTCAATTTATTTTTGCTTTCAATGAACATGACAAAAAAAGCACTTCTGCATAATAGGTGTGGAGGGAATCCTTAAACACAACTCTCTACTCATTCCATTTGAACTTCAACATATAATTGGCTGCCTTCATATCAATGTTTGTTTATTTTTTATGATTATAATACTTTTTTTCAAATTAAATGTTTTTAAACCTAAGATGGGTTCAGATTAACATTTTAATTTATATTTTAGTTTTGAGATTAGGTCAAATCATTCCACCCTGCCATCAAATATTTGCCTGTGACTAGTTCAAAATTGTCATTCTGGTCATCAGTGTTGATTGTGATATTTTCTTAGCCAAAAATATTGGTACTGACCTTTGCCAGGTTCACTGGAATTGTAAATGTTTTTCCTGTTGATGGATTTGATTGATTTTAGAGACCATTACGAAATTACTCCGTGTTGTTTGGAGTCATTAAACAATGAAAACTTTCAGTTCCTGTTCACTGATAATTAGAATATGATATAGATTTTTTTTATATATTAGAACGTTAGGCAGATGAATGATTTATATATTAGAACAACGTTTCTATGTAATACTTTTTTTTTTTTTGTTTTATTTCCTCTAAAAGACTTCAAACATTACTTTAGTCCACTGATGTCCTTTTAGTGCATGTAAAGTGCTACATAAAATTTTTTTCCACTTTGTCATTCAGTTACCTATCACTGATAATTATAAACACATGTACACCCTGAGTAAAAAGGTTCTTAGAATGTTCTTTTAAATGCAAAATTGCTATAATAAACAGTCATTATGGCATGTGCATTTGGGGTTGTAAATTTCCTGGAAAATGTTGATTCTTGTTCAAGCCTGCTAAAAATTTGTTTGCTTATTTACATAAGCTAACATTAGAAATCCTTAGCTACTGTCTTAAGAATAGCTTGTGTTATCTATTTCCACATAATCAGTCTGTTTTGACTTATTCAAACTGTCTCTCTTATTGTAATTATGGACATGACATTTAAGCCAAGTATCCTCTGGCCATCTTCAAGGAATGTTAATATGAGCCATTTCCTTATAAGGGAACCTTCAGCATTCATTGACTGAGCAGGCAATTTTGGACTCAGTTGGAATTTATAAAAATCTTTCTCTTAAAACAATTTTTCAGGAAAATAGGTTTTTCAAGTCCAGTAGCTGTTATCACAATTATTCTCATTCTGTTAGACTGTGTTAAATATCATTTATGCTCTTTTCACCCACTACAACACCCATGAGCTACTCAAGGTACAGGTTTATTGAATGAAATTGTTCTAATGGTATAAAAAAAGTAATAAGTGTATATTATGAAGATATATAGGATGGATAACAGCTGAGCTTAGATGTGAAGAGGTTAAGTTCATAGTTCAGGGAAACATCCTCTCTGGAAGAAGTTGCTCACAGTAGCAGTTCTTGAGATATATATATATGACATTTTTTATGTTTATACATTCTTTTTATAGATACAAATATTTAAGTGAATGCTTTGTTTATAATAAACAGTATTAAAAACATTTACCGGCCTGTATGTCCGAAAAATTTTCATACAAAATATTCATCCTCAAGAGGAATCGAACCTGTATCCTATACGGAACTGTCATATAGCCTTTCGTGTCTTAACCGATTGGGCCACAGGAGCGTTCGGTTAGCAAGGTCGATTTTACCGTTTTTAAACACCATTCTCAATAATTTTCTTTCATTCATTCATATCTGCTCAATGAGTATCCAAATGTAAACAAATGATGTCATACATTGCTAACCGAACACTCCTCTGTGGCCCAAATGGTTAAGGCACGTCAGGCTATACGACGGTTCCATATAGGATACAGGTTCTATTCCTGTCGGAGGACGTATATTTTGTATGAAAATTTCTAGGGTATTCAGGCCGGTAAATGTTAATACTGTTTATTATAAACAGAGCATTTACTTAAATATTTGTATCTATAGAAAGAACATATAAACATAAAAAATGTCTTAAATAATTGTTGGACTTTGTCCATTTCATAATGTGTGTATATATATATATATATATATATAATCTCTATGAGGATGATTCAACCCTGTGACCTGGCAGGTCCTAAATGTAAAGGTTGGAACTGAGGAATGTAGCTAGTCTGAATTTTCTTTTAAGCATTTCAACCCCAAGCAAGGTAATAATGCCACTAAGACACACAAGTGCTACTGAGAGTTAAGGAGAAAACGACGGTTTATTTAAATTTTTGAATTGAAGACAGGGAAACAATAAACTGGAAGAGAGTCCCACAAGCAAGAAGAAAAACTAATAGAACTTATGGCTACATTTACCCATTTCAACAGTAAAACAAATAGGCTTGAGTTGTCAATCTAGTAGTACACTTAACTTCATGCCATCAAGGTGCCAAAGAGTCGAGCTCATTAGAACTGTCACTATGAAAAGTGGGAAGCCACGTCATGGCAGTGAGAAAGTGACTGAAGTCGAGATGCCAGGACTGATAACAAATCTAGAGATATATAGCACCAGACCAGATAGGCCAACAATATTCATTGTACAGACAAATGGCAGATTTATAAATTGTGCAAGATGGAATCTGTTGAGAATAAAAATTCTCTGGCACAACACAGTGAACAAACTTTTTTCGGGGGGGGAGGGATTAGTGAAACACTAGCAACAGGTGAGATACAACCACATTTTTCTTCTGTTCTTGCCCAGTTTCTCATCTAATTCTGCTCCAAGCTATATTTATTAACTAAGCTTATTAAGATTCTTAAGTGACTCATTCTGAATGTCCAATTAAGTCTGTATTCAATTTCCACCTGATTTCTCTGACAGCACTATAGATGGATCTATTGAGGTCTTCTGGTATTTCATCACTGTTATATATCTCATTAATTATTTTGCTAAGCATAGCATCTGTATTATATCATCTTAGCTGGTTCTGATCTTACCTTAGATTTTAAAACACAAAAACCATATTATATCTTTACATCCTTTTGTTATGGAAGAGCTTTTCACTGTAATATCTTTTCTTTTTCTGTTCCGAGCATTCCTTTTTAGACTTCATACATCCTGTCAAAAAAAAAAAAAAAAAAGACACATTTTCTACCTCTTTAACAGGCATCTTTTAAACAATACATCTTTTTCTAGCTGGCATTTATTTCTAATGATTTTTTCTTAATATTCTATATACCCTGCTATTCATTGGTATCATCAGCTGTCTTTTTCATTAGCTCGAGAATTTCATCTGAAATGACTGCATATGCTGTTATCACTACTGCTTCTCTTAAGGTGTTCCACATTGAGTTATTGACTACTTTATAGCATTTATTCATTCATAACTCTTTCAGCATAAGTTGGTTTTCAAATTGAGTCATTCTGGAGGTATTGTAGTTGAGGTGTTACAATTTAATACTTAGTTTAAATTTGGCCAAGGTAACCACGGGTTTAGTTTGTAATATGGGAAACATGTTTAGTTTTCATACACACTAGGATTTGCTGCCTTTTCAAAAACTGTTTTTTAAACTTCAAATTAATATTAACTGATTGTCTAAGAAAGAAAAGAAAACCTGTTACTTTTTTTAACAAACAGGACCATTCTACTTTTCTTAGCCTTTTTCATTTAAATTCTTGTTTTTTTCGTTAATCTGCATGTCTCTGTTTAGCTTTTGGGTTGCGATAGTCAAACAGGCTTGTTGCTTTCACATCACCAACATAATAAAAAGCTTCGGTTAAAAGTTTTGCAACCTGGAAAAGAAAAATAAATTGTTAAAAGCAAAGCTGATTCTCTTAGCAGCCAAAAGGTCATACAAACTATTGATAATGTTACTATAAAAGGGCAAAAGGTCATACAAACTATTGATAATGTTACTATAAAAGGGCAACAAAAATAAAAGACAATAATGGCAATAAACAGATCAGAAATAAACTATAATAGTGAGACTAAATTTCTCATAAGTATTTGTCCATATTGGTAATAATACCCGTCTCCTTGTAAGGAAACTTTAACATCTGTTCTCATCTTTAATGCTAATGTTTTCATATGTGGAAACATTCATTGAACAGCTAATTCAGTTATGCTTTTCTCAACTCCATGGTTATTGCTGTGATCAAAGTGTAGTATTTGTTCTCATCTGTAATTGTAATAATAGCCATTTCTTTATAAGAAAACAGTTGGCATTCCCTGACTGAACAGCCAGTGCTACTCGAGTTATGATTTTCTTTCCTCCCTGACCATCAGGCTGAGATAAAAGTATTTTCCTCGTCTCTAATAGTAATACTAGCAGTTTCAAAATGTGGAAACATTCTGCATTCATTGACTAAACAACCATTGTTACTAGAGTTACATTTTTCTTCACTCCCTGATTATCAAGCTAGGATCAAAGTTTAATATCTGTTCTCATCTCTAAAGGTAATGTTAGCTGTTTCCTTATAAGGAAACATTCATTGACCAAACAGCCAGTGCTACTACAGTTGAAATTTTAAAATTTATAAAATCTTTCTCTTAAAACAATTTTTTTAAGGAAAACAGGCTTCTTGAGTCCAGTAGCTGTTATTGCTCTTTCCAGTATTAATGGTTGGGAGGGCGTTCATTAACCTTTTATTCGAAATAGTGTGGAAGGTCAATGGTTGCAGAAAAATCAAATTTTCTAATTGTCGATTGATCATCTGAGTAGTTACAATGAGAATCAACTAAAATTAGGATACAGGAAATAGTAATTTAAAAAAAAAAAATGTACTAATGATATGTCATATTATAGGCAAACCTGTTGCAGAAGATTTCATCTGTTTTATTTTTCTCTCGTACTAAATAAATTTACATTATATATTTGATCATCTTCTATCTGTCTAAATAAATAAACAGCAAATTCTGTCTTGTCCATCCACTTGCCTGAAAAATTTAACTCGTGCCACACTTGCTCTACATAGACATAAAAGTTTTTGGAATCAGGACGATCCCAAGATTGAAAATCTGGTGCTTGAACATCCAGCAGTGGGATTTGTGTTGAGATGAGGAGGGTTAAAAACTTTTAACATTTGAAATTTTAATTTATATTGAGTTTTAAAAAATGTTTGTTTTTAATTCAGTTTAAAATTCTCCCAAACTTTGAATTTAGGAAATCAATTTTATTTCTTCAAAATGCCAAGGAATCAGTTAACGTGAGGTTTTGAAATTCCACAGTTTGATTTGAAGAACTCATTTTCTGGCCTGAATTGAAGCTTTCAACAGAATTGGACTTATAGTCCAAATCAGAGTTAAAATGAGGTTTTTGAAGGTTCCATAAAGTGAACTGAGGAATTCAGTTATTTCTTCAAAATTATCATTGCTGTTTTCTAAGCTTCACCTGAGGTTCTTTCAGTTTTGGGTCAGAGGCCAAATCAGCCCTCTGTGGGAGTTAGCTTATAAGTCTACAGAGAATGCAGCTTTTAAGCCAGCTGTGAATAAGAGAAGGAAAAATAAGAGAGCTTACCTCAAAATTGGTGATAAGTGGAACGGCATTGTCGATAGAAGCTCGGCGAATCAGGTAATTGTCTTTGATATACTTTGTTTGATGATTGGGCAAGTTTATGACTAGATCAATTTCTCCATCTTGAATCAATCTAGATTGAAAGTAAATGGTAAAAATCTTTTACCTATATTGTTATTTACCTGGACTGGAGGTCAGTAATCTTTGTAATGTATACATGTATTTATTCAAATATTCTTCCTTGACCATTCCAATCAGAACATCAGATTGTCAAGGAATCATGCCTTCCCTCAAAGCTTTCCATACTAGTTTGGTTAGTTTAAACATCAGACAGTATTGCAAGAATGTGTTGAAAAGTTATAATCCTAAATGACCCAAATTAAGAAACATTTTTTATTTATTAAACTGTATATTTATTTATTTTCATCTACTAACCTAAATATTTGAGAAATCTTATTAAAGAAAAGAAAGAAAAAAAATGCTCTCTCCGGCAGGATTTGAGCCTGCATCCCCTTTTGCAAGTCAAGGACATGTGCCGACCAAGCAAGACTGAATAGTGCTTTAAGTGAAACCCTTGTTTTCATAGATTCTCAATTTTCTAGTTATTAATTCAACGAATTTTTTTATCACTTTAAACGTTATTTATAATGGATTACCTACATTTGAGTAGACATTCTATTTATTTTTATCTACCAGACGGAATATTCAAGAAATCTTATCAGAAATTCAAACCTGCATCCCCACTTTGCAGAAGAAACATGCAAAGGAGCAGAATCTGTGCTTATAAGGCACTATTCAGCCATGTTTGATCAACAACTCTGTTGATGAGTCAGTCTAAATCATATCAGAACTAATGACGACTTCTCTGGCAAATGGGTATGCAGGTTCAAATCCTGCTGGAGTGCACGTATTTTCCTTTGAATAGACAAAAATATACTATTTAACAGACAGTTACTCAAATAGAGGTATCCACTAAAAATAATGTTTGAAATTATAAAAAATTTTATAATAAATTTAAAAAAAAAAAAAAAAAAAAAAAAAAATCAATTACTTCTTTAGAAACTTTGTTCTAATTAAAATAACTCAAAATCTCAACAAAAAAAAAAAAAATTTAGTAGCACTATGTTGTCAGTTGCTAAATTCAGTAGTCCTGTAGATACTTAGTCTTTTTGTTTGCTTGCATAACTACCCTTGACTTGTGCTATAATTTATGCACATGTCAAAGTGAGAGAAATTCATCATATGACAGTCTGGCGAGAGGCATGAAATAAATGACCCCTGGCCAGTTGGAGCCATTCTGAAATGACTACACATTCATACCATCCTACCAGATTTTATCACTTGCCCATTCCAAGAATACCAAAGGAAATCCTAAAACTTTGGTTCTACTAATATCTCTGCAGGTGCAACACAAAGAAAATGTGACAATTACCATAAAAAGTTTTTTTTTTTCACACATGCATTATATATATATATATATATATATATATATCATCCACAGACACTGTTTCACTGTATCACAGCTCATCAGTGTGGTTAGACGTCCGGTTGCCTCTAGCTAGGATCGAAACCCGCCTGAAGTGGTGTCAGCCGGATTCTACACCTAAGCCATGGTGGCACTGCAGGGATTTTAGATAAACACATAGTGACTGAGAGAACTCAATTCAATTTACCGAAGAGTCTTGCATTATTAGCTATAATAGTCACTGTTTACAAACCGACACTTCCTATGAGAGAGTGTGTGTGTGTGTGTGTGTGCACAATAGTTATTGAATCAGAAAAAATAAAGTTCAATACTTATCAGATGTCAGCCCAGAGTTTTGTAATTTCTCACTCATCAGGACTTAGTTATCAAAAGTTACTTCTCATTAAATATTGCTTGAAACAACTATCAAGCATTTTATAGTTTTACACATGAATGTATATACAGGGAGCAATGGTTAAATTGTCACCATTTTAATATCTTTAATTTCGTCCACACGTTTGTTTTTTATTTTGTCAGCTGCACAGTATAGTAATGTCAGTTGGGCACCTTCTGTGAGAAAAAGAGCACCATGATTCAATTCACTCCACCAGAAATTTGGAAATGGCATGCTGTACTGCTTGGCATTTGAGCCAGTAGCTCAGACAAAAATTTCATAGTGTTTGGGTGACAGTGCATAGGATTCAAAAGGAGTCTAATGGCAATTACGAAGGTATGGCAGCTCAGAAAACTCACTCTGATCATTCTGATAAAAGAACACTCAAATTTGTTGGTGAGGGTCTCCTGCTCAATACAGGCCTACATCAAGTGCCTTGAGGAGGTAGTGCTGGCCTGAGTCAAGAGGGTGGCTACTGGAAGGCCCTATGTCTTGCAACAGGACTCTGTACCATGCCACACAAACAGGAGAAGCTAGTCATGGTTGTCAGACAATTTCTGCAACAATATCACCGCTTACTTACTCAACTCCCCAGACTGCAATTCTCTTGATTATTATGTGTGGGGCACAGTTGAGTGAAAGACCAACAAAACTCCTTGCAGCACCAAAGATGAACTGAAGGCAAGGATTATGGCAGCATTCATGAACTTAAACAAGGAGACCACCTAGAAGAGTTGCAGGAGATTCTTAAGTCATCTGGAGACCATGGTTGAAGCCATAGCGATTTTATTGAATAAATTTACTCTTTAGTATTACCTATTCAAATATGAGTATCCACTAAAAATAATCTTTGAAGTAAGATATATAAATAAATAAATGTCATGAGACAAATAGAAAAGGCAATTCACATAATATGTTACTAAGGGGTTAAATTCTCTGCTCAGGATAGCAGAAATAGAATTATCTGAGATTAAACATTACAAAAAAATAAATAAATTTACTTTGTAGCCACAGGGAAGTAGTCCTTGTTGCCTCTGTTGTCTGCCAATGCCCAACCAACATTTTGTGTATGGATATTGTGTGTATTCAAGTACTGGGAAGTTGCTTCTGTAGCAAACAGCTGGAGAAAGAAAAAAGAAAAGTGATTTTTTAAAGCAATTGAGAATAACTGACAAAATCTTTCATGAGAAATTTCTTCGCCTCAAATCTTATTCTGGAAATAATTAGAATGGTTGTGAAGTCAATAGTTTTCCTGGAATGGTTCAGAAAAATCATTCAACAATGTCTAAAACATCTGGAGTTTTGATTGAAGTGCGGGGGAAAATAGAACTAGGCAAAAAGATGAGTTATCAAAAGGACATTTCTTTCTTCCTACCGCTATTACCTTATACCTCCAAAATATTTTTTTATTATTTTAAAAATCTACTTTTAGAATTTAAAGTCTTAACATCCAAGACTGAATTTATAAATATAATAAAAATTTATGACTAGAATAATAATGGCAATTGGAAAATTAAAAACAAAGTAATCTGAAGTAGTTATGATTAGAATAAAAAAAATGTGTATAAATTCAATTTCATATCTCATGGTTTTATTAAAATTCCAAAAATATCTCCTATAGTTATTTTTATTGTTTTAAATAGGTATTTCCACCAGAAAAGTCCAAAGCAAAACTAAAAAGTTATGGTTAATTTCAGATTATAAATTAATAACCTTATAAATAAATGCTATTCATATATTCAATTGCTTAACATTTTTGTTGTCATTCTCATGAGAAAAAAAAATGTACAAATTCAGTTTGATATGTTATGGTTTTATTAAAATTCTAAAAAAATTTTTTTAAGTAAAAATTACTGAAAAGGTATATAGTAATAGTGATGTCAAGAGAAATGCATTCTTTTGACACACCAGGTTTATAGTTTGTTTTTTGTTTTACCTAATCTAAAATTTGCCAAAAATCTTATTCTCTTTCTATTTGTTTGTGAGAGTTAAATTTTGTGTATTTGAAATAGTTATTTATTTGCTACTGCAACTAAAGAAGATTACAGGAGACAGAGAATCAACCGACCAATTTGATATGTCAAACTACAAATTTTTTTATTTATTTAAAATCATCAAAATATATTCTGGATTATAAGAATAATTCTTTATTTGCAGGTGAATATTACATTCTCAATTTTTTATTTTTAGAATGTTTCCAGATAAAAACTATTTAACCGATAAGATGGGGGAGGAGATGATTAGAAGACATAGAAGAAGGAAAGAAACAAGTTTGCTCAAAACATATAAAGTTATTGTTTTATCACTAACATGTCAATAAGTATGATGTGACAGTTTTGTCTTGATAAGTAGTAATTGAAAAGGGTGAGGGTGGGTTCATGCCTACTTCATAAATGTTTTGTATAAGGGAAGCAACTTACCTTGAAACCAAGATCGGAAAGTTTTTTGGCAATGGGAAGGAAGTTTGAATGGAAAGAATGCTGAACACCAATCATTACATGGCCTCCTTTTCGAGGCATTTTGAAACCAGATGACATCATAGCTTTCAAAAAGGCAGTGTATTTTGTCGATCCAAAACAGGCAACCTGAAATTAGCACATTTGATTTTTATTGAAGGATGAGAATTATTGTATTGATGAACACTTTTTTTCTCTTGCTCTTGACAAGAATTTACTTCTAATGAAAATCAAACAAGATTATGTAAAGGAAAAGAGGGAAAAAAAATCCTTTTCTCTTGTCTGACAACAGGTAAAATTTCTTTTTTTTTTTTTTGAGATAGCACTGGACAAGAATTGAAACCTATTGCAGGATTGCTAGTATGATGGGGTAAATATTTAGTTACCATGTTGAAGGAATCAACACAATGGAGAGTAAATATTTATGGGCACCTGGAACATTTATTCGACAAACAATGTTGGCAGACTCAATGTGAGTCCAGGTAAAAAAAACAAATGACAATTCATGTATTTACAAAAGAAGTTATGTATGATGAAAGGAAAAAAAAAAAGATGAAACTAACTATAATAAGAATGTTAAGCAAAGTTGGATAACCTGCACCTTATTAACAGGGAGTACTAGAAATTTCTTGGCACAAATTTCTTTGTAAAATTATCATTCTAATGCTTGGATCCTGAAATATGGATTTTGGAAATGGGTGGGAGGAAAATCTTCAGGACTTCCTTGTAGTTTATTTCTGAGCCATTAGCAGCTGATCTCTCGTCTGATCTAGCTCTAACATCTCAGGGGGGGGGGCTGGTTGCATTCAATGCCTCAAAAACCAAACAAGTTACATTCCATCATTGTTGATCTAAACTATCATTAATTGCAATGAACAAATGTTCCCGCAGGAAGGCCTTGAGCACCTATTGGTACCTAATCTCAACCTGAACCTTATGTGGAAATCATACATACGCTAAAGATGCTTGGAAAATGGTAAGTTCTCTGGCCCACTCCAGAAAGTACCTGGCTTCTCCTGACATTCTCAACCTCTACAAGAGCTAGATCAGGCCAAAAATGGAGTACTATTGCCATATATGGGTAGGAGCTGCCCAGTCTTCAGTTAGGGTCCAAAAATCCTTCCCCATCTTTTTTGGTGACAAATCATTTTCCACCCTACAACTGCTTTCTCACAGATGAAACATTTCAAGCCTCTTGCTGCTCTATCATTATTTCCATGGAAAGTACTCAGACAAACTACATTCATTAGCTTCACCAATTCTAACCTAAAATCTGCCATGCCATGCACGTTGTAGCAAACCACCCTCATTTCATTGGTGAGATGCAAGTTCCACTTGAGCAGCCTCTCTCATGACACCTGCTTTGTGAGAACAACTAAACAAATGCTTCCCCAATCCCTACAATCTTAACCAGTTCAAGCCTCAGGTTAACTGTTATCTTCCCCACATATACAGTGGGCTACAATAAGTTTATTTCTACTGACTAAAAACTTTTCTGTACACTGCCTCTACCCCCAAGTAGATTTTAGTAAGAATTAAAAATGCTTTGTTTTTCTTAATAGTTTAAAAAAATTAGACAACTTTTGGAATTAAAATTATTTTTTTAAAAATAATCATAATATATAATAAACATTTTTATGTGTGCATGATAATGTTTCAACTGGTCAATTCTCCAGCCTTCCTCAGGCAAATACAGATAAATACCAATATACCATGTATCCATCTAAAAACTATTACATATGAATGGTGATTTGGTAAGACTACATCATAGTCAACTTATGTAAAACTGCAGTGTTATGCTGGAAAGTAGATTTACATAAGTTATACACTTGTCATTCATCAGAAAGATGGACTATTGTGTTTACAAAGTTACTGTAAACATCTATAGCAATTAGTAGCCTAACCATAAGACAAAACAGATTGGAAGCTTACAAAGGACAAATACAATGAAAATAAGTTATGAAAAATAGAAAACATTTTAGGAAAAAATTGTAACATTTTCACAGATCAGAATACAGAAATATTTTTTTTATTTTCTCCTAAGAAAAACTGTAGTCTTACATGAAATGGTTGAAAATGGTAATCATTACTGTTAAAGATAAATCCACATAAAGAGAAATTTAAAAAAAAAAAAAATTCTTCAAAACTATCTTTTGCTTTTAATAAGTTTGCATCCCAAACTTGAAGACTATACACAAAATGGTTCAGTTGTATAAACAAACACTTCCCAATTAATAAGGCAGACATAATTAAAAGGGGACAAGAGAAAAACTTCAACTACAGTATTTGGCAACAAAAAATATTGAAAAGAGAGAAAAAAAAACAACAGAAATATAGAATCAGCAAATAGGTTATCGTTCCTCACTTGTCAGAACTCAATCGAGGAAATTGAAATATTTTGTACACTGACTTAAAAATGGAAAGAAGTTTATTTGTATTAAATCATTGTAGTCAATTCATTTGTATTATTTATATTTTATTATTTGTTTCTTTCTTTCTTTCTTTTTTGGGGGAGTTCAGCTTTCTTGCCTTTTCTTAAACTCGTACAACACCACCTTTACCTTGACTGGATTTTAGGCCTCGTATTGGACTAATGTTCTTATTGATGGAATTATATATGTGTGTGTGTGTGTGTGAAAACACCAGATATAATTATGCACCATGGGGGAAAATACTGAATATCCTCTTCATTCTATTCATGCTCTACTGTCACAGCTTCTTTCCAAGAACTGCTGTTTTATGGAACAGATGCCCAATCCAATGTTTTCCCCAATCTTGACCTCTCCAAGCCAAAGGTTAACTTATCTTACTTGCATAACCCCATAAACTGCAAGTTGTTTTTTTTTTTGCACTCACACAATACCACACAGTAAACGAACAAGTGGCTTTTGTGCATTGTATTGGGTGAATGTTAGTATAAAAATAAATGTATTATTAAATTTATTTAGCATTAAATCATTCATTATTTTAACTTATTTACTTGTTACCTTTCTTGACTTTTCTTAAATTCATACAACATGGCACAGTAATCCTCTATCTTGACTGGCTCTTAAGATCATTGTTCAAAAGACTGAAAGCTAACATTACTATAGTGTTTTTTGTTTTTTTTGTTTTGTGTAGATTCATTTGGGCTCATTAACCACAACCACATGAAATACAAGAGTAATACTCACCTCTCCAGTTGAGGCCATTTCACACCTAAGCAGGGGATCTGCATCTCTAAGTCGGGGCCAGGAGAACATAGGTGCCTAAAATAATGATGATTGAAAAATATTTCCATGAAAAACATATGGGAGAATAGGATGTATAAATTTCTATATATCCGAACAATGTTAGACATTATTGGAAAAACTGTGGAACACGTTTCAGCCTCTAAACAGACTTCAGACTAAACTGATGTGCTTATCGATGGAATTATAGGTCGAGGTATAAACATTATTATAATTATGCCCCAAGAGGAGACATTAAATATGTCGGAACGCTAAATATTTAATTTTAAAATTTTTGGTATCCAACACACCTAGACACACAGTTCAGTTTTTAATATTAAATCATTACTAAATCATTACTAAATCATTATCTTTAGAATAAAAAATTCTTACAATCTAAAAATATTTTCTGGCTTTAAATAAACTGCAAAGGGTTGATTAGGCATAGAAAATAAATCAATGAAATATTGATTAGTTACACATGTCTTTTAGATTTATTTACATTCTCTAGGATATAAATGTTTAGAAACTACCGTGGTCATAAAGTGGGGGATTAGTTTATAGATTGATTGTAAAGTAGAATTAATCCCCCACTTTACATCCACATTATAATTTCTTGCTTATCAAATTCTAATTAGGTATGAATCCACCTGTTCTCTATCTATTAGTAAAACTAGTATTACTAAATCATTATCCTTTAGAATAAAAAATTCTTACAATCTAAAAATATTTTCTGGCTTTAAATAAACTGCAAAGGGTTGATAAGCCATAAAAAACAAATTAATCAATATCTTAGATGAAATCCATAGTTATAAAACAAGATCATTAAATCCCACTAAATCAGGATGAGAAAACTTCTTTTGTAAATTTTAACATTCACCAGTTGTTGTTAGCAGTTTCTTTGTTGTTCCTATTCTTTGAACTTCCTCGTTCTTTACATGCTCAGACAATGATATTCTGAACATCCATACTATCTGTTATTTCAATACTTTCCACTTGTGATGAAATTGTTCAGTTTTTGCTGCCATAGACTAGACATTGTGTAGAAATCATGTCTTTTTCTTTTTATTCATTGAAATAAATCTTGTCCAATTTCTCAGTGGCTTCTTATATGAAGTCTGCCATCAGAAAACAAGATGGCATCAAATCCTTCTAAATGTAAAAACAGATGTTTAGCCAAAGACACTACCTACCTCTTACCTACCCTGCAGATCAAAGTTTCAAAGCTGGGTTCCAGACTAAATATTTACATCATTGTCCCAAAATCATTTTTTTTTAATTTTTAACTTTCCCAATTTGTTATCATTTATAGTTGTTAGCCACATAAAAAAAAAAAAATCACAATTAAGATGTTTTAGAATAAAGATTTATTTTGATCCATTCAATTTTTTATCATTTATTTGTTTTTAACACATTGAAGAGTGAACTTCTAGTCAACAATAATAAAAACTGTCAACAACGAATTATACTTGGAGTTTTCCGATACATTTTCATTAGCAGGCACCAACAAGTTTATTTACAGTGATACTTTTAATGTGAAAACAATGTTTAGACTTCAATTTAAACTATAAATCAACACAAAAAAATGTTTTTATTGCCTAAGTTGGCAATTATAAATTTGGCATTTGAAGTCAGATTTCATAATTGACCTCTGGCAGTCAATATGTTAATGTAAGCTTTTTTAAAAAAAAAACAAAAAAAAAACAGCTAAAAAATATTAAATTTAAAATAAATGCAAAAATGAATTAATTCAATTTACAGTAATTTTTATAAAAATCACATCTTTATTTTTATTTAAACATTTTAAATCATTTTGAATAATTTTATCTGCAAATGTAATTAATTTTCATGCCCAGAGCGACATTCATTAAGAATTATGCATAATGAATTCATTTTCTATATAAATAATATTAGCAGATTTTATCTATTCATAATCAAAAAAGATTTTGAAGTCTCTCAAAAAAATGTTCACTTACAATTACCTCAGGTCATGACTAAATTTTCTGTATCTGTCTATATTTCTGAGATGAGGTATTAAGTACATTATTTACATTATTTGGACTATTGTCCTCATCTTTGGCGCCATATTTATTACAATGTTTCGGCTATTGTACGCTTCAGCCTTCTTCAGGTAGTTGGAATGTTGAACTGAACCCTTCACTCACTGGGGTAGACTGTTCTTGTTCCACATGCCATGTTTAATAAATATGGTGACAAAGATGCGGACAATAGTCCGAATAATGTAAATAATGTACTAAATTTTCTGTTGATCATTTTACAAACTCTCCCCTTGTATTTTCAACTTAGTTTATGATAAGCAAAAGATATTAATGCATAAATGTTTGTCAATGGCTCATTCCAATTTTTTAACCAAAAATTGATAAAAAAAAAAAATAAAAAAAATTTAGCTTTCTTTATTAAAGTAGAATTCTTCCAATTACAATCTCTAACAGAAACACTAGACCAAATGTGGCAGCAGTAGTTGATATATGAATGAATGGTAGACTTATAAAGTTACAAGATGGAGGTATAGAAATCCTTCATACCTATTTGGCCTTGTGTCAAACTAAAATTAATTGAGAAGACAGGTTGAGTAAAAAGAGACAACTTACCTTAATACCAACATATGTTTTTGGATTTTGTGGGTTTTCTAATGTTGGCAGTTGGTCAATATCAACAGGGAGTCCCAGCATTACCTTAGTAGCTGTAGCAATAAAGTCAGTACCAGTTGTTTTGGAGACAAAAGGACAGGAACGTGAGGCTCGTAAATTCAACTCAATCACCTTGAAAGAAAAAAAAAGTAATGTTAGGTAAAATTTGTCTTCAGAACAAGTGACAAATAAATGATGATGGTTTTATTCCTAAAATATTGTATTTTATAGTTTCATTAGATCTGTCAATCCTTTTGTATCACAAGATGTTGTCCAGATAAAGAAGTCACATGGGTCACTTGACAGTGACTTTGTGACATCACTTCATACAGTGATAAAAAGTGGCAGCCAAATTTCAGTTCATTGACAGCAAATAAGTGGTAAGGTTATTTTCTTTAGCTCACCCCCTGCCCTAGCCAGAGCAGAGACTAAATCTACCTCCCCAGCAGCTTACAAGTCCATGGTGCCATTTCCCTTTGGGAATATATCCTTCCCAGATATAGAATGAAACACCTTAATCCTCAATTTGGGAAAAACCCAAGACTTGCTGTTTCCCGTTTATGGAATATGTCCTCACCTAAGACATAGATGAATCCAGCCCATTTGAATCTGGAGTCCTAAAAATGGCTTCTCCAGGTATAGGAGTATCTACATATTATATAAGACTCTTTCATTTTGCTTCTCCATAAACTCTGATTTGCTGTGTAGATATATGTGATATATTGTTCCCTGTATAGGTCATGTGTATACATATATTGTTTTGTGTATTTCTTAGTAATATAAAAGCCTCTCTGAGAACAAAACATGTTTTTCATTCTTTTTCCTTTCAGCAATTCCATTAAATTTGTGAATTATGGTGTTATTATATTACAGATATAATAATGCCCATAATGGGGAAAATATAATGGGGGGAATAAATCTTTCTCCCCTAGCTCTTCCATTACAGCATCATTGATGATTTTCAAAGTTTTCTTTTCGTATTTATTAGATATTCTTAACTATTTACAGTTGGTCAATAGTGGAAGCTAATGATAACATTTCCACTCCCTGTTCTGTAATACTGGCTATAAAATCACAAATACATATCTGTCAATTGTATTTGAGTGGTCAAGATGTTAGAATCTTAATGGATAAATAATCAAAAAAATATTTTTATGTATATTAAAAAACTCAGAAATGGAGTGTCAAAAGGACAGTTTTTCCCTTGACGCTGCTATTATTTTAACTACCTTCACTCGTCAGTGATGTTTATTTTTTTTAAAAGTGATGATTAGAATTTTAGTAAAACCTAAACATATGAAAGTGAATTTATATATTTTCTTTATTATTTTTGTTGTCAATTCTCAAGGTACAAAGACTATTAGATTTTTTTTTTTTTTTTACTATTTATTTATTATATTTTTTATTGGAATATTTAGTTAATTTTTATAAATTTATGAATTAAAAAAATGTTCATATTTCTGTAATGAAAGAGAAAATCACCTACTTTGAAAAAGAGTTTGTGCTTTGTGTGTAGTCTGCTAAAGGAAAAATGAAGAAAATAGCAAAACGATGCTACTTTAAGTATCAGAGAAACTATGCTAATGTTCTTTCCTCCTTGAACGGTGTGGCCAATCAGGAAATTGCTTGGTGAATAAAGGCCATTGCTTTTTTTTGCTTACCCAGGGAGAATTATTTTTGAGCTTGGTGAGCATATGTGTGTTTCTGCTGTTATGAAGGGACCATTTCTGACCCCGTTTTTCATTACTACATTGCCTGCTGGATTGTTTTCAGCAGGTTCAAGGTTGAACTTCATGTTGTCACATGCATTTTGTTTTTTATTTTTTGTTTCTACTGACCCCATTGGTTGATACCCAAACAATTTCTTTATAAATCAGTAAATGATAAATATTGTATTAGATTTTAGAATGTTGGAAATATAAAATTATTCTTGTAAATAAACAATCAAATAATTAAGTAATGTTTGATATTTTTTGTTGTAAATTCTAACAACAAAAGAAAGTGTACAAATTCATTTTCCTCATATGTTTAGGTTTTATTTCAATTCTAATCATCACAGATTGTAGATCATTTTTTATATCAGCTACTAATTTGACCAATCACATTTACTATTAAGACTGGAGTAAATAGTTGTCATAAATTAACTTTCTTCATATGTTTAGGTTTTATTACAATTCTAATCATTGCTCTTTAAAATGATAGCCATTGCCGAGGAGTGAGGGTAGTTAAAATAATAGCTGTGTTAAATGAAAAATTATCATTTTGATACTCTTCTTTTTTTCTTTTTTTTTTTTGCAGGCATGATGGTTGAAATTTGCCAACAACAGCTTTAAAATTGAGCACTCTTGTGTATCTATGAGGAAATTAATATACAAAATGCAAATTAGATATATATTTTTCTCTTACCTTTACAGAATTATTTGCTACGATGTATTGAATATTAAATGGGCCAGTGATTTGGAATTTATGTGCAATCTTTGCTGTGGAATGACGAATCTACAAACAAACCAAAATATGCAGACATTAACCATTAAAGATGCATTTTAAAATCTTCTGCAATAAACTTTGAAAGCAAAGAATTTCATCAAAGGCAAAATATTCACACAAATGAAATAGAGATAAATACATCAATTTTGGTAAGGAAAACAAAAAAAATAATTAGTAAAATCTAAAGATTGATAATTTTAGATCAATGTGTTTTTTTTTTGTCCAATTTTTTTCACCGGGTTATCTCCCTTGCACAGATGTCACCAGGTGGTAGTGTCTTGATGACAAGGTAAACATCTTCAAATTGTTTTTTTTCCCCCCAAAGATTTAAGGTGAAGCACCAACACCATGAACAGTGCTGAATTTAGCAGGCTGAATGAAGCCTAGGACATCAAATTCTAGGGTGCCTCTAGCCAAGGTGTATAATATTTTTGACACAGACATATGTCTTTCTTACACATCATAACACATTGTAAACTCTAAAGAGCGCTTCAAGAATTTTAAACATCCGTCATCATTCTCAGATTTACTCCAAGTTGTTTAATTTAACACTACCATTTCCCTCTACTCATGAGAATGAGGAATTTGAAGGGGACTCATAAGTGAAATAGTCATGGGTATACCGTCATCTAAATTTGGCAAAATATTCACACATAAGAGATAAGTACATCAATTTTGGTAAGGAAAACAAAAAAATAACTAGTAAAATCTAAAGATTGATAATTTTAGATAAATGTATTTTTTTTGTCCAAGTTTGTCCCCTAGTTATCTCCCTTGCAAAGATGTTGTCAGGTGGTAGTGTTTTGATGACAAGGTAAACATCTTCAGATTGTTTTTTTCCAAAGATTTAAGGTGAAACACTAACATGAAAGTAGAGTAAAACAGCAAGACCCACACATGGAAATCTAATAACAGAAAGAATTTATAGGAAGCCACCATTTAGCTTTAATATAAGAATCTGTTGGACATAAAATGGAGGGTTGGTTTTTTGTTTTATTGATAGCTATATAATGCCAATGTGTCACACTCTTTCAATTAAAGAGACAATTCTCATTAGCTCATCTTCAATGAACTTTTACAAGGTAAGTTTAAATATTAATGGAATACTTAAATGCAGCGATCAATATGGAGTTCTCTAGTTTATTGTTGCCTATCACACCTACTCCTCCCTACCTATTGTGATGAAGGCCCAACCAAGAGCCCACTGCAAGAGCTAGCTTAAATCCCACCCGATAGGGAAGCTTTTAAGGTAGTTAAGTAATAAACTGACCCCACCCGTAAAAAAAAAAATTGTATGTTGGCGAGGCTATTTAATACATAGTTGGCGTTTTGAATTCAAGTTATCTTTCTCCTAGACTGGTTGCCACCCAAGGCTATAGGACCCAGTCTGTTCTGCTATTACCCATAGATGTTAATCTTAACTGTACAAGTTCAAAATTTTACCTAATAAAAAATCAACTTTACATCATTAAGAGAAACTTACATTATCAGAATAATATTGTTGTTATTTAGAGAGAAAATAAATGATGACCTGAAAATAAACTAAGCATTTATTGCTCTCTCTAATATCATTTGGATCATAAGTATAGCATTTCTTGTTCCAGTGTCCTTGACAAAGCCACATTGATCTTCAATTTCTAGTTGAATTCTGCTTTGTTCACCAGAATTCAGATTATTAGCTTTGTTGTGACTCATTAAGCTGATCGTCTGATAGAATTTGCAGTCATTTGAACCTTGTTTCTTAGGCAGTGAAGGTTACTCCCAACACAAAAAAGGTCATGAAAAACATGGCTACTATACGTCTTCATTGGTTTGGAAAGAGCTGTCAACACATTAGTTTATAATGCAAACACTAACCGCCAACATTTCACATAATACAGACATACAGTTACACAGCAGTGAAAGTGTTAATATATATTTTTTAATCAAATTTTAAGTGGGCAGTGACTGCCAGGTTCATGTGCTTTCATGCAATCATCAGGGACTGTAGTGTGTGAAAATATGAACCCTTATACTCCCAGGCAAGTCAAAGACAAGTATTTTTATTTTAATATATAAGTAGACACTGAGGTCAACAGCCAGTCTGTTTCATGCTTAAACACAATTAAACAACATTTACCGGCCTGAATGTCCGAGAAATTTTCATAGACATTCAGGCCAGTAAATGTTGTTTAATACTGTTTATTATAAACAGAGCATTTACTTAAATATTTGTATCTATAAAAAGAATGTATAAACATAAAAACGTCTTAAAATAATTGTTGGACTTTGTTCATTTCATTATATATATATATATATATATATATATATAAATAAATAAATTATTCTCAAATAGAGGAACAAACTGAATGAGAAACAGGAGGAAAAGCTATTCTTAGCCAATGCTTTTTGTCCTCTAAGGGGCTATCAAGGAAAATGCAGGTTTTATTTTGTTGTGCGTGTTTATAAACAAGAACAAGTATGCCATTGGTTCATCAAGGCTTTTAAATTTGAGAATGTTCATGAATATTCATCAGGTGGTTGAAATGTCAATCAAAACATATGGAGGCTACAAAGTGTCATAATTCAAAGTCCGGTGAGTAATATTCAAGAGAGTTTCTTTTTTTTAAATAAATGGATATTGTCTAAATTGGGTTCCGATTGTTATGATTCAGGATGAACACATGTCCTGTATGTCTTTAAAAGCACACACAAGGAAATAAATTTTCTATATTTATTGTCAGATACCCATCCAAAAAGTAAATTGGGTGAGGTTTACAACAGTTATATATAAACAAAAAAAAAAAGCATGTTTCAGATGCTGCTGCACAGCTAGGAATCCATGAATGGCTATGTGGAAAAATACTGTCTTGTAGCTGAAAACTGGTACTGTTGTTCTTGTCATATTTGTTGTAATTTGCAGGAAAATAAAATAAATAGGAGGCATTACTTTCAGAGCATCAGTCCTTATTTATTTCTTGGTGTCATATCAAAAAAAAACTTTCACAGAGCAGTAATTGCCCATGAAATATAAACCTACATTTATGGACATCAGGAACAGTTCATATATAATAAAGAGAACTAACCTTATTAAGAGCCTCTTGGGAAATGGTTTGCGTGGGCAAGATTAAAGTGGCATCACCACTATGGACACCAGCATTCTCCACATGCTCACAAATGGCATGACAGACAACCTAAGAAAGAAAGAAAAAAAATAATTATAATAATTATAATATATATATATATAGTATATGTGTGTGTGTGTTCATGCACAGAAAGATAAGGCAATAACTTCAGTCTGCAAAAAAAACGGAATATGAAAAGGATTTTTGTTTTGTTTTTTTCCCCCTTGGCAACACATTTATTTTAACTACCTTCACTCCTCAGTAATGTTTGTTTTAAAAACAATGATTAGAATTGTAATAAAACCTAAAAATATGATGAAAGTTAATTCATGAATTTTTTTGTTTCTGGAGAATTGACAACAAAAACAAACACTATTTAGTCATTAGTTTATTTGTTTATTTACACATTTATTATATTATTTATTGAAATGGTTCGTAAAATATTTGCAAATTGTCAATTGATACAAATCTTATAAAATGGTAAAAAAGATTTCCTTATAGTTGGTTCACAAATTTTAATCTAGTAAATGTTTATAAATTTAGAAATAAAAATGGTTTTCATATTTATTTATTTATAAATGACAAATATTAGTTTTAAGAATGTTACAAATATAAAATTATTCTTGTAAATAAACAATCTGGATAGAGCAGCAATACAATGAAATCAGTGACACAGTTCTCATCTGATTCAAGCTTATCAAATTGTGAAATGAAAGTTATCTTGAATGGCCACTCTTCTAGATCTTTTTGCATTAATGAAAGTGTTCCTCAGGACACTTTCCTCAGACCTACGTTGTTTCTAATCTTCAGAAATGACCTTGATGTCTCAAATTCTCAACTCAGTATCCATAAAGAATGGTAAAGCTGAGGCAGTTGCTATGGATATCTTGTAGGCATTTGACAAGGTTTGGAATAATGGTCTTCTTCACAAGTTGAAAGGTTATGGTATTTCTGGAGAAATTTTTGAACTGATTTAGTCTTTCTCATGAAATTGTGAAATGAAAGTTTCCTCGAATGACCGCTCTTCTAGATCTTTTTGCATTAATGAAAGTGTCTCTTGGAGGTTTATCTTGTCTTATTATGTGGTTCCTAATTTTGATCAATGACCTTCCCTATGTCATCAGTTTGCAACTTGAAATTTATAAAATCTTTTTCTTAAAACACTTTTTTTTTTTAGGAAAACAGGTGTCTACAACAACACTCTACCTTGAGTGGCTCTTGGGCTTTGTATTGGGTAAATATTTAATATTAAAAAAAAGAATAAAGATAAATTCTCTACACTAAGAAAATGCTGATGGGGATATAAACTGCAATTATTTTTTATATAAACAAGACAAAGCTTATAGTCCACCTGGGTCTTATGATATTAATAGCTTTATGATATGTTATGATATTAATAGCTTTATGATATTATTAATTGTTATGATATTAATGATATTATGTTATGATATTATTAGCTTTATGATATTATGTTATGATATTAATAGCTTATGATATTATTAATTGTTATGATATAAAGCTATTAATATCATATTATTATTAATTGTTATGATATTGCTTTATGATATTATTAATTGTTATGATATTAATGATATTATGTTATGATATTAATAGCTTTATGATGATATTATGTTATGATATTAATAGCTTTATGATAATATTATGTTATGATATTAATAGCTTTATGATGATATTATGTTATGATATTAATAGCTTTATGATGATATTATGTTATGATATTAATAGCTTTATGATGATATTATGTTATGATATTAATAGCTTTATGATGATATTATGTTATGATATTAATAGCTTTATGATGATATTATGTTATGATATTAATAGCTTTATGATGATATTATGTTATGATATTAATAGCTTCATTTTTTTATATTTAGTAAACCATGCCAGGTGGAATAATTCTGCTATTTGGGAGAGTTTTCCATAATTTTTGTTAGGATGAATTATTATTTGATTTGCTGTTTGGACCAAAATGCTCATCTTGGTTGTTATACTAACAAGAGATTAGTGAATTAAAACATCTGATTCTCTGCTTGTTGTGAGTTCAAACCCTGGGCCTGGAAGTGCTGAGAGTCCTATACACTGCTTCAGTGGAAGAAACAGGCAAGTGACAATATAACAATGATTAGTATTAAGTATAATTATTAACTGATATGAATTATCCCTTAAACAGGGAAAGGTATATGACAACAGTTTGACCCTATGGATTAAATAAAAGATTTAGTGCAAAATTTCCAAAAGGCTGCCAAGTAAAAAATGGCACCCCCACCCTCACAGAAGGCCTCACAGATATCACTAAAATCCCATAGACTACTCTGTGAACTAAAGGGTTACAGCATCCATGACAACATAGTTTTTTATGGGAAGAAGTTGTTTCTCCTATACTGGTCACCAATCAAAACTAAAGAGTCTAGTTTATCTTACTATTCAACCCATAGCTGGGAGGAGAAGAAATATCTTTTCCAAGAATATTTACACAATATTAATTAGGTTTTATTTACACTGACGAGAATGTGTAAAACAGACTTGTCGAACCAACAATATCTTAGAACAATTCTTTCACTTGGATTTAGGTTAATCTCTGAAAAATGTTCATTTTTTTTTGTTCAACATTCAGTCAGTGGTTAACTGGGGTAGAAAATAGCTTGTATATTTTAATGTCTCTAAAATGAAACTGCTTATTTAACCACCACAGAGTTAATTCCCTGCCTGCCATTAGCATAATTAATGCTAGACTCCAGGAGAGTATCTCTCTGTGCCTTCTTGGCCTTACACTTTCGAACGACTTGAAATGGAACAATTATATTGAATCAATAGCTGTATCTGCTGCAACAAAAGTTGGCTCACTGTGTCATACTAGAAGATTTTTTTTTTAGTCCAAATTACATATCTACAAATCTACTATTTGTCCGTGCATTAAGTACTGTTACCATATCTGGTCTGGTGCCCCAGCTGTTCATCTCGAGGTTCTTTTTTTTTTCTTTCAACTTCACTATGTAATCACCCGTAAACCAGTAGCACTCCCACCTCTTTTTATTTTGCTAAGTTATTGCTTATCCATTTTCACTGAATGAACTGCCCAACCCAGAAATTAAGCTCACAATCTCTATGTCATCAAATTTACAAATAAACTTTAATGCATTGGGCCACTGCCCCGTACAATAATGGCCTGGTGGATGGCCTAAATGTAATATTAATAAGAGTTTATTTACACAGACAAGGAAATTAGAAACCACATAATAAGTCAAGATAGAGTCCTGAGAGACACTTTCATTAATGCAAAAAACTCAAGAAGAGTAGCCATTCAAGACAACTTTCATTTCATAACTTCATATGGTTGAATCAGATGAAAACTGCACCATTGATTTTATTGTATTGCTGCTATATCCAGATTGCAAGGAACCAATAAACTTTAAAAATATTCTTTAGGAGAGGAAACAAAATTCAGTTCAATCGAAAGGTTACTTACATAGCCTTTGTCAGCTACAGCATCCATTTCAAGTTCTTTGGCCCCTTCAATAAATTTGGTGATTACAACAGGATACTTTTCAGAAACTTGGGTAGCTTGTTTCAAGTAATTCTGCAATTGCTCTGGGTCATAAGCAACATTCATAGCTGAGCCACTGAGAATGTAAGAAGGACGAAGAAGGCAGGGGTATCCCACACTGGCAGCAAAATCCAGGGCTTCATCCTGCAAAGAGATTTTAATTCTGCTTGAATAAATATACCCACAAAAAACAAAAACAAAAAAAAAAAAAAAAAGAACAAAATGGCAAAATGATAGTTTTTCCATTAACATCACTATTATTTTAACTACCTTTACTCCTCAGTAATGCTTATTGTTTTAAAAAGCCATGATTAGAATTGTAGTAAAATATAAACATGTAAAAGTGAATTTATACATTTTCTTTGTTCTTGAAAATAACAAAAATAATAAACCATTCATCTTCCCACAGGGCCTCGCACTCAACACGAAGACCTGCATCAAGTGCCTTGAAGAGGTAGTGCTGCCTTGTGTCAAGAGGGTGGCTGCTGGAAGACCCTATGTCTGGCAACAAGAATCTGCACCATGCCACACAAGAAGAGAACCCAATCATGGCTGCCAGACAATTTCTGTGACCACTTACATCTGGCCACCTAACTCCCCAGACTGCAATCCCCTTGATTATTATATGTGAGGCAAGTTGAGTGAGAGACCAACAAAACTCCTTGTAACACTGAAGATGAACTGAAGGCAAGGATTATGGCAGCATTCACCAACTTAAACAAGGAGACTGTCCAGAAGAGATGCAGAGTCATCTGGAAACTGTGGGTGAAGTCAATGAATAAATTTTCTCTTTTGTATTTCAAGAAAGTTTTGTATAATTTTGGTAAATATATCAGTCAAAATGAAGTGTCCTTGTTATTTTTATTTTTGCATAATTTAGACAGCAATTTATCTATCACACTATGTACAGGATTTTTTTCTGTGGCCATTCTTTAATTCTATCATAATTCTGGCCCTCTTCTAATTCTTCATCTTCTATTTTCCTGATCATTTTCAGAACTAACCTATTTTCAGAATTTCCATTTTGAATATCTCCAATGAACATGTATCTACCATTTTTAGTGTCACATTTGCTATATATACGTTAAATCCTGAGGGGGTTAAGAGACATTCAAATGTACACCCTGATCAGGCAGGTTAACACAGTAATGAGGCATCTCTTTGTCATTATTGAATGCTCTGACTGCTGGTATAGCATTTATATACATCACATATATAATACGTTAAAAGATTCCCTTTCTCTGTTGTCTGGCTATAGCTTAGGGGTAGATTCTCTGACCGATGCCAAATTGGTAGAGTTTCAATCCCAGCTCAAATGTCTAGTCACACTGATGAGCTGCGATACAGTGAAGCAGGCTGTGGAGATATATATATATATATATATATATATATATATATATATATATATATATATATATATATATATATATATATATATATATATATATATATATATATAGGAGATATTGATGCCAACACCCAGAAGTGACAGTGTTTCATGCTAATTGTAATCATTAGGCCATGTGCATTTTGTTTTGCTTGACTTTTTACATATGGACTATTTATATATATGCTGTATATATAAAATGTCAAGCAAAAATCCAATACACATGGCCTGATGATCGCGTTTAGCATGAAACCAACTGTCACTTCTAGGTTTTGACCGGTGTCCACTTTTATATTTACATACACTCTATCCCTGATATTGAGCACTTTAACCCATAAATATAGCATACCTTAAAACTATATTTATTTTATATATGTATATAAATAAATAAAATTTACATTGTTATATCATTGGTAGTATTAAAACTATCAAAACTTCAACAAACCAATTTCTACATTTGTTTGCCTCGTTGGCAAATGTCTAATTAATTTTAATTCAAGCAACATCTACACAGCCACTACCTTAGCATGCCAATTAACTTGCCATTTACCTGATACTGGTTCAGGTAAGTAGCATATCAGCAACCAAGTCATTTCAACATGAAATCATTCATGTGATTCCATTTCTATATTTAAAATTTGTTTATTTGTGAATGTGTCTACTCTGTGTTGCAGAATCGCAGTCATACTTCAGAAAACTTGATGGTAAGAGTGGATGTGATTTTGTGAAACTCAGAGTAGTGATATTCCTAACTGAAAAAAAATTTAATTTATTAAATGCTCTTTTACTTAATTAAGCATATTATCTACCAGAAACACTCTGGTTGACCTTTTTATTTTGTCACAATACAATATTTATTATTGTTATATTATGGAGGAAGAGTGCTCAATGTCAGGAAGGAGCATTTGTAGATATAAACAGTATGGGCATTGAAATCAACACTGCATAGTGACTGACAATTTCATGCCTTAAAACAGGCCCTCACAAAATACAGCCTGCTATTTGTATACAGCTTGTGAGTCTGCCCAATGTGACCCACAAGAAGTTTCCAGAATAGTAAATATTTTATGATCATCAGAATAAATTCAGCAAAAGATTGCATCTGAAAAATTCATTTTTGTGAAAGTATGACTTTATTCAGCCAACATTTCTTTGCAATTAAGGCATACCTTCTTAACCCCAGAACACTAACCATCAATTAAAGTTACACCATGACTAAACACGGGTATATCATACCCGATTTTGAAAATATCAAAAAAAATATTCAATATAAATCTTTATTTAGAAAATCCTACTTAACACCTAAAATTTCAATTTCAAACACCAAATCAATGAATATGTTTGACAATATTTGTAAGTCAGCTGCACTTTCAACCAGAAGCTATCCTTACAAATGATAATAATAATAATAAGAACCATTTCCCCTAAAAAGAACATCCTGGGTATGACAATAGACTACATCTGGCAGCAAGGCCTGCAATCAGGTTTTGAGAAGCATGGAACCACCTCTTAATTGTTGCTGTTTCCAGGTCCAACCTTATCTGAGGTGGTAGTACCTGTTAGGGTCCCAGCCATGTGCAAAATGAAAATATAATAGATTTTTATAGTAAAAATACCAGCAATACATTTTGGAAAAAAAAAATTACCAGCAGTACCTATGACTCTCAACAAAAACCCTCTTTACAAAAATATGTCAGAGACCTGATCTACAAACTAATTTCTTACAAAGAATACTTATTCTATTCATACGAATATATCCTAAAAAACTTGTTAGTATTAAATAACCCAATGAGGTTGATATGCCGTAAAACAAAACAAACCTAAAAGGAAGCAATGGATGAGCAGTCAATTGAAGTTTATAAAATCTTTCTCTTAACCCTAGAACACTAACCATCAATTAAAGTTACACCACTACTAACCATGGGTATATCAGACCCAATTTTGAAAATATCAAAACAAATATTAAATATAAATCTTTATTTGAAATATTTTGCATGCAGGTACTTCAAACTTTGTACTTTGAGTTAACATTAATAGGAACTGAAAAGCATTATTTAGGTAAGAAAATCAGGTACTGAAAATAGTAATTAAAAATAGGAAAATTTACGCTGGGTACTATACCCATGGTTAGTGTTCTAGGGTTACGGCGCACATTCTTTGAGATACATTAATACATTTGCACCATTTCATTCACTTGGTAATTTACTGCAAAAAATTATCCTTGCAAACTGCAGGCTATGTTTCTGAGAGCAATATGGTACTTTACATTTTATTTTTAAAATTTTTTTGCAGGCCTGCATTAAGCAGTCATGAAACCAAACACCAATATGCATTATAGGTCTGGTGCTTCCTGTTATTCATTTTGAGGTTCTTGACAAAATACAAAGAAGGATCTGCAATATAATGAATCCTGACCTGGCATCTCAACTTCAGTCACTTTCTCACCAACATGACTTCCCTCTGTCTTTTCTTCAAATATTTTCAAGCCAACTGCTCTGATGAGCCTTTTTCCTGATGTTCCAACTACTTTTACTGTTAAAATAGCTAAATGCAACTATCACTTCTACTCCAACAATTTCTTTTCTCACACTTCCCATTTGTGGAACTCCCTTCTATTTACTTGTTTCCCTGATAAATTCAATCTTCAAAAATTTAAATGCAACATCAATCACCATCTCTTAACTTCTTGAATCCGATTCATGTTTTATCCTTTTCTCAATCTCCTATCTTTTCTCTCCCTTTCACTCACTGTAGCCGCCTGAAAACTAGTGGCATTCCCACCTTGCTCAGAGTGAAATGATTTTTAAAAAACACATTGATTTACAAAAGAATAAGATGTTTACTTACCAAAGAACTGAGAGAACGCCATTCTGGTTGGTCAATTTCCAGTTCATCTAGAATAGCTGAGAAAACCGATCTGTTCTCAGCATTGTCTATCATTGTGGGGTTGGTACCCAAGATAGTGGCTCCGTGGTTGTACAGCGGAAGGGCCAGATTATTTGGGATTTGGCCACCCACTGAGATAATCACTCCATTGCATACCTTAAAGCCAAAAAATAATCATTAACCACTGAAGAAAGAGTATAATCATTCCTCTAAAACAATTTCAATTCTTCAATTGCCAGAATAATTGGCATTTTTTGGTTATTTGAAAGTACCAAACACTTTTTTTTTTAACTAGAATCTTTAACTAGATTTAAGGTAAGGTAATGTTTACCAGAACATCAAACTTATGGGGTCATTTCATGGTGAATTAGATACTTTTCACTTTTGTGAAAGCTTTGTATATGAATACCTTGTGTTGGTAAAAAAATATTTTGTGGAGATTTTGGTTTTTTTATTTTCTTTTTTGTGTTGTATCTACAAAAATTTAAGAAGACTTATTTCCCCAGGAAGCTGAGTAACTGAGAAACTGACACTTTTTTAAATAGTATCTCTAAGTTTAGTATATTATAGTACTTACACCATATGCATGTATATGATTTGTATTCTATCTTTATGTGTTTTATAGTTAATCAGGGTTCACAAAGTATACATTGGTGGTGGGGGAGGCGACCATAAGAAGGTGTACATGAGTGAGATACGTGTGCCCACTTTGAACTTGGATCAGCACATTATCTTACTGTTGTGATGTCTTCTAGTCTGTGACAACTGATTTGTCATCACTCAACTATGCAAAATTAGAGACAGTCCATTTTGCATATGCCACTATACCTTCCAGAAACAAAGAGGTTTTATGCCCTTCGTTGATCTATGACTTCTCCAAACAATAGTATGAGATTGTTATCTCTTTCTCGAAGTGTGTATTTTTATTGGGGATCTAAGTCTGGACTATTCATTCTGATCCTTGAACACCATGTCAAATTCATACAAAATATCCTCCATAGTTTCTGTGTTCCCTATGTTCACTTTCACCATCAGAAGCACTCAGGTTTTCCTCCCTTTCAGATTCCTCCTCCATCTCAACATCTTTGTTGTCACTTCTAGGTCTTATCTGATCAGAATGAGCCAACAAATTTTCATTTTTGTTTTGTATTAAAAAATTATAATTTATTGCATTTAGTATAATCAAATCAATATGGTTTACATCCTTAAGGATTCCTCCCAAAAGTTCTTACATAAAGCTGTAAGAATAAAATTTAAAAAATAAACAAAATACTGTAGGAAAATATAAAAGTTCTGTAAAGTAAGCTATATATATATATGTGTGTGTGTGTGTGTGTGTGTGTGTGTGTGTGTGTGTGTGTGTGTGTGTGTGTGTGTGTGTATTTAAGCAGCATATTTTCATTCAAAAAGTTTGATTAAATAATTTAGACATATCATGTCAATTAGTTTTTGTCGTGATCCTTTCAAGTCTGAAAAAAAAAATTATATATGTATGAGCAAAAAAGCAAAAGTTACTTCCCTTATACTGGAAAAGAAAAAAACCATGTACTTTGAAATCTAGAATGCTGCACAAGCAGTAAAAATGAACGGTTGAAATGTTTTGAATTTACAGAAACACATGTACATACTCACAGACAACTTAACCCCTTGAAGATGATCTCAGATGAGATTGAAAATACATGGGAAAATAAAAACTATTTGAAAGAAAATTTTGGCATTTTCCTTAATCAATTTTCTAAGGCTACCAAGAAATTAATCCACAGACTTGAAAGGATCACAATGAAAACTAATCAACATGATATGTTTAAATTATTTAACCAGACCTGTTTGAATATATACATAGGCATGGTGGAGTAGTAGATAATAGATTGGATTGCGGAATCAAAGAACCAAGTTTGAATTCCAGTTGAATCCATTACATTCACTTACATGCTAATACCCTTGGAAAAGGTATTAATTCTCTCCTTCTCCCACCAGCTATGGGTAAATAGCAGGATAGACTGGGTTCTATAGCCCTGGATGGCAACTGGTCTAGAAGGACAACTGTGAATTCAAAAGGTTGTTTGGGGACCTTGTGGCACGTGATGCACCAGGTCTCTCTACTTGGCCCTTCAAAAAGTGTGGTTAGTTCTGCACAAAGCCTTTACCACTATAATCAAATCATATATGCTGGTGTCTGGTTGTCGGTTCCTAGGAACTAAGCTGCTTGATCTATTATTTGTTTATATAGCTTATTGTGGGTAGTCTACCCACAAACTATATAAACAAATTTTTACTACGTTAATAAAAACACCGATCAAAATAAAATAAATATATAAGATAAAAAATAAAATTAAATAAAAACAAGCAAAATAATTTGACACAAATAAATAAATAAACGACTTCTGGTAAAAATAACCGCCAAAATAGACTACCCACAATGCACCACTGACCCGTATATATAAATAGCCGAGAAAAATAACAGCACTAGTTGCCTGACGATTGCATCTAGCATGAAACAGACTGTCGCCTCTAAGTGTTGACTTCTATGCCCACTTTTATATATATATATATATATATATATATAAATGTGTGCTTCTTTCCAAAAATTAGTTTAATGATAAATTTAGGTCAGAAAATAAAGATTTACCTCTTGTTGATAAATGTCAAGGGTACGTTCAAGGGAAAGCTCCTCAAAATATAACTTGTCACATTCATCAAAATCAGTGCTAACTGTTTCTGGATTGTGATTCACAACAATCTGTTAGAAAAAAAGAAAATTTTTAGTTTGGTTATAGAAATGAAAATTGACACAAAAAAAAAACAAAAAAAAACAATATTATAAAAGATACAATTTCTATTTTGTTACCATAGCATAGAAAGAAGACTACGTGAGTATAATGTTCCCAGTAAATTGTCATTAAAATTCTCAAATATATACTTAGAAATGACAACAGCAAGAAAATCTAGAAATAACTCCAAGCTTAATCAGAAGTTAATTTTCCTGAGTTTTAATAAAATAAGAATAAACAAGGGAAAAATCCCTGACCAGTCTGTATTCTCCATTATCAGCCATATTGGCATGCTAGTGACAATACTTTATTAATAATTAAGCTTAAAAATATTTTTAAATAATTACAATCTAAATTGTAGAAATAGAAAGTCAACATTGAGCAGCATCTGACAAAGAATTTAATTAAATATATAAATATTGGAGTTAATATATTCCAGTTATAATAGTGTACACCCATTTTTATTTATTATACAATATGTATTACATATTATACATTTCAGCCAGTGTATTTGAGAAATCTGAGTAAAGAAATTGCCTTCTCTGGCAAGGATTGAATCTGCATCTTAATGTGCAGACCAATAGACATAATAGACATTGCTTAATAAATAAAAATGGGGCATCTATTTCAAATACAATGTGTCCACTGTAATAATATTTGAAGTAAGAAAAATTTTTGATAAAAATAAATTCATTAACTCTTTAAGATTAACAGATTAAATTAAATATTAAGTATAATTAAATGCATTAGATTTGAAAAAAGAAAAAAATCTGAAAAGTTATTGGAAAGCAAAAAGTGAATACATCTCGGAGAGACACCATGTGTGTGTGTGTGTATGTGTGTGTTTAAATAAGTGTCAACATTTACAAACTTTTGAAAAGCTAAAATTGAAACTGGTTAAAGTAAAACAATTTTTTTCTGAAAACCCACATGTAAGTAAAACAATTTTAATAATTCTCTGTAAACATACATGTATTATAAATATTATAAAAATATTAGGTGTTTTTCTAAATTTTATTATTTTCTCTATACAGCAAGTTTTGTTCAGACTTTTCTAAAAATTTCACTTACTTTATATATATATATATATAACATGTTGTGTTGAATGTTAAAGACAACATAGTCCTGCATATTTTCTTTTGAATTTTCTCATATTTTCTAATGAGACTTTTTATTTGAAAATTATATCGAAATAAATATTGTCCGCACGATAACCAAGTACGGACAATATTTATTTCGATATCATTTTCAAATAAAAAGTAATTAGAAAATATGAGAAAATTCAAAAGAAAATATGCAGGACTATGTTGTCTTTAACATTCAACACAACATGTTTAATAGAAAAGTTGCTGCCGAATTACACATATATATATATATATATATATATATATATATATATATATATATATATATATACACACACACACACGTTTCATTAAAGACCACAAACAAGGTACTGTGATTAAGCTTTTTATTTAATTTTTGTTGTATTCGAACAAGTGTTTTTCTTTTCTGGACACAAAGTGTGTAGAAACTATCCAAACGTTCTGTAATTCCAAGCACTTTCGGCTATACTTTTAGCCATTATCAAAGATGACTTTATTTTTCCTTCTTAACTGGATGTATAGGTTGTGTGTATGTATCTAGAGTTATAGGGATGTTTTATTTTCCAAATACAGTTAGCAAATTGCGGCTGTGTTTGTAGTTGATATTATTGAGTGATGACTTTTTCTTTTTTATTATTAAAGCTTCCATTATTTTTAATCTTCTTTTCGCAGGTGGATGAGGTTATTATGCTTGTATTTTCTACTAGTATGTTTTGTATGGAGTCTCATTTGTGTGAGATCAAATTTAGGTTGGAGGTGACAATTTGTGATCAAACCAAACTCATAAATAATTACATCAGTCACACTACTAGTCTATCAAAATGACTTACATTACACTTAACTGACCACAATTTCATCAGAACCTATTTTTTTTTCCTATTTTCTCATTCATTTACCCACTGCTTGTCTTATAGACTTAACCCCATAGAAAATATCATTTTTATGCTTTAGATATCAATTGAATTTAAATTAATAAATTTTATGCTATAAATATTGATCGGAAATACCTCCCCATTGAGAAGTGGTTTGGAAACTTATCCAGAAGACCAATAGAACTGTTTAGAGTTTAACCCTCACTAGGTGTCCCTTTTGCTAAACAGAGATAAAATCTTTGGAAATACCAATCACAAAAATTAGTTTTAAAAAAAAAACTGATTGAAAAGGTATTTTCTGTTTTGTTTTAGTATTTTTTTTAGTTGCTTCATATTTTCTGTTTGTTTTGGGGATATTTTTGTTTTGCCTATGTTTTTTGCTTTCTTTATATTCTATTTTTTGATTAACTATTTGTTTTTTTCATTTTATTCATTGTGTTTGCTTTTTGTCGTTTTTTTTTATGTTTTGCTTGATATTTTCATTTTCTGTTTATTGTTTTTTATATTTTGTTTTTTTTACATTTTCTGTTTGTTTTGGAGTTATTTTTGCTTCTTTAAGGTATGCTGATGTTTCTGTTATGATGATCTGTGCCAAAGATATGACAATTTTTTAAGCTTTAGAGAAGCAGCCATTTTTAACAGATTCCAAATAACATTTTCAATGTATGAAAAAACATGATTTTTTAAGCTTTAAGGGAACAGTTTCATTTAACTTTGTTGAAAAAATTATCAATACATGTTTTTTTTATCTATAGGTAAAATAATACAGTAGACAGTTTTGTAGCCTTGAATGACAACCAGTCTTGTTGAGGGAGAGCTTACTGTTTATTTTTTTTTTTTTAATATATTACAGAGGAAATGTTTGGATGCAAGAAAAAGTACTTACTGTTTTTTGATTTAACTCTCGCAGAGTTCTAATGGCTGAAACAGCACACCAGTCAAACTCCACACTACTTCCAATGTGATAAGGTCCACAGCCAAGAATCATGGTGCCAGGTTCTTTGAATTCAAGATCATGCTCCTAATGAAAATCAAAATGAAAAATTAATTTACTCACTTGTCTCTAATCTTAAACACATCAATGTACCAAATTTCTTTCCTTAAAAAAAAAAAAAAAAATACCCTGCATGTACATAACACACTAAGCACTTGGGGGATTTTTTATATATATATATATATATATATGATGTAATTTGGGATTTTGTTGTGTAATACTATTGATATGCTCTGTTATAATAAATACATTGAGCTCTTTTTGTGTATCATTTAATATTTTATATTACTAGAATACACTTGGATTATATACCAACAGATTTATTACCTGTACTATATATATATATATATATATATATATATATATATATATATATATATATATATATGTGTGTGTGTGTGTGTGTGTGTGTATTTGAGTAGCAATCCCCCTTTTATACAACTCTCATTAAGGACAACTGACAATATATTATGTTTAACCTTTTTATTTAATTTTTCTTATGTCCTTATAAATTTTTCTCTTTTTTGAACAAAAAAGTGTGTGAAAATTGTCCGAATGTTTTGCATGTGAGTGCTTTTGGCTATTCTTTTAACCATTATCAAGGATGTTTTTTTTTTATTTTTAATTCTAACTGAATGTATAGATTTTTTATGTATGTAGGTACCTCCAATAGTTTTTTTTTTAAAAAAAAGATCATACCATGATGAAAAAAGGCCCCAAACGTGATAAAAATTAAGTTATTCATCAAAATGTTTATGCCATTATTAAGGGGGAAGACAAAGTATTTTTTATAATTTTAATAAACTTTTTAATCCTTTATATCATGTTCAAAATTTTGGTTAAAAATCTTGTCTTTCTTGTGTCAACAGGTGGACCGAAGATTAGCATAGGGATTTTTAGCATCTTTTTTGGCATTAAAACTTCTGAGACATAATGAGAAAGAAGGACATATTTAAGACAAGGAAGACAGAGGAAAAGAGTAACAAAGTTGTGTAAATGAATGGCAGAACAAAAACTGGGAGGGAGAATAAGGATATAAAGAGTACTTGGAGCTCTAGAGGATAGGAAATTGTAGAGCACCATGACTGTACATATCTTGAAGGAGCACACAGCACATAAAAGCAGATTGAAGTCTATATAACTTACCATTCCATTGTAAGAGCAGTACAAATAGTTTGTCTTAGCAGGATATTCAGCTGCCATTGTGTCAATCTGAAAGAAAAGACTTTAATATTAGGACTGTGTTACATGTACAGTCTCTAAAAAAGATTTTACTTTAACCATGTCAGTAATACTTATTTATTGAATTTTTTGACCAAGTCATTTTCTGCAGGTTATTAAAAGCCAGAAAATATTTTTAGATTGTAAGAAGTTTTTTGTTGGGGAAATAATTATTATTTAGTGACACAAATCTTACTAATTAACCCATACCATTCCCAAGGGTATTTCCACATACGTGAATATAAGGAACCAAACATGAATTGGAACTCAGCTCTCTAACAATTTTCAAGCCATTATCCATTACACCACCTGCACATCCAAGCATACAGTACATAGTATGTTGTTTAACTTCAGTGATTATACAGGAATTGGTGTTTTAACATAATATGGCTGTAAGCCTTCTTTCTTGATGATCCTGAGAATCTTCTGGTATCTGGCACATTGGGTATATTTGACTGGCAGCACCAGATATTTCAGTCATATTGGGGTTTTTTTTTTTCATTTAGTCATTCCAGGTTCCTATATAGAGCATAGGGCTGAAATCACACAAGGCCATAGGAGGGCTGAAACCACACTAGGCCACAGGAGAGTGGAAATCACACCATATCATGGGGGAACTAAAACCATACCAGGTCATGGGTGGGCTACTTCAGATTCAGTAGCAAATAGATTTTTATGGGGTCGATTTGCTAGCTGAATTGCCTAACAAACCTTCTCCTAAACTTAGTTATGGGACTTGGTTTGAATTCAAAAGTGTCCCTTTCCAAGGCTAGATATTCAAATCCATCCTGCTTTTTTGCCCATCATTTCTATTAGCCTACCTCTTTTTCGCAAAATACTCCAGGCCCTAATCAACTCTGAACTGGGTCATCACCTCACATCGCAGGATTTTCTTTTGGATAAGCAATATGGCTTTAGCTTCTCTAGGTCAACTGCTGATGTATTAATGATTATTGCTGAAAGAGTCAAACATTAGACAATTATGCTGCTGTGGATATTTTGAAGGCATTTGAAAGGGTTTGGCATACTGGTCTTCACAAGTTGAAAGGTGATGGTATTTTGGATGAATTTTTGATCTGATTCAATCAATTCTTATCAAATTGTGAAATAAAAGTTGTTCAGAATGGCCACTCTCCCAGATCTTTTTTCATTAATGCAGATGACCCCTGAGGCTCTTTCCTTGTACTTAGATTGTTCCTAATTTTCATCAATGACCTTCTTGATGGCATCACTTCTCAACTTGGTATCTATGCTGATGACCCAACTATTTACTTGTCTTAATAGTAAGTCTGATCGGTTCAATAAAGTCAAATTGGCAGCTGATCTAAATAGAGACCTAAAATCTGCTGTTAACTGGAGCAAGGAATGGCTTGTTAATTTTAATGCCTCCAAAGCAAAACTGCTTTGTAATAATCATCTGAGAGATCCCTTTCTGTTTTTCATCAGCCTGGCTGATGCTAACCTCTAGGGTAGTGACTCATTGCGCCTTCTCAGACTAATGCACACTGAATGAAGTGGAAAGATTATATTGAATCAGTTGCTAGTTCTGATGCTAGGAAAGTTGGTTCACTTTGTCCTGCTAGACAAATTTTTTTCCAAAAATCTATCTTACATATTTATAAGTCTACCATTCATCCATGCTTTGAATATTGCTCCTACATATGGTCTGGTGCTCCTACTATATATTTAGAGATTCTTGCAAAATTCAAAGAATCTGCATTATTATTGGTCCTAACATGGCATCTCAATTTCAGTCACTTTCCTAACACAGTAATGTCAGTTCCCTATACCGTTTCTATAAATATTTTCATGGTAATTGTTCTGATGAACTTTCCTTTTGCTAAGTTTAAGATAAGGCAGATTGAAAACTAGCCTTCCCTTATCTTTCACTTTTGACCTTATGCCACATTTTTGTATTTTTCAAAATAAATATTACTTTCCTCTATGATTCCTAAACTTTATGAATTTAAGTGTAGTACTAGATTGGCAGTTAGGTCTCACCATTTTACAGTTGAAATGACTAGATGTAATCATAAGTTCTATGCTAACAATTTCTTTTCTCACACTAACTTTTGAAACTTTCTTCAAACCAATTTTGATCCTCAAAAATGCAATGTCAATTGTTTTCTACTGTCTTGCTGATTACTCTTTTATTGTTCTCGCTCTATAATGTTTCTCTTTTTGCTTATTCTTTTACACTCAGCAACCTCTTGTGTCTTAGTGGCTTTATTGCCTTGCTTGGGTTGAAAAGAAATATGAAATAAAGTCAAAAGCTCAACAAAATAGAAGCCAAGAAAATTAATCACCTGTTTCACCCAGGGTCTGATTCCTTTGCCCAGGCGAAGTTTACGGGTCTGATCTTCATTGATACCCAGTATGTTGCCGACTTGTTTGTCAGAGAACCCAGCTTGCTTAGCCAACTTGAACATCTCATCATCAATATTTTCCCTAAGAATAAAAGAATTAAATAAGGAAAGAAACAGATGAAAAAAAAGTTAGGGGTCCTTTTAGCAAAGAAAAATTGTCCTATAGGCATGAATTAAACAAATACTGAAGTAAATAAAGTTATATTTTAAAAAAAAAAAACAAAAAAAAAAAAAAGCAATATTACCTGTTAGTACATGAGATACTTTCCTTAAAAATGTAGCATCAAACAAGATTGTTTCCTTATAACAAAAAAAATAGCATTAAGAGAAACAAATGTGAAACATCATTTTTTATTTATTAGGTTGGTGCAAAAATAATGTCGTTTTTTATTTATTAGGTTGGTGCAAAAATAATGTCGTTTTTTGACGTTCAACTTCATGTGAGAAAACGACATTATTTTTGCACCAACCTAATAATTAAACAAAAATGAAAATGATAAGAGTAACAGGCAAAAAATTATGAACTTGCAGACAAATGTAATTTTTACACTATTTATATTGTTCCAACTTTTGTTTTCATCTTTATTGTCATATTCACAATGTTTCGGCTGTTGTATGCCTTGGCCTTCTTCAAGTAATATACGTTTGAATTTTGAGCTGAACCCTTTATTTAGTTCACAGGGGTAGGTTGTTCTAGTTCAAGATTCCAACATATTTCACCTGAAGAAGGCCCGAGCATACACTGGCCGAAACATTGCGAATAAAGACGAGGACAACAGTCCCAACAATGTAAAAAGTGTAAATAGTTATGATATATCAAAAATTGATAACTCCTGTTCTTTTTCCAGTTTTGAATTCCAATTATTTCTATACCAAAAAGTTTTTCTTAATGAATATATAGTTTAATTAAAATTTCTTGATTATCTAGAAAAACAAAAGACATTTTTTTTAATAAGGGTTCATTCACAGCATTGTATATATTTTTTATATCTACAAAAGAATTACTTAACTGTAACTGTCCCCTTATATATAGGTTATTGTATGGATCAGTTACAACAAATATAGCTTTGAGATAAGGAAATTGAACATAGAATAAGTTAATCTAAATGGAATTTCACCCAGTAGTGCTAATTGCTTCAAATCCAAAACTTTAACTTGAAAACACTAGTCTTATTCTTAAATAGCTTTGTCAAGACACTTCTATTGATGTCATAGATGGCACCAGACCTGTTCAGAACTATCTGAACTGTCAGCTGTTTGCAGCATTATTCTCAGAGCTATGATTAATAATGGCTTTGAGCTTGTGAAATCTCTGGGTCTTGCCGAAGACCATCGTTCTTTGAACCTTGTAGACTAGTGCTAGCGAGTCACAAACAAAAGAACAGTACCAAATAACAGAAAACCACATCACTTGAGGACTTTCAACAACAGCAGCAACAACTAAAATCAATATCACATGTAACTCAGAGAAAATAATGATATAATCATGATGTTGACATTCCACACTACTTCAAATAAAAGGTTAGGCAGGAAACTCCCATTAATACTGGAAAGAGTGATAAAAACTACTGGACTTGAGAAACAGATTTTTGTGAAAAAATGTTTTAAGATTTTATCTATTTCAATTGACAGTGGTACTAGCTGCTCACTCAATTAATGCTGAATGTTTCCTTATGATGACTTTTGCTTTGGGCTTTTTTTCTTTTTTATTTTAAATAGTGGGGATTACATCTACCAACTTTGTGTTTTCAAAAGACTTAATAAAAAAAAAAAATGCTCTCAGGCAGGGTTTGAACCTGTATCTCCACTTTGTAGGGGAAATTACTGTCTGATCCAGCAAACTTTAGACCACTCAGCCAGAGAGAGCTAATGCATGCTTGATCCGATGGTGGATTCCAATACAAAGGGTGACACGTATTTGAACCCCAGCAGAGAGCACTTTTCTCTTTATTAAATCTGTCGAATATACAGATTGGTAGACATGTTTCACACTGGTTAAGATAAATAACAAAAAGTACAGGACGTCTACTCATACATGTGTATCCACAAAATTCACTGAGTGATTAAAAAAAAAGCTGAAAGTTTTATTACTTACGGTTTTGTAAAAGACATGTCTTTTTCAAGATTGACAATTCGAAGTAGCTTGTGGAGAAACCATCGATCAATTTGAGTCAGTTTGTGGATTTCATCAACACTGTAGCCAGCATGGAAAGCCTGCATTTCAAGAAAGTAGTAGTAGTAATACCAAAAGAACATACCCATTTGATTGGTTGATTTTTTTTTTTTTATGGATTATCAACCCTTTGCAAATTATTTAAAACCAGAAAATATTTTTGAATTGTAATTCATGGTAATTGTATATTTTCTGGAGATAATGATGATTGCAAGTTTTACTATTTAACCCATAGCTGGGGAAGGAGAGGTGAATTTATACATTTCCCCAAGAGTATTTACATGTAAATGAATATAACATAACCTAACTGAAATTGAAACTCGGCTCTCCAATTTCCAATTCCAAGCTGTTATCCGTTACACCTAATGCTATGAACCATGTTCTTTCAGGACATGAGCGATCATGGCTCTCCACAACTTCCTATCCTTTATAACTCTTATTAATGTTTGTGTTTTAGCCATCTCTTCCACTCTTTATTCTGCACATTCATTCACATAATCTTGTCAATTTCTCCCAAGCGACTGCTTGCCCCTTTTACCGTTATACCCTGTGAGTGTCAAATTCTCCAATCCCTCCTTCCTCATAATGTGTCTTTGAAATTTCAACTATCTCTTTTTAATCCTAAATATAAGTCGCCCTTTCGTTTCCATTTTCCTTTAAATTCCTTTGCTTATGGTATTCTCAAGTATCCTGCAGTAGAACAACAACTCTTTTGCCTCAAGTCTTCATGTTGAATATAAAGTGTCGATGCTACCTCTTTTCTCTAATTAGTAAAAGGGAAGTAACAGCGCATGTTATTTTGGCGGGGCGGTTGTCTCCCTTTGTAAACAGGTCGTGTTGAGAGCTTATCGCATGTGGATTGATATACCCTTCTTACATTGATATCTTTGTAAGCTATGTTGACGCACTTGCATAAAAACAGATAAGCCATTGCAATTTAGAGAGATACATTTGATTGTCGCTGTCTAATAATTATAGTTTATCATAAGTCTTATAGTGCAGCAGACGTTAAACCTTTTCACTAGACATGCATGCATAGAAAATCCTGTCAGAAGTAACAACCCACTTTTCAGCTTTTGGGTATGCATAAAAAAAGCTAAAAAAATTTTAAAAAATTAAAAAAAGGAACATTTTTTTTTTTTTAAGCATTTCACCCCAAGCAAGGCAGGAAGCCACTAGCACACAAGGGGTTACAGAAAGTTGGAGCGAGAGCAAATAGGAGTGATAGAGGAAAAGATGAAGAGAAGGACAGGGGATAGATCAAGGCATCTGGAGATGTTGCTTGACATTACATTTGAATAAGATTATAGCTATCAGGGAAACAGGAAAAGGTAAGGGAGTTCAACAGGCGAGAGGTGCGAGACATGAAGCTATTGGAGTAGAAGTACATTTATCAGTTTTGATAGTGAAAGGATGAGAGCGAGATGCCAGCCTAGTAGAACGCTTAAATTCATGAAGTCTGGGAACCAGTGAAAGCAGCTCATCGGAGCAGTTACCATGAAAGTATTTGTAAATAAAGACAGAGGGGGGCGACGGCACATCTGTGAAAGAGCGACTGCAGACACGATGCCAAATGGCTACTCCTTTCTGCTGAAGTTGAGGTAAAAAAATTACCACTCCTTTAATTAATGCACCTGACTTAGACAATACACATCACTCACTGTTTAACTCACCAACAAGTAAGTTCAACATTTTTCATTTTTTTTTTTTTTTTTAACAGAGAACCTCTTGAATTTGCATTTTCTTTCAGGAACTATTCTTGAAATTTTCTCAACACAAAAAGTTCCAGATAAAAAAAAATTTCTATCTCTTTTGTTTCATTTTCATGTTTGTCCCCAATCAATTCAACATTTAGCTTTTGTTCATCAACATAAAACACCTTCTCAACTTCAGTCAACAACCTTAAACCTAATAACAAGAGAATAAAAATCATAATAGATAGATAGATACAGCTCTGGTATAAACTACAGGGTGGTATGAAAGACTTGTCACCCCTACATGATATAATTTTTTTTATTTCAGAGCACTGACACAACCTCCTAAATGAAAATGATGGCGTTCATGCAGACCTTCTAAATGAGTGACTGTCAATGAAAGTGAATAAACTGAATCCAGTACATGTTCTTTGTATTACTGTTTTACTTGTTATTCTATTGTTCTCATTACATTTTGGTAGGGGGTGACAAGACCTTCAGACCACCCTGTAGAATAAAAAAAAAAAAAGAAGATAGGCAAAACCATGACCAATGTCTGCAAGTATCCACCCTGGGGTGAAGGTAAGGGTCTTATCCCACGGCAAAGGATGCAGTCAGAATATTCTCAGCCCCATCAACAAAGTAATCCCTTTAATTTTGTATTACTTTTATAGCATAAAGGAAAGTAACATTAATTAAAATAAAATTATTCAATAGAAATTCAACAGATTATATACCTTTGAAATGGAATGAATTCTGGTGTTGTTTGGCACTCGCAAACTGGCTTCAAGGTCAAAATCTGGAGGATACTGCTTCCCTGCAGGAAGTGTGGGAGTGAATCCCTCAATAGAAGGGTGGGTCATCCTCAGAGCTTTTTGAAGACTTTCTTCAAATGTTCGACCAATGGACATCACCTACAAATAAAAGTGGGGGAAAAGACAAGCATTTAAAAGCATTAAAAAGTATAACAGTCTATAAAATACATTATATTTATGGGTCACACTGCCTGATTCTTAAGAATGAGATATTTCATGGTTATGATAATGGAACAAACATGCCTCATGTTATCATAATAACAAGGAACAGACACCCAAGAGGATGCTTTCCCAAACACTACAATCTTAGCCTCTTCAAGTTTAGAGTCAACCATTGCCTATTGTATGTATCCTCATAATCTGCACTTACATTCCCCCCTCTACATCTATACAGCAATCTCATTAGTAACCCTCTACCTTGACTGGCTCTTCAATTTGGTGATCATTTAGTGTATAGGTATATATATATATATATATACATACATACGCACAAAAAAATAGTAAGAATAAAAGCTAAAGCTTAAAATATAAAAAACTGAGGACTCAGTGGTTTGAAAAACTGATAATCTTATAACAAATAGATGTCCAGCTTGTGAAATAAGAGAAGTGAGCTTATGGCTACACACCAACATAAATATCTAATCAAAAATACACATCTTTAGGGTAGGAGTTACCTGCCACACCTGAACTATACAAATTAAATGATAACTTGGTTTCATATTGTTTCCACTTGATGATTGTGAAACACCGAATAGCAGATTTTGGTATTGTGTGTGTGTGTGTGTGTGTGTGTGTGTGTGTGTGTGTGTGTGTGTGTGAGTAATGAGACCAAGTTGTTATTACTATTTGTAGGAATACAGAAAGCAATTATCACCCTTTGGTTCAGATAAATTACATGAGTCAGGTGAGAGCCATAATGACATCACTTCATAGAGTGACAAAAGTGGCCAGTCAATTTGTTTATAGCAGCCAAACCAAGCAGTAGATGAATCTGGCATGCTTGAATCTGGGGTCCTAAACATGGTTTCTCCAGAATCACAGAAGAATCTCCATATTATATGTAAGACTTTTCCTTTCTCCTGACACTGCTTGCTGTTTGGGAATGTTATATTTTTCTCTGAATGGGATGCATGTGTAAATAAGTATATATAGTTTTGTGTATATCTTTGTGGTATAAAAGTCTTTCTGAGAATAAAGCATACTCGTCATTCCTTTTCCTTTCAGCCATCTTGTTCCATCTGTGAAATATGCTGTTATTATATCATGGATATAATAATGAGGGAAATACAAATGAAAGAATAAATTTTTTGTCCATATCTCTCATGTTATACATTGCTTTCTTTTCAAGCTAGCATTCTTTAGGTATTCTTACTTTTAGAAAAGTAGAATTCATTTTTACATATGACAATAGTTTTGCATATAGATACAAATCCTCAATTACTCTTACAGAATATATAACCCATGTAATTATAAAATTACTTAATTACCATCATTTTCTTTTGATCGTACAACAAATACTACTTTTCTTTAGATATGTTTACTTTTAATGATTTAAAAACTGAAATTATTTCTTACACTCATTAAAAGTGTTAATTACATAGATAGAAATCCTTTAATTTATAATCTTTTCCATTTATTTATTTTATTTTCATTTTTACAGTCCTTCATTCCTTAGCTGCACAATTGGCTGGTCATGTGTCTTTTTGATTCATGATGGACTTGGCAGAAAACCTGCAGTAGGCCGACATTATTTTCTGTGGTATACTGGTTGCTAGCCAAGGCACTAGGACCCATTCTGTCCTGCTATTTAACCCATAGCTGGTGAGGATAAGAGATGAAATTATATATTTCCCAAGGATCTTAGTGGCTAAGTGAATGTAACTGGAATTCAAACTCAGCTCTCTGATTAACAATTCTGAGCCAATATCCATCACACCACCCTCACATCAAAGCTTACACTACCTGGTATTTCTATGTGGTCACTCATCTAGGTACTGACCAGAGTCAATGTTGCTTAACTTTGGGGATTGGATGTGAGAACAGGTATTTCAACATGATATGGCTGTATGCATTTTTCTTTAACAGTACATTTCAATTGATATCTTAAGGTGTTTCTTCAATATAACAGATTAATAGCATTACACTTCTTCCTTGATTATGTTTACATCGATTTTCCAGACCTTAATTAGCTGGACAGACAAGAGAAAAATTGAAATCATCAAAAACTTTTTTCAATAATCCACACTAAACCAATTCTACATCCTTGTGCAAATTAATTGAAACAACTGTTTTAGTTTTCTTTCTTTCACCATACGGTCAGTTTTAGACCAAATGGAGTGACAGGGTGTAATTGATTTCTATTTTTTCTCAGATTATGTAATTTGCAGTGGTGTACAGTAATATGAATCTATTTTCAGGGTGTATGATGAAATTCTTTTGGCATTGAAAAATATCTCATCCATGATTGCATCAGATTTTTATCATTCCCAGTCATTATTGTCGCAACTGTTGATTAGTTGTCCTACGGCCATTGTCTGTGATGGACATTACTCCAAGGAAGTGTATGAAAATTGTAACAAATGAACACACTGACAAGTCTTACCAGTGAGCAAATCAAAGTACTATAGATTGGCCCGAAAACTCCCAATTTAAATCCAACCAAGAATCTGTCGTCAGTCTCTGCAAGGAATGACTTTGTGGAATGAACATACAAAGTACTAACACATGCATTGGGTCATGTTTCATTGGGAAGATACAAGAAAATTAAATAATGATGGAATTATTCATTTTGTTTCAATTAATTTGCACAAGGGCGTAATATATCCAGATTTTTTTTTTAACAATTTGAAGTGTTAAACATCGGCGTAAATGAAAAGCAAAAATAAATGACTGGTTCAATGCAAACACCCCAGAGTTATAAACACTGAAGTGACCAGGATATTATTGAACTTATAGGCGAGTTGAAAATTGCTGAAGAGGAGGAGGATGATAATGTGTTTGCTCGTATTGAAGTTCAACAGCCACCCCCAAGCCCAATTTCAAACACCAAATAATGAATATTCTTAAATGTTTAAATCAGTTAAACTTTCAACCAGAAATTACACTTACAAATAAATTTGCTTTAATCCAGCTTCAGGAGTTAGTTTTTGGGGTTTTTTTTTATATTAATGTTCCCCAATACAAGCCTCAACAGCTACTCAAGGTAGGTGGTTACTAGATGAAGTCACAAGAATGTAATTTGTGTGAGGTTATGTAGGAAAGGTAGCAGTTGATCCTGGACTTGAAGGGATTAAGATTGTAGTGATCAGGAAAACATCTGATCAGGTGTCTGTTCCAAAAAGGTGCGGGTCTTGGAAAGAAACTTTCTGAATAACAGGAAAAGGTGAGGCCAACTGGAAACAAACAAAAATTAATGCTTTTTTTTTTCATAAAAAATAAACTGGACAAAACCTTGAACAAAGCGTTTGAAAGTATTATTTAATTATATATATGCTAAATATGCTTTTAGAAAATTACTTTTTTTTTCCCCTTCAATCTTTTTTGATAATTTAGGTATTCAATAATCATATTTTTTCAACCCCTATCCCAAACTGGCACAGAGGTGTAATGGATAGTGGCTCGGATTTGAGGAATCAGGGAGAGCAGAGTTCAAATTCCAGTCGAATCCATTACATTCACTTACATGCTAATACCCTTGGGAAAGGTATGAATCCTCTTCTCACTCCAGCTATGGGTAAATAGCAGGACAGATTGGGTTCTATAGCCTTGGATGGCAACTGGTCTACTGCAGGAAAAAAATCTGCCTCATCAGTCATGTATCAAAAGATACATGATACCTAAGCATGTATCGTGTATCAAAAGATACATGATACCTAAGCATGTATCATGCATGGCACATAACTGACTGATCCCAAGCTGTCCAGATATTCTAGGTGAAGTATGTACATTCTGGTGAAACCTGTCACTCTGTATATTACCTGCACTACCTAGATCTTTGTAAGATGTTGATATGAGAATGCAAGAAATGCATTTTTGAGAGACATTTGGCCTTCCATTCTTTGGTGTGGTGTTGGCATGTTGTTTTATTGAATTATCAGAGTTTTCATTTCTATAAGATCAAAAAGTTCTTTACAACTAACAAAAATGAATCCTATGCTGTTATATTGATAAAATTGTACTTCTTTTAAGTGCCAAGTCTTTTCAGGATGTGGGCAGCCAAGGTTCACCATAAGTACCTGTTCTTTGTTGCTCTAAGTACATTTTAACCATTTACAGTTCCTCTTTGCCCTTCTTCTGTCATCCATTCAAACAATTATCCAGACATATTTTTTAACCCCTGTCCCAAGGTGTTTAGATAATTGTAGTGAACACATAAATGAACATACTCGAAAACAAACCCATGTCATATGTGCCATTTTCCATGGTTGGAGGAAAACCCATAAAAGCAAATCAGAAAAAATACAAGAAATGTGTACCTGAATGAACAACATTCCACGTGTTGGCATGTCCAAAAGAAATGGTCTGCATAAAATCTTGTCATCAGCATGAGTCTCAAAGAATACGTAAATTTTTAACAAGATTCAATTTAGGTTCTATAAAATGGGTAACTTGATTGCAGTCGGTGAGTTGTACCTACATATCATTAAGTTGCATGAAGAATGAGTACTAGAGATGTGCGACGGCTAGATTGAATTTCCCCCCCCCCCAACAACACACACAGACAAAATTCTGCTACAATAATCAAAGTAGTAATGCGATTACTTACTTCACCAACACTTTTCATAGCACTACCAATCTCTTTTGATGTATGTTGGAAACGGTCAAGATCCCATCTGGGAATTTTGGCCACGATATAATCAAGGCTGGGTTCAAAACAAGCCGTGGTCATTTGTGTTGTGTTGTTTTCTAAGCTTGGTAGAGGAACACCAAGAGCTAATTTAGCAGCAATGAATGCTAACGGATAACTGCAAAGAGAAAGTAAGAACAAAAAATGAGAAAACATTGAGGTAGAAACAGGAGGGCGCTATCTGGAAGAAAGATTTATTCTTCTATTTACACCCCCCCCCATTATGGAATTTCTTTTCTGGACAAAGTATTTAAAAAATTGTCCAAATGTTCTCTATGCCCAAACACGTTTAGCAATTCTTCCTACAAGACAGATACATAAAAATCCATAAATCCAGTTAAAAATAAATATCATCCTTGATAATAACTAAAAGAATAGCCGAAAGCACTCGGACATTCAAGACATTATTGCCATGATCCAGTGTTTCATTCCGGTGCTACTGTGATTTTCGTCCCTCTTCATTGGCAGACACCCAACCAATAAGAAAAATCCTTTCATACTGTGGTGGATATTCCTTCTCTCCCCTCCATTCTTATCATTAAAATGGACTGTGCCTGCTTATAAATAGTTCTGGTTGTACTATTGTGCTGAATAAAACTTAATTTGGGTTACTCTGCTCTGTGTCTTATTACACATACTATGTCACCAAATTCATAAATCAACACTTTAATCCACCAAGCTATTGTCCCATAGTCGGTTCATGAATTTGGTGACCAACATTGGGATAATAACTATCAAAATGAGGATAATAGTCCAAAGGTAAATAGTGTCCTTTTTGTCTCCATTTTCCTTAAGCCTTCTTTGTTGCTTATGCACTTCATCCATGTTTTTATTCTCAGCATCCTTCAGCAGAACCAGAATTCTGTTGGCTGAGGTCTTCTTTTCATCTGTGAGAATGTCCTAGGTATGATGATAAACTACAAATAGCAGCAAGGCCTCTGATCAGGAAATTGGAGGTTTTGAAGAGCATGGAACCACCTCAATTGCTGTTCCCAGGTCCACTCTGAACTGGAGTGGTAGCACGTTTTAGGGTTCCAGCTATGGATAAATAGTGACCCCCCACACCCAAACAAAAACACTATGAAAGTATAAATATACATTTTAATAGTAAAAATACCAGCAATGTATTTTTATATAAAAAAAGACCAACAATACATTTTATTTATAGTTGAAGGCATACAATTGCATTCTAAATATATTTAGTTGAAGCCATAAAATTGTGTTCAAGCTATATTTCAGCATTAAATAATGCATAGATGTGCATCAATCAATCAACCAATCATCTGTGAAAAAATTGTCCAACATTCAGTAGTACTGTAAAACTGTTACTAAATATTCAACACCTCAAGTAGTTTATTAACCAAAATAATAAAATATCTGCATTTAGTTTGAAAAGTAAAAGAAATAAAATCTTACCCAGTGGCTTTGGAGGCAAGGGCAGAACTTCGGGACAGTCGGGCATTAATTTCAATGATGCAATATTCCAAAGATTTTGGGTGCAGAGCATACTGGATGTTACATTCTCCTATTATTCCAAAGTGTCGAACAACCTGAAAAGGCAAAAAGCAACCAAAAGAAATATTTAAGTCTAAATTTTTTCTAGATTTTCATGCAAACATCTTTAGAGTGGCCATTTCTCATCAGCAGATTTTAATAAATCATTTAATGTGCAATCATATAGACACATGGACAAGTAGTTAGAACATTTGCTTTCTAACCATGAGGTCCAGGTTTGAATCTCACCAGAGTCGATTTCTCAGGAAGGTGACTTCTTGATGTTATCAGTCTAGGGGAGATGATCCCAGTGAGCGGCACCTTTGGAAAGTGCCTGAAAACTATACCATAAGTTGACCAAAGACTTAAGTGAAATTAGGTAGTTGTCGATGGTTGTGTTAGTATAAAGTCACAAGTTATCACAATCGAAACCTTGTAAGGACTATTAATCCTACTAGATAACACGCTCTCTCCCAGAAACTGTAACTAAGGTCCATTCAACATAGTTTCAGGTGGGCTCTGCAAGTGTTGAACAAACACAAATGTACCTGAGCAGGTGTCTGCACGGGGATTAGCTACCCACTCTAGTAGATTGGAATCCTCTGATTCAAGTGGCCAGCCAGCCATATTCTTCAGTATAATGCAAGCTTTTATGATCAGTTTTTACATAAACAATAGGGGTCACTATATACAGGGGTAATTTTATTGAAGAGGTTAAAAAAAAGGGAAGAGATTTAGGTTACATAGGAGGAGGGACCAGGGTAAAGGAGCTATCATAATCAAGCATGAAAAAAAAAAAAAAAAAACAAGTGAGTGATTCATTTATTCTACAGTTTATTGTCCCATTGCAGGTTATTTAAAGTCAGAAAATATTTTCAGATTGTAAGAATTTCTGGGGGAGATAATGATGATTTAGTGATACAAGTGTTACTAATTAACCCATAGCTGGGGGAGGGAAGGAGAAACGGATTCATACCTTTCCCAAGAGTATTTGCATGTAAGTGAATGTAACAAACCTAACCAAAATTGGAACTCAGCACTTTGATTAATAATTCAAAGCCGTTATCCATTACACCACCCACACATCCAAGTTTACATCATTATCAGCTCAAGCAAGCTTACAGCACCTGGTATTCCCAAGCAGTCAAAATCTAAATCACTGTATCAGATATTTTACAGTAAGTGGGTTTCCTCACCATTTCAGGGTAGCTTTGTACAAAAAAGAATGGAGACCATTTATTTGTTATAAAATTTGTCCAGAATGGTGTCCAGTACTGCAATATTTGACCACAGTAGTATTGCTCTAGTATTGCTCAAAAGCTGGGGTTGCACATGCTATGTGAAAAAAAATTAGGTTTTTCATAAAAATTCAGGGGTCATGCTATTCATAAAGTAAGGCTTAAACACAAGTATGTAGTGACTACTCCGATTTACCACGCCCACAAAATACTTAGTGATAATTGGTTAGAAAATAAGTTCTGTGTACTACAGGACAATTTACCCATCGCAGTATTCACACAAAATTTTCTGCCATGACTTTGCCTAACTTGGTTTAGTTAAAAAATCATTGATTGGTCAATTTTTATCCAATCATGTATTTTAAATATTCCTTTCGATATTTTTCCTGCTCCTTTCTGGAGCCTATCCAAAAAGTATTTAAACCACGGAAATAAAACAATAGGGCAGTAGTAGAACAATTATTCAACAGAACTCAACTATGTCCGTTTACCTACATTCTTCTACTCACACACACACAGACACACAAGACTACTATCACACTACACTGTTACTGTCTGTCAAAAGCCAAGTCACAAATCAAATTCTATTATCCTTTTGTACAAGCTTTTCATTCTTGAATTCAAATCTTATTTGTACACTGAACACTTCAACAAGAACATTCTTAAGAGCATTATTCCTATCTTGAATCAGATATGAGTATATGGGAAGCAACTTTTTCTTCCTTAATATTAATTCGTTAAGCACAATTGTTGTACTCGTTGATTTTCAATACATATGTTATTGTTGATTGCAATTTGATCTCTTGTTCTTCTTTCCTTTTGTTTTTGCAAATTTAAATGTGATGTGCTTCACTAAAAACGCAGCCTTACTAACAACCTCATTAACAATTTCGAAATGAATCTAAACAGCACACCACAATTGGTATTATACAGTATAGACCTTAATTTCTGGTTTATATTTTGAGCTTAATTTTCAGAGTGAAAATCATCGATGATGGCAAAAGTGTTTATCAGTAGTCATCATTTCTTGCCGTAACTTACTCATTTTATTTTGAAATAATAAATATTACTTTTAAAAAAATAAGCAACTATTCTTCTTCTTCTACTACTACTACATCATCATCGCCGCCGCACCATATTGTCCAGACTGTTGTCCACATCTTGCCACATTGATGTTTCAACTGTTCTAAGCTCCAGCCTTATCCAAAACATGTGTCTCCAAGGGCACATGACTCAGTGGATAAAAGTATTGGTTGATTGATCTAGTTTTCAGTTCAATCCCTGGCCACAACAGAGAGAACAAAAACTTGGATAGTTATCAAGAGAAATTAACAAAAACTGCGATATCCATATTGAATTATAACAATTTACCCCCAAGTGCTCAATTTGAAATTCCCAAAAATATTACCTGAAGAAGACTGGAGTATACAATGGCTGAAACATTGTAAATTTGGCAATAAAGATGAGGACAACAGTCCAAACAATGTACATAGTGTAAATTGTTACAATATCTCATACAGACAAACAATATCCTAATTTACTCATATTTGTTTATTAGGCAATGCATTACATCCCTTAGCAGCTTCCATAGTTTACCTCTCCTTACAAAGCTAGCTTTAAGAATATTTTTGAGCTAATTCAAATTTTAAATTTGAAAACTTGATATTTTTCCTCCACTTTACTTCTGTTTATAAATACAAATTCAAAAATAAAATTTCCACATTTACCCTGACAAAGTCTTTCAGGATATGAAACATGTTATGAAAAGTTATCCTTTTGTTGTTTACTTATATTGTCTTTACTGATATATTTTATTTATATCTGAATTTTTACACACGCACACACACGCACACGCACACACACACACACACACACACACACACACACATTTTTATTATAAGAGGTTATAATAAAACTTAAAATCGCTATACAAAAGCTTTCATTTTTCAATACTATGATTGTATAGTATTGAAACATGAAAGCTTTTGTATAGCAATTTCAAATTTATTATAATCTCTTATAATCAAAATATAATAATAATAATAATAATAATATATTGTTCTACTTTGTATTGAACACTTTTTAAAAAAGTAAATGCCATGAACAATGGATTTTTACTCCATCTGTTCTTTCTCTCATTTGGATATATATCTTTCAGATATATTAACAAAATCTATCACCTTACAAAATTACTTTGTTTACATATGGAAAAGAAACTGAGCAGATATGAAAATTTTGATGAATTTAAAATTAGAAGGATTTTGCTTAAAGGCACGTTTCAAATTTTGCTTGATCGGCGAGGACAGTTTCCCCTCTGCCCAGAGAGACGCAGGTTGAAATCCTGCTTGTGGCCGCATATTTTTCTTTAATGAGATTTCTCAAATATTCAGGCTGATAGCTGAAAGTAATTAAATATGTAGTTTAATAAATAAATGAAGCGCTTACAACCTTCTCAAATATAAGTATCAACTAAAAGTAACAATGATTATATATATATATATATATATATATATATATATTTTTAAGTGATTCATAGAGTCTGAAACCTCAACAGAATGCAGAAATGCTGTTTCGTCCTATATTTGGGACTCATCGGCAGTGCGCATCCACTACCGAGAATTGAAACCCTGACAGGTTGTCAAGCAAACACCATACCAACTGTTCCAACGGGCCTCGGTGACGAAGAGGTAGCAAATCAGACTCAATATAGCACCGCTCACTCACATATTCCATGGTGGAACTCTACCGAGATTCACTTTAACCATAGGACTGTATCCCCTGGAGCTACAACTACTATCACCAAGCCACTCACTCCAGAGCATTAGAAGCCGGTTCAAGCAATGATATACATTTGAAATTATTAGGAGAATTTGATAATTATATTTAAGTAAATCATCGAGTCTGAAACCTCAACAGAATGCAGAAAGCACTGGATGGCCATTTCGTCCTATATTTGGGACTCATCAGCATTGGTGACCACTTATATGCATAACAAAAATCAACCTATTCACCCATAAGAGTAGGATGTAGGTACTTCCTGCTCTTCCCTACTACTGTAACAATGGCCTGTTCTTATACATATAGCAAGTAGCCACATTAGAGTAGGATTTTAGTAGTACTTGATTTACTCAAGTTTTTCCATTCTATGTCTGAGTATTTAATAAACCTCTTCTTTATTTTCCCTACCTAGTGTTCTATTCCTTTGATACCCTCTCTAAAGACACCCTTCCTGTTTTTCGGTCATTTTGAACAAAGACAACTTTACAGCAGAAATTAAAGTTAAAGCTTTCAAAAAAATACATTCAACTTTTAAGTTCATGCCTTCAGATAATGAACTTCAAATAATTGTTGTAACAAAGAATTATGAATAAAACATGAAATATTCTGTTTGTAGTTGTAAAATATAATGAAAAGAATACCTACCTTGATTGCTGTTTCCCTCAACATATGATATTCTTGGTTCGATAATGTCTGGCTTGGGGCCACAACAATAGAATCCCCTAAAGAAACAATGAAAATAAGTTTTGACAAAGTTATCTCCCTTTATATATTTTATCAGAACCTTCTTGTAACTAAAACATTACAAATATTTTCTTAATAAAATTATGAAGTGGAATAATTGTATTGAACCTGTAGTGAGAACAAAATAATAATAACTCACTACACCCATTCCCTTCAAATTCAAAGGACTGAGGAAAAAGGAGGAAAGAAATTTGTGAGCTCATGTGAAATTGCTTTTGGACCAATGAAAACTTTGTCTTCGTAGAAATTGGCCAGTGACCCAAGAAAATGATGTAAAGAAAGCAATGAGCCTATGTGAAATTCTTTTTGTTATAAGGAGTAAAATTAAATTAAAAATGCGAAATGCTTCCTTTCAGTTCTTCACAGCCAGCATTGAAATACTAGCCAGTGTCAAATTACTCATCAATTATATTACCAGCCTCTAACCATCACTTCAAAGAATTTTCTCTTCATCCGCTAAGTAATTCAATCTATCTCTCTTCATCCGCTAAGTAATTCAATCTATCTCTCTTCATCCGCTAAGTAATTCAATCTATCTCTCTTCATCCGCTAAGTAATTCAATCTATCTCTCTTCATCCGCTAAGTAATTCAATCTATCTCTCTTCATCCGCTAAGTAATTCAATCTATCTCTCTTCATCCGCTAAGTAATTCAATCTATCTCTCTTCATCCGCTAAGTAATTCAATCTATCTCTCTTCATCCGCTAAGTAATTCAATCTATCTCTCTTCATCCGCTAAGTAATTCAATCTATCTCTCTTCATCCGCTAAGTAATTCAATCTATCTCTCTTCATCCGCTAAGTAATTCAATCTATCTCTCTTCATCCGCTAAGTAATTCAATCTCTCTTCATCTACTTTTGAATGTATGCAAACTCTATATCCCTTCTGTGAACAACTCTTACCTTTGTCTTAAAGATTTTTTAATACTATTTTGTGTCAGATCATTTAATTTGTTGTATGAACATTTCCTTTTTATGACAATACATTAAAACTTTAAGAATTCTGATTTATTTTCCTGAAACAAGCTACTGACACCACTCCAAGTGTGTAAATTCCTGAATTCCATATTTTGTTTTGTTAAAATTTCTTTTGTGTTTCCTCGTCATTATTATCCTTCATTAATCTTCTTGGAGTGGGTAAATCAAGTGTTCATTTTAACCCCTAAGCCTCATGCCACTACAAACCAACAGCTCGGTCTACTGCTAAGAAAGTTGGTTCACTGTGTCATACCAGACAATTTTTCTCATCAGAATCTATCTAATACGTTTTTAAATCTACAATTTTCCCATGCATCAAACATTGCTGCCATAACTGGTCTGATGCTGCTGCAGATTCTCAACTAAATCCAAAGAATGATCTGTAAAATTAGCAGTCCTGACCTGGCATCTCGAATCCAGTCACTTGCTAGAATGGCAACAAGGTCTCCAGGTTTTACTGTTGAACTAGCTAGATTCAACCATATGTTTTATTCTATCAGTTTTTTTTCTCAAATTTTTCACCTGTGGAACTCTCATCCAGTTATTTGTTTCCCTGCCACCTGCAATCCTCAAAAATTTAAATACAAGATTAATCACCATCTTTTGTCTACTTGAACCATGTTCATTTATTGTCCTTTCTCCTCATGAAAGTCTTCACATTTCCTTTCACACCAAGTAACCCCTTGTGTCTTAGCGGCATTATCATCTTACCTGGGGTGAAATGAGTTTCTAAAAACATTAAACTAACAGAGAAAAGCAGTTTTATACAGAAGACTAAGATTATTATCCCAATCAGTATCTTTTTTATTTAAAGACTTGGAATAGCATTGCATGCTGTTTCCTATTACATGCTGCTAGTCATGAATTTGATAACACAGTAATTGAGAGTTCAATCTCTGGGACGGGTAGTTGGTGCTTGAACTTAGTGAAAACGGAACTAGCAATAACTGAGCAGTACTAAAAATAAGAACTGGATGAGATATCCATAGACATGGGCAGTGGAACAACAGTCTATTCCTGTAGATTTAATAAAGTGTTAAGTTCAGAATTCTCTGTAGGTTACCCAGATTGACATACACCTGATGAAGGCCAGAGAGTACAACGGCCAAAACATTGTGATAACAACAACAAATATGAGGACAATAGTCCACATGTAAATAGTGTAAATATTCATTTCAGGTATTCAATGTTTACCAGTATGTACCTCAAGCATTTTGGCATCTACCTAGTATGTAGCCCGAGTGGGATCATTTCTACCTACATGCACCCCAAAGGAGACCAACATCCACCCACATTGTCCAATGTCTACCATCATACAACTCAAACTGTACCTCACATGGAGCAACATCTGCCAACATGTACCCCACATAGACAGACATCTACCTGCATACACTCCAAGTGCATTGACATCTACTCACATGTTCCCAAAGCAAACCAGTGTCTACATCCACGTACCACAGACAGATCACCATTTACCCATATGTACCCTGAACAGATCTATGTTTACCTGTATGTACCCCAAGTGGATCAAAATTCTCCATGTTACATACTGTCACACAGTTGTCTCTTGCATCACGAACAACTTCATATTCAACTTCTTTCCATCCAAGTAGTGATTTTTCAATGAGAACTTGGGATGTCACAGCCAAGGCCTGAAAGATATTGAAAAGAATTAAGAAAGAATGAATGGATGGATCTAAATTAGCAGCGAATAAAATTACGGGTTCATAAAATAAACACCAACATTTTGTAAAATACTTTAGCATCATGTTCTTTGGTTTTATTTTGCATTCAGAGCTTTTATTTTCATAGTGAACCATAAACTAATTTAAAAATAACAAATCCCTTCAAGTTTTCTGTAACCCTTTCACTCTCATCCTCCAATGAAAGTTGCCCACTTGGTGGAGCCACTTGTTTAATTACCCACAAGGGCAAATGTCATTCTGGAAATTTCCCCCCAAATGATATTACAGCAGATGGCTGTGGACACTTGTCAGGTTATTTCAGTCACTTGTGTGCAAAAACTAGTACAGCTCGCTCTTGTATGTGCACATGTGTGTTAGTACTGAATGTGCAGGTGGTGCGATGGTTAGCAGTTCAGATTTAAAAATTGGTGAACCAAGTTCAAATTCCAGTTAGTGTTTGTTACATTCAATTTCACACAAATACTTTTGGGAAAGGTATGAATCCATTTCTTCAAACACTAGCTATGGATTAAATTGTACAAATTGGGCTCTTCAGCCTTGGGCGCTGACCAGTCTAAGAGAAGAGCAGGCAATCATGAATTAAAACTTAATACTGAAGTTATCACCAGATACCTTGAGCATTATTATCACTGGATTATGGCTGTTGATGTTCAAAGAGTGGTGTTCATGTTGTACAAAATGTCTATTACGATAATCTTGTTGAGTTAGATGTATTTTCTTACATGGAAGAAAGTGGTCATGCTTGAAATCAAGTAGACAGTCTTATATATTATATAGAGTCCAATTTGTTAAAAACTTAGTTATACATCATCTGTCCATTCACCATCCAAGAGACTCTTGTTTATTTTTCTTGCAAGTGGCCCAGGTTTGGGATACAAACACAAAGAGAGACTTTTAAAAGAGCTCGATTGCAGAAAAAAAGAAATGGAACTAAAACCCTATAAATTGTCAAATGTATGGTCCACTATAGATCACAGCCATTGTCAAATCTTTCCATAACAACTGCATACCACTTCGAGCAAATCATTAAATACATGGTGAGTTTATGAATATTCATCAAGTAATTGTATTATAAGGATTCCACTTGCACTTTTCACATTGCAAATGGCCACCAGCATGTGAAGCATGCAAATCATCATGTTCATTTTGCTTTAGGTAATTCATCACATTTAACAATGACGAATAACAAAGAAGAGGAGACACACCTGTTCAAGCACATTAAGTTGATAACAAGATATGGGACCAATGCAGAAAAAGATACAGAAACCAGTTCAAGGACTAGCTAAACTTTCTTTGGAAGCAAAATTGAGAAATGGATAGAGAGCGAAATATCAGCATCACCAAGAACTGCTCCCAAAAAACAAATTTTGTTTTGTTGTCTGAAGAGGAATGATCAGAACCTTTTTTTTTTTTTTTAACTACACAATGTCAAATCCACACTTCAAACACCACCAAAAAGTGGCTTGAGAACAAATCCAGTCAGCTCATGTTTTGAATGTTAATGCCCAATTTGAACCATGCAGAAATATTTTCAACTATTCATCTGTTTGAAACTATCAATCTATATATATATATATATATATATATATAAAAAACAGAGGATGTCTGTGTGATACCTTTTCACTAGAGATCCATCCAACTGATTTTGATCTAATTTGGCGCATAGATTGTACAATGTAAGAGATAGGTTCTTAGCATAAAAAAAACAATAATTTTTTAAAAAATCAATAATTGATAGTGCCAAACAAATATCGATAAATTCCGCTTTTTTCCTCCATTTTCACTCAAACTCAGTATGTAGGTTATTTAAATTGTGAAAAGCTAAGGGATACCTCATTTTCATTTCTATGCCACTGCGTTTAGCAAAAAAACATGTAAAAAATGAAAAAAATCGATTTCAACACAAATTTTAAACTAAAAACTTCCTCAATTTTCAAGCAATCTTATACAAACTTCACTCAATTGTAGCCAACAATAAGCTGATTCTTTAACAGTCATTTAACTTGATAATTGAATCCACCCATACAGTGAAAACCCTCATAAATAGTGAAAAATGGCAATTTTTACTGATTTCTTTCTTATTTTTTGTTGATATTTGAACCAATTTTCATCAAACTTGACAATTGCTTTATAAATGGATCCTCTTTTACATCCCTGGTAGCACACTGACAAATTGAATTTCAGAACTCCAAAATAATTGTGGTCTGAAGTGGGTCTCCATGTTGCCTGTTTTACCCATTTGGTTAAATTCAATTGAATAAATACAGACTACTTCTGTTATATCAGTAACTGCATTAATTCAAAATATTTTTTTAATGAAAGTACTTTAAGGTAATTGAAGACAGACTGTTACATCTAAACATGATGCTGTTATTGCTCCATTCTAATTGAACGCTTTTTCTGACTGACCAGCTGGGTATGGCTGCTAGTATTAAATAAATGGAACATCATTGACTCTTCTTTCTGTAAAAAAGCTATTCACAAGTTCACACACAAGGCTTAAACGTTTCAATGCTTAAACCTTGTAATGTATGTATATCTGTGAGTAGCTTTTTACTGTAAAAAAATATATCAAATCAAATCTGAAATCAAAATAAAAGCTTTCCCTAAACAAAGTTATTTGGTTTAATTCTTGCTTATTTTCTGACCAATGATTTGATAAAAACATTTCTTCTATGTGCTGTGTCCCATCAGGACATTGGTGAGCATAGCTCTCCACAATTTCCTGTTCTTTGTAACTCTTAATAAATATTGTTGTTTTGTTATCTCTCCTAAACCTTGTCCCACCATCCATTTACTCAAGCTCTCCAGGTAGGTTATGCATTGTTTTCCTCTGTCCCTCTTACCTGCAATCTGTCCTGTGAGTGTCAAATTTTCCAAGCCCTCATTCCTCATTAACTGCCTTAGAAATTTTAACTCTCTTTCTGATATTATGTATAAGTGTCCTTTTTGTTTCCATTTTCTCTAAAACTTTATTGTTGCTAACATGCTCATTCTATGGTATTCTCAGCATCCTTCTGTAGGACCACATTTCTTCTGCTTTGTCTCTTATTCATCTATGAAGTGATTGTCTAATATTCACTGTCATATTCCTATATGACAGTGAATATTAGACAATCACTTCATAGTCCTATATGACAGTGAATATTAGACAATCACTTCATAGATGAATAAGAGACAAAGCAGAAGTAATGTGGTCCTACAGAAGGATGCTGAGAATACCATAGAATGAGCATGTTAGCAACAATAAAGTTTTACTGATATTACATAATAATTCAGTACCCTTTTCTTTGTTTCTAATGAAATTTTCTTGTTTCTTAATATTTTACTTAGCTTTTAGAAGGCACATTTTGCTCTCCCAATGTACATTTGGATGTCAGTATGGCACTTTTTGTCCACTGTTAAAACACTTCCCAGATATTTAAATTGATGTACTAGTTTGACTTTGGTATCTCCAATTTATAATTTGCTATTTTGGGCTTAACTGAATATTTTATATATATATATATATATATATATATATATATATATATATATAAATAAATAATACTAACAATCTGATTTTTCTTTATCTCTATAACATCTAAGTAAGCAGAATGGTACATTTCTGGAAAAATGAAATAAATTAATTAATAAAATAAAGAATTTAATTTTCCCATAATGCAAAAGGAAACCAAAAAGGGTTTCGGGTCACATGTAAATTTTATGACCCTACTTCATGGAAATATTATTTTGGATAATAATACAAAGGAGCCGTTCAAAATATGATACAATATAGATTCTTTTCTGGGCCCTTATAAAATGTTTAAAAGTATATATATCAAGTGAAGATATTTTCATTCACGTAAATTTTTTTAATTTTATAAATAGAAATGATTTATGTACCCATCTGTAAGAACCTTTAATGACTCACTTTTATTTGCAAAACTGCATAGAAGAAAAAAACAAAATAAAAACTGTGTTTTTGTCTTACATGATTGACGACTTTCTTCAACGATTCAGGATCATAGCAAACCCCAGAACCGAGACCTCCAAGTGCATAAGCAGCTCGTACCATCACAGGGTAGCCAATAGTTTCAGCAGCTTTCAAGGCATCTTTCAGCTAAAAATAGAAAAAAGTAAAGAACTCCATATATATATAGTGTAACTCGGATATAAGAGAGATTTTATCTGGTCCCAAATTAGAGCCATACTTACCTAAACAAAATAGACCAAACCCGGATATAAGAGACTTCTTATCCGGTCCCGACAACTCTCTTATATCCGGGTTACATTGTGTGTGTGTGTGTATATATAAGAAACACAAAAACCGTTGGTGGGACCAACGGACAGCTTGCCTGCGAAAAGGGTAACAGTCAAAGAGACAGTTACCTTCTTCGTAGCATTGTAAAAGGGAGGTTACTCTAATAAAAAGTTAAAGGGAAATAACTAATACAGCACAAACGCTACATTGTATACAGAATAAAATATTCGTACAAAAAATATTCGAGTGTGCTGAAATATTTTTCCTCAATATATTTTTAAAATGGAGACCTGTTCCAAAATGTTTACTAATTTGGGCGGGAAGAGACCGATTCCGTGAAAAAAACAAAAATAGACATTTGACAGATATAATTAAAAAATCACATGTATTTACCTAATAAGAATTTAACAATATGCCATTACTTTTTATGGATAAGTTATACAAGATTCTAATGGACATAAAGTAGAGGATTCGTTTTCTATTGTTATTAAGTAATAAACTGATGCCCCTGAAAATTCCAACATAATTGTAAAAAAAATATATTTATTGGCTCAAATGTAAAAATCTAAGATGGAATTGAAGTAGTACAGTTGGTACAAAATTTTCTTGGGTATCATGGAGTTAAAAAAAAAAAAAAAAAAAAAAAACTGGGTTAACATTTTATCAAAAGGACAGAATGTCAGGTGTCTTAAAAAACACATCTTGAACTATCATCTCACTTTCTTTCTTTTTTTCACAGATCTGGGTGCCATGACCAACAATCCTGATTAGAAGCTCCATCAATTGGTATCGTAGACGGAATCAAGGTATAAAGACTCATACATAATTTCTTTCAGTCTCATAGAATTTAAAAAAACAAAAACATGATGCCAATATTGCTGAAAAGTATGGAATTCCAAATGTGCTTCCTTCATTCTCATCTTGATGCTTTTTTTTTTCTAACAGATCTGGATGCCTTAATTGCGGATATGTTCCACCAGGACACATCTGAAGTTGAAGTGTCAAGGCCATTAAACAACCCAAACTGCTGCCTGACAGGTACTGGCTTCCGAGAATAGTAGACCAACTCAAGTCACAAACACTAAAGAAAATTATTCAAATATTACTGCATACATCAGAAATAAAGTATTTTTTCTATTTCTATACATATTTCCCCATTGTCATTAAAATTTTTATTCAAATACAATCTCATTCACAATTACTTTCTCATTAGATTTTCATTCACTTATATTTGAATTATGTGTTAAAAATCACTAATATATAATTTCTTTTAGGATCTTCTTAATGAGTATTGGAATAACACCCAGGTAGCCCAAATTATGTGATTAGATGGGGAGGATAAGAATATTAAAAATATATGAATGTGAAAAAAAGAATAAGTGTGTGAAAAACTAAAAAAAACCTAGTTAAATGGGAATTTTCTTACATTTTCCACAGCAAAACTAGGAGCCAGTTTCTCATTGATTTCTTTCAGCTTGTCAGCAAAGATTTGACGATCTTCAGTGGCCTCAATAGTCTCAACAGGAGTACCTAACACTTTGACGCCATATTCTTTCAAGGTCCCATTTCGGTACAGATCCACACCTTTCAAAAAGAAAGCAGCAGATTGGACAAATATATAACTTTATATACCAGGCGAATAGTGGATAACTGAATGGCAAAATGGAAAAAATCCTATGTGACATATTTCAAACTTTGAAAGGACTTCTTCAGACTAGATACATTTCTCTTGATGTCTAACTATAACCAACATTTGCCAAATTTTGTACCCTCCATCAGTAAAACATTATTTAATCTGAAGTCCTTCCAAAGACAAAAATGCATCATATAGAATTTTTTCCATTCTGTCAATTATCCACCATATATGAATAGAAGATCAAATATAGATAGAGTATGGATAGGAATCCGACAAAATGATAGGATAAAGAAAATAACAAGTAAGAAACAGATCTTAATCTAACGTGTTTCACTTTATTAAAGCTTCATCAGAGATCAAAATAAAAAATGATAAAAAGCAAAGAGATGCAGGGTTCGGTTAATTCTTATTGGTTAGATATGTGTCATATGTAATGAAGTAATATAATATTTAAATATGTGTATGAAACATTATGGATGCTAAAGTGTGTAAAAGTTATTGAGACACAGCAGGAAAAAAGCATATCTTGTGTGTATTTTGTATATATATCTTCATTGATTTTTATGTATTGGACATAAATTAGAATCATGAATAATGCATTTGTAGAAAAATGGCGAAGTAATGTAGTTTTTCTAAAAATGTGTGTTAATAGTTGTTAGTATTGCTATAAATATGTTGTCATAACATTTTCTCTTTAAAGGATCATGTTCTTTTTTTAAATAGGCTGGCATTGGCGAAATTAAAGTTATGCCCCATGTTGTTGTGGTGTAAGACGAGAGAGTTTGAATATCTATCTAATTGCAAATCTCTTTTATGTTTCTGGATGCAGGTTTTTAGATTGTGTGATGTCGCCCCAATGTACATGTTATTGCACTGTAGACATTTGATTTGATAAACTCCAACATTTGAATTGGTGTTTATTTTATTTGTCATCCTAATCATATCTGCAATAGTCTTTGATGTGGTTGTAAAAATCCTCATGTCAGGGATGACTAATTCATTTGCAAGTTTAGTTGGAGTGTTGGAGAGTAGGATTATGAATCTTGTACAATTTTTGTTGAAGGTATTTGTTTCTTTTGACTTTACAGATTTTTTGAGCTTGTTTTTTGCCCTTAAAATGAAATGGCATGTGTAGCATAGAAGTTTGAATGTGTTCAATATAATCCTCTTTTTCAATAATGTATTCAGAGTTACATATCCTAAGGTCTCTAAGCTAAAATCCTATAATTATTCCAGATTTTATTCTCCAGTTGTAAAGGGAATAGTAATTGATAAGGTTATTTATGTTAGTGAGTTTTCAGTAAACTTTAAATTCTAATTTATTATAGTTACATATTAATAGGATATCAAAGAAAGGTAGAGTTATTTGTTTCAAATTCATAAGTGGATTTGATGTTTGGTTCAACCTTATTGAGTTGAGCAATTATCTTTAAAAGGTTTGTATCTTGGGAATAAAATAAGAGGACGTTATCAATGTACCTTAGGTAAGTAAATCTGTTAGATATGATATGTTTAAATATGGTGGATTCTAAAAAGAGGCAGGCAAGAACACCACTGATAGGAGATCCCATGAGTAAACCAAATTTTTGTTTGTAGAATATGTTATCAAAAGAAAAGAAACAGTGGTTAGTGATTAATTTTCATATCTTTATATGATTTTGCGGACAGGTAGAAGCAGCTTATCCTTGTATTTATTGAGGGGATTTCTTAGTATATTAAAGCATATCATGATGGGTGTATTGCTGTGTAGTGATTTGATGTCTAAATTATCCATATACATGTCAGTCATACTTATGTGTTGTATTCTTTGGAGTAAGTCACCTGAATGCTTGATGCATGTTGTACTGATGGTGCCTAGGAATGGAGTTAGGATTTTAGTGATAGCCCTAGCTAAATTGTGGGGCACACAGTTAATTCTGGACACAATGAGTATGTCAGGTTTGTGTCTTGGGTAAGCCATATAGAATGAGCATAGTCGAGTGTAAATCTATTAATCTAGACCAAGATTTGTTTTCATTTTTTAATAGTTTCTTGATAGTTTTGTTGAACCTATATGTTTCAGTGTTTATATATATATATATATATATATATATATATATATATATATATATACACACACAAAGAAACAATGGATTTTTTATTTATTAACCTGACAGATTTTTATTACTTAAACAATATCTTTAGCAGATATTCATATTTGAGTAGATGCTTCATTTATTTATTAAACAATATATTTATTGATTTTCATCTACCAGCCTGAATATTTAAGAAATTTTTTTTAAAGAAAAATATTAATGCACTCTGTAGCTGAGAGGTCAAAGCACATCAGATCTAATGACTGTTTCCTTTAAGGGAAGACAGGTTAGAATCCCACTGGAGGGTGCATATTTTTCTCTAATTTTCCTTTAATTTTTCAAAATTAAAATTTTTTTTTTCTGGAAATACTATTAACGAATAAGATGGAGTCTCTAACCACTTCACTTCATGTAGAGTAAAATGGTTAGCAATTCCTTCTAATCAACAAATAAAAAAATTAAATATCTGATTACAGTTTGTTTTTAATTATACAATTAAGCCTTAAAACAAATCAGCTCCGAGTCATCAAATGCTTTTTGCTCTTGTCAGGGAAATTCCAAATTGCTCATCCACCACAACACAATGCACTGATTTGACCTTCCCACCCACCCCCACCAGTGACAACTAGCTTACCAAGGACAGTTTAAGTATTTACCCATTATTTAAACATAAATTGAAACATAAAAATAGTTTTAAATTTCAAATAAAGGTTTCCTAACATTCTTTTATTTAATTAAATATGGTGGATCAAACAAAATGTGATCAAATTGTCACATTGAAAATGACTGATATGAAGAATTGTGAGGTGATAAAACAGTTGAATATTTGCTGAAAAACCAGCTTTTAATGTGTGGAAAACGTTTCAAGAGAGGCAAACAACTATTAAGTTCAGCAGAGTTATTGAAGCTGTCAAGAAGAAGGTGACAAGAAATCCACAAAGAAGTATCAGGAAAATGGCGGAAAATCACTAGATATTACACATAGAATGCTAAGGATGGTGAAAATGGCTTTAGGGCTAAAAACCATATAGAATTCAACAAGGACAGCTGATCTCAAGGGCCTCCAAGCAAAAAGGGCCAGGCAGAGAAAAGAAAATGTTGAAGATGCTGTGTGCCATAAAGTTTTTGCTCAGACAAGAAATTTTTCACTGTAGAGGTTGTGGCCAACTACCAAAATGATGGGGTTTATGCTTGCTGCACCTGTTTATATCTACATAAAGAAGTCAGTGATTGGTTAAGGTGTAACCAAAAATTTGCATGATGTTCACATATATAAACAAGGCAGTCATGTGTGCGCTCTTTCTTTCTTTTTCAATGTGGGATACATGTGACACACTGTCGCTTGGCTTGACGAATTAAGTTGCCATTTTCTTTGCTACAGTCCCTTCACAAGGAAACATTCCCGAAGGTGTTAGAACACATTTCAAGTGACAAAAACCAACTGGTGTCATTACATAGGCTGCTGTTGCTTCTTTTGGCTCAAAATCACCGTTTGTGTTCATTGAAGATATGAGAGTAAATGCAGAGTTTACTAGAAAATATTCAAGAGAGATGTGTTGCCCTGGTTGCCAGCCACATTTGGAAGTCACTAGGTTTTCACTCAAGATTAAGCTCCTGCACACATGGCCAATTTGATTCAGAACTGGTGTAAGAGACATTCCGTGGATTATTTGACAAATCAATTTGGTCTTCATCAAGCTCTGACATTAAGCCCATAGGCTTTGCAATATGGCTCATACTGGAGAACAATATTTCATATATCTCATACTCAAGTGTGTCAGACTTGAAATAAGATAATGATGTCATGCTACAATTTAAGCAAAAAGGTGATGAACAAGTCAGATTAATGGTTATGGTGAAAACAAAAGGCAGCCATTTTGAATTGTAAAAATCTGCAAAATATTGTCAATAATTATCACAATCAACCTGTAAACTTTTATCAACCAAAATGTAAAACTTTTTTTATTTTATGATACAATGAATAATGGGTAAATGTATATGGAAAAACAATATATATTGTTTTATATATCAGAAAAAACATTTATGAAAATGCTCTGACAAAGAGGAAAAATTTTTTCAGGCAACAGGTTTCATCCTTTAAGACATCATCGAACTAAATTTATGTTTACGCTGATATGATTACACATGTGCATGAAGGAGAGGAGTTGCTGAATTTTTAATTTAAATTGTTTTATTTATTTTCCTATCGTCAAATGAAAGTTATCCTGAATGGCCACTCGTCTAGATACTTTTGTACTAATGTGGTTGTTCCTCAAGGCACCATTCTTGGTCCTACTGTTTTTAATTTTCATTAATGACTTTTCTGACTCCATACTTTCCAACCAACTTTAATCCACAAAAACTTAAATACAATGTCAGTCGCTATCTACTGTCTTCCTGATTACACTTTTCCCTTCTCACTCATTATTAATGTTTCTGTTCCTAATTCTTCCACCCCATGTAACCCCTTGTGTCTTAGAGGCTTTACTGCCTTGCATGGGGTGATACTGAATAACAAAAAAAAAATATATATATTTTTAAAATATGTGCTTGGGTATGTAGTATAACTGATTTCATTTAGTTTCATTTTCTTTGTTTTTATTACTTTCATTATTAATATTATTTCTATTGTGATTATAGAAGATCTGCCAAGAAAGGTAAAATGCTGTAAGACCCTTCTCCATTTGTTATTTTAAATGTATCCACTGTAAATAAACGCAATTCACTTCGGTTATTTACACACATTGTGGTTTCAAAATTAAATTCATATCAGCTAATACTTAATGAGTATTATTTCCAATTTTGAATTCATTTTTGGTTTATTGAGGTGTCATATGCTACATACCACAATTGAGTGCAGTCTGTCCGCCCATAGAGAGGAGCAATCCATCAGGCCGTTCTCTCTTGATGATTTCTGTCACAAATTCTGTAGTGATTGGCAAAAAGTATACAATATCTGCTTGTTTCTCGCCCTCAGCATTCGTCTGCACAGATGCAATGTTGGGATTCATCAGAACAGTTTGGATTCCTTCCTCCTAGTTTTAGACAAAAAAAATAAAAATAAATAAAATGAAAGGCACCAGATTTACACTGGGACACTTTAAAAGTTTCAGATAGATTGAAACATACCTATTTTTTATTAGAATGGTTGGCAAAATATCGGCTAATTGCCAATTGATTCAAACTTTAAAAAATGGTTAATAAGGATTTCCACATAGTTGTTTCACATGTTTAGTATATGTTTATAAATTTACGAATAAAAAAAGAATTTGCATATTTATTTCTTCATAAATTTGGAAATGATAAATATTGCATTGTATAAGTTTTTAGAATGTTGTCAATATAAAAGTATTCTTGAAAACAAACAATTTAATAAATAGTGTTTAATATTTTTGTTGTAAATCCTCAAGAACAAAAAAAAATGCTTAAATTCACTGTCATATGTTTATGTTTTATTACAATTCTAATCATTGCTTTTTAAAACAAGAAACATTGACAAGGAGTGAAGGTAAAAAAAATAACAGTGGTGTCAAGGGAAAAACCACCCTTTTGACACTCCCTTATTTTGCGGACACAAAAATCAAAATTTGTTGAAAAAACATTAAGAACTCCAAAGAATAAGAACTCCAAAGAATAAGAACTCCAAAGAATAAGAACTCCAAAGAATAAGAACTCCAAAGAATAAGAACTCCAAAGAATAAGAACTCCAAAGAATAAGAACTCCAAAGAATAAGAACTCCAAAGAATAAGAACTCCAAAGAATAAGAACTCCAAAGAATAAGAACTCCAAAGAATAAGAACTCCAAAGAATAAGAACTCCAAAGAATAAGAACTCCAAAGAATAAGAACTCCAAAGAATAAGAACTCCAAAGAATAAGAACTCCAAAGAATAAGAACTCCAAAGAATAAGAACTCCAAAGAATAAGAACTCCAAAGAATAAGAACTCCAAAGAATAAGAACTCCAAAGAATAAGAACTCCAAAGAATAAGAACTCCAAAGAATAAGAACTCCAAAGAATAAGAACTCCAAAGAATAAGAACTCCAAAGAATAAGAACTCCAAAGAATAAGAACTCCAAAGAATAAGAACTCCAAAGAATAAGAACTCCAAAGAATAAGAACTCCAAAGAATAAGAACTCCAAAGAATAAGAACTCCAAAGAATAAGAACTCCAAAGAATAAGAACTCCAAAGAATAAGAACTCCAAAGAATAAGAACTCCAAAGAATAAGAACTCCAAAGAATAAGAACTCCAAAGAATAAGAACTCCAAAGAATAAGAACTCCAAAGAATAAGAACTCCAAAGAATAAGAACTCCAAAGAATAAGAACTCCAAAGAATAAGAACTCCAAAGAATAAGAACTCCAAAGAATAAGAACTCCAAAGAATAAGAACTCCAAAGAATAAGAACTCCAAAGAATAAGAACTCCAAAGAATAAGAACTCCAAAGAATAAGAACTCCAAAGAATAAGAACTCCAAAGAATAAGAACTCCAAAGAATAAGAACTCCAAAGAATAAGAACTCCAAAGAATAAGAACTCCAAAGAATAAGAACTCCAAAGAATAAGAACTCCAAAGAATAAGAACTCCAAGGAATAAGAACTCCAAGGAATAAGAACTCCAAGGAATAAGAACTCCAAGGAATAAGAACTCCAAAGAATAAGAACTCCAAAGAATAAGAACTCCAAAGAATAAGAACTCCAAAGAATAAGAACTCCAAAGAATAAGAACTCCAAAGAATAAGAACTCCAAAGAATAAGAACTTCAAAGAATAAGAAGTTGTGAAGGAACATGATCACCCACGTCCTGAAGGGATACATTATATAAAAGAAAAACATAAAAAACCTCAAAAGTTGTCTGCGCATTTTCATTACAAAATCAAGAAGAGGACAGTAAGTATCTGTCTATATTTCTGAGATGAGGTATTATGTACACATTTACATTATTCAGACTATGGTCCTCATCTCTGTTGCCATATTTATAACGTTTCGGCCATTGTATGCTCCAGCCTTCTTCAGGTGGTTGGAATGTTAAGGCAGTGGAGAAATTGGAGAGGGGAATTAACAGGAGATAACTGATAACTGACATCCATTAAACATGGCACGTGGAACTAGAATAGTCTACCCCAGTGAGTGAAATAAAGGGTTCAGTTCGACATTCCAACCACCTGAAGAAGGCCGGAGCATACAACAGCTGAAACGTTGTAATAAATATGGGAGCCAAGATGAGGACAATAGTCCGAATAATGTAAATAGAGGACAGTAAGTCATTAAAACTTTAAAATTATCTTTTCCCCTGATCAATATAAAAAGCATTCTTATTTAAAACAAATAAAAAATCCAAAAATCTTTCATATACTGTAATTTGGGGGTATATAGGAGACACCCTAGTTATAAATTCACATTTGACAACATCAGCTGCAGATATGCAGATGACACAGGGTTGAGAGAAGACAGATAAAGGAAAACGGAAGAAAAGAAAGGATTAAACATCAACTGCAAGAAGACAGAATGCGTAGTTATTAGCAAAAAGAGCCCAACCTGTGAATTACAAATTTAAGACACCAAAATCAAAAAAGAACAAACATTTAAATATCTACAGTGATGTGACACCTTAAGGGTTGAAAGGATAGCTTGATGACTATACTGAGAATGATGTGACACCTTAAGGGTTGAAAGGATAGCTTGATGACTATACTGAGAATGATGTGACACCTTAAGGGTTGAAAGGATAGCTTGATGACTATACTGAGAATGATGTGACACCTTAAGGGTTGAAAGGATAGCTTGATGACTATACTGAGAATGATGTGACACCTTAAGGGTTCAAAGGATAGCTTGATGACTATACTGAGAATGATGTGACACCTTAAGGGTTGAAAGTGATGTGACACCTTAAGGGTTGAAAGGATAGCTTGATGACTATACTGAGAATGATGTGACACCTTAAGGGTTGAAAGGATAGCTTGATGACTATACTGAGAATGATGTGATACCTTAAGGGTTCAAAGGATAGCTTGATGACTATACTGAGAATGATGTGACACCTTAAGGGTTCAAAGGATAGCTTGATGACTATACTGAGAATGATGTGACACCTTAAGGGTTGAAAGGATAGCTTGATGACTATACTGAGAATGATGTGACACCTTAAGGGTTGAAAGGATAGCTTGATGACTATACTGAGAATGATGTGACACCTTAAGGGTTCAAAGGATAGCTTGATGACTATACTGAGAATGATGTGACACCTTAAGGGTTCAAAGGATAGCTTGATGACTATACTGAGAATGATGTGACACCTTAAGGGTTGAAAGGATAGCTTGATGACTATACTGAGAATGATGTGACACCTTAAGGGTTCAAAGGATAGCTTGATGACTATACTGAGAATGATGTGACACCTTAAGGGTTCAAAGGATAGCTTGATGACTATACTGAGAATGATGTGACACCTTAAGGGTTGAAAGGATAGCTTGATGACTATACTGAGAATGATGTGACACCTTAAGGGTTGAAAGGATAGCTTGATGACTATACTGAGAATGATGTGACACCTTAAGGGTTCAAAGGATAGCTTGATGACTATACTGAGAATGATGTGACACCTTAAGGGTTCAAAGGATAGCTTGATGACTATACTGAGAATGATGTGACACCTTAAGGGTTCAAAGGATAGCTTGATGACTATACTGAGAATGATGTGACACCTTAAGGGTTCAAAGGATAGCTTGATGACTATACTGAGAATGATGTGACACCTTAAGGGTTGAAAGGATAGCTTGATGACTATACTGAGAATGATGTGACACCTTAAGGGTTCAAAGGATAGCTTGATGACTATACTGAGAATGATGTGACACCTTAAGGGTTCAAAGGATAGCTTGATGACTATACTGAGAATGATGTGACACATTAAGGGTTGAAAGATAGATCAAAAAACATATCGAGGGTTGAGACCAGATTTTAGTAAATTCAGAGGGTTGTATTTTAGCCGAAGTTGACAACTGACTATGAAATGGAGACACTATTTTTAAAATCCAGGTTATGGAATTATATGCTGGCCATAACCAAGTAAGAAAAGTCGATTGAGATAAAAATTAAGGTGTTCTGGAAACAAAGGCACAGTTAAGGAATTGTTTTTCTTTCCTTATCACTTGTCAAAAAACAAGGAGAGAGAGACAGTGTAAAAGCCAAAATGGAGACACTATTTTTTTAAAATTCAAGTTATGGAATACCTGCTGGACAAAACCTGGTAAGGAAAGTTAGTTGAGAGGTGATATAGAGGTTTATTATAACAGAGCATATATATTATACAGCAAAAATCTAAAATTACCTCATGTGAGTATAGTCTATTTCAAACTAACACAACCTTAGCCAGTCTTCTTCAACCCTAGACTATCTCAGAATCAGGGGTTTTGAATTTAATTTAGATCAAGAAGAAGGTACAGGCCTACTTAAAGGGATGCCTCATTTAGATAAGGAGCTTGGGTTGGTGACAAAGAGAGGGCGTGAGGTATCTCTCTAAAGAGAGATGGACCATATATATATATATACACACACACATATATATATTATGTACACACACACACACATATATATATATATATATGTGTACCCACATACATGCACATACATATGTACCCACACACATGCGCATACCATCCTTTTACACCTTTAAGGATCAGTTAGATTATTAGGAATACCAAGCTGCACCCAAAATTCTTTAAGAGGAAGATATTAAAGTAAAAATTTAGTCAGGGGGGTGCATCAGTTGGGGGAGGCTGTTGATCTTTGGGAGTTAGTAAGTAATAATGTAAGATCTATATTCTTATATAGGTTTGAACCTACTTCTATGTTTACATTTTAACACTCGCTCTTTCCTTTGATTTAATAGTTTGCCTTGATCGTTGTATTTTATTATTTTTATTATTATTTTATTATTATTATTATTATTTCATGATTATTATTTTATCGTTATTATTATTATTCTAATTTTTCCCCTAACCATATCCTGCACTTATCACTAAAACTATTAGGAGTTTGTGCAAAACCTATAATTTTCCAATATATCTGAGGGTGTAGACACTTTTCCTTCAATTCCCAAAATTTCTTGCAAAGGGCTGCTTGGTTTTTTAATTAATTAAGATCTTATTTACAGGGTTGTTTTGTGGAAGTATTTATTAATTTTAAAAAGTGCTGTCCAATATTGATATTTGACAGTTTGCAGTTGAACCAAATGATTTTTCTTTTTCTATTTCTACACCTAGATCCCATTTCAGGTGTTTTGTACAACCTATAAGGGTTAAGTAAGATAACTTATTTTTGAAACTACTTTTGTAGAGAGCTTTCTAATATGGTTCTATATTTTTTATTAAGGATTTTTTTTGTTGGATGATAATTTATTAATTCTGGTGCAAATGATAGTGGCTATTTGTCTCAGAATGGTATTGGGGTGTTTAGAACTAACATTAATATAGTTAGGGGTTTCATTCTCTTTATGGTAAGGTTTAAAGGTTTTATCATTAAGATTAAGGGTGATGTCTAGGTAATCAACTATTTTAGGCTAGAAGAAATCTCAGTCTTAAACCCTAATAATTTAAAGGTCCTAATGATTTTCTCTTGTACATTCGCTGTTAGCGGACTATTACTATTGTGGATGAAGATGAGTCCATCATCTCTATATAGTCCCACTAGTTCTGGTTTTCCAATTCTACTAAGCATATCTAAAATATAAAAATATATTAAAAATCAGCAACTTGAATCATACGCTCTCATGGAGATATCAAAATGATCATTATGGCACTTAATCCAGGTGTTAGCAGCTCCCCTTGTCACCAATCCAGGCTCCTTATCTAAATGAGGTGTCCCTTTGAGTAGATTTCTCACCAACTGCTATCTAAATTAAATTGAAAAAAAAACAATTCCAAGGCAGTCAGTCTAGGGCTGAAGAAGACTGGCATAAGGTTATGGTGGTTAGAAATAGAGTATATACACAGGAGGTAATTTGGGAATTTTGCTGTATAATTTATATTATACACAGACACACATATATATATATGTGTGTGTGTGCATACATATATAATACACACACACACGCATACATAATATACACACACACACGCATACATAATATACACACACACGCATACATAATACACACACACACAATATACACACACATACATAATATACACACACACATATGCATACATAATATACACACACACACACACATGCATACATAATATACACACACACATATGCATACATAATATACACACACACACATGCATACATAATATACACACACACACATGCATACATAATATACACACACACACATGCATACATAATATACACACACACACATACATAATATACACACACACACATATGCATACATAATATACACACACACACATATGCATACATAATATACACACACACACATATGCATACATAATATACACACACACATATGCATACATAATATACACACACACATATGCATACATAATATACACACACACACACATATGCATACATAATATACACACACACACACATATGCATACATAATATACACACATTATATATATATATATATATCTATACACACACACACAACTATATATTATAGGCACATATAATATCATCCATATATTATACATGCACACACACGTATATTCATCCATATATTATACACACACACACACACGTATATTCATCCATATATTATGCACACACACACACGTATATTCATCCATATATTATGCACACACATTCATCCATGTATTATACACTCACACACATACATACATACATGTATAATATATATAACAGCAAAAATGTCCAATTCATGTAACAGCATGTAATAATTGTCTATCCCACAAAATGTTTAATATCTAAAAATCCAATAAACGAATTGAGTTTCTTTTTTTTCTGATTTTCAGATAATACGTTTAACCACCTTGGCACCGTTTGTCATAAGAATCCCTGAAAAATCCTTTGAGTCATTCAGCTAGAAAAAGAACAGGTTAAAATCATTTTGTGTCAGCCCCATTGTCTTTCCAACTGAGCACTGGTGAGAAGAAAAAGATCATTCAGGCCTTCAGTAATGGTACTACAATTCATACTCTGGCTTCTATCTTCAAAGTCCATTCAAGAACTATCCAAAGAATGGTGAATAAGTTCAAAAAAGAGGAAACAGTAGAAAGGAAATCTTGATCAGGAGGTCACTACAGGTAGAGGGATCATCTATCATTTCAACTTAATGCTAAAATTGCTCAGAGTATAGGCTTATAGTTTTATCAAAACCTCAGAGAATTCCAGTAGGATATCTTTAATCATTTCTAACATACAACAGTTCAAAGCTTAATCTAACAATTGGTCAATTTTGCTGTTACACCCGGTATATATGCATACATATATTATACATGCATATACACACACATTATACACAGACACTACACACACACACACACACACACACATATATAAAAGAAAAAATATCCTTCTGACCTTTAGTGCTTTCACAGCTTGAGAACCACTGTAGTCAAATTCACCTGCCTGTCCAATGGAAAGTCCTCCGCTCCCTAGCACAAGGACCTTTCCTACCTGGAAATACAAAATAAAAAAACACATTAGTGATCAAAATTTATTGTTAAACTATTTGTCTGTAATTTACATTTATAAAAACAGAATCATGAATCAAAAGAACTTTCTCACACATTCATTTATATTAGCTTTTTGAAGAGCCTTGAAATTTGAAAAAAGGCAAAAAAAAACAAAAAAACATCAGTATTTTAAACTCAGCTGCCAACAACATTTTCTGGAGATAAATTTACAAAACATTGATGAATGGCCATGAAAGAAAAAAAATTTGTATGTATGAGGCCAACCACATCTGAATCAGTCGTCTTTTCTTATGTTTTAAATTTATACATGGAGGAAAGATGCATGACAAAATAGAAAAGGTTTTTAGGCTAGGTTTGTTACTATATATGTACACAAACAAGAAACACTGGGAATTTTAAGTTAATAAAGAAAAGAAATTTTTTTAACGCATTTTGGGACGCTAATCTAGCCAATTTCATTTAGATTCTTTTTCTTTCCATCATCTTTGTTATTAAATATTCCACATTTTGATAACCGAACATCTGTGTCCAGTCAACATTACCTTCATATTGCTGCAAACTTGTCATGCATTTTTGGGCCTTGGTGATGACAATTGGTTTCATTGAGAGGACTGAAACTTGATTCCCAGGTCGTAACCATAAACCCATGTCTCATCCCCAATGATGTTGGTCTTTGTGAAGTCTGGGTCATGGTTTGCATAGTTCAGCATGTCCTGAATGATTTTCATGCAGATTTGCTTCTGCTAAACTGACAACATCTTGGGGATGAATTTCACTAACACTCTCCACATGCACAAATTGCATCCCATTTTTAACAGAAGTTAAAATGGAATGCACTGAACCTATGCTTATTCTCACTTCATGAGCAATTTCCAGGATTGTTTCTAGAACTATTCACCAAACCTTCTCAATTGGCTCCTCGTTTCAGCTTGTGGATAGCCTGCCTGAGCATGCCTCACTCTCCATTGAGGTGCAGCCATGTTTGAATAAGACTTGAGTTTTGCCTATGGCATCATTGCCAAAGACCTGCTTAATATTCTGGATGGCTTGACCCTTACTATCACCAAGGTCTTAGGACACTTTGATGTGGTGTAATGGTTAGCAAGCTAATCTCACAAAATCAATTGCGACTGAGTAGTGAGTTTGATTCTCACTGAGTGCTTCACACTTTCAGCTTTGTGCCACATCTAAGCTATGCTTAGAAAATCATTTTACCATCACCAAGGTTTTGGCAAAACTTGATGCAATATCTTTGCTTGATATATTCAGGCATCTTGCATGAAAACAAAAATCCAACGGGCATACACTACATGTCTGTACTCACACTTTTGAACTGAACCCATTACTTCTGTCACTGGAGTAGACTGTTCTAGTTCCATGTGCCATGTCTAAGTTATCAGTTATCTCCTGTTAATTCCCCTCTCCAAGTTCTCCACCGCCTTAACCAGGTATTGAACTCACTCTTTGGGTCCTGTCACTGGATCTAACACCTTTATCCACTATGCCATGTGTCCTTGAGGACACCTGTGTATGAATTTCTGGGTATTATAAACCTAATGTTTCAGCAACCATTTTTTACAATATGAGCACTGGTAAAAGAAGATATAAGAGAAAAGTGTTTCAGCGAGTTGGTTCTTATCCGTCAAGAGATGTAGACGTGTTCTCTTTCGTGTCCGAAACGGCTCCCCAGTGAGGTGGTGCAACTCCTTCCCACTAGCTAGTTAGATAATGTAAATGTCGACATGATTAATAAAGATACTTAAGTTAAAATTATCTGTGTTGAAATCTTCGATTGCCGAACCGGTCGAGAGAAGAAGCCGAGATCATTCCCTTTCGTTTCAAATTTATGAAATATTTCCCTTAAAGCAACAGGAAAATAGCTGTTATCACGCTTTCCACTAATGATGGGGGCGGGTCCTTCCTTACCTTTCGTTTGGGGTTGTGGAAAGTGATTATGTCAGTAGTTCTTTCGTAGACTTATTTATGTTATTCATTTTAGTTGTTGCTGCTGTTCAAAATTCTCATGTTTTTTTTGTTTTGTTTTTTTAAGCTTTTCACCCCAGGCAAGGCTAGGGGTTACAGAGGATTTGGAGTGAGAGCAGATAGGAGTGTTAGAGGAAAGGATGTGGAGAAGAATAGAGGATAGATCAAGGCAACTGGAGATGTCGATTGACGTTACACTTGAATAGTTGGAGATTATAGTTGTCAGGGAAACAGGAATGAGGAAGGGAGTTCCACAGGCGTGAGGTGCGAGATATCTAAAAGTATAATGGGATTTCTTAATATTAATAATAATGGAAATATTAGACGTTTCCTTATACGGAAGCATTCAGCATCCTTTTGTTAAATAATAGTTTAGCAAACTATTATTTTTAGAGGAAGTGTATCTCGGCTCCGACTTCCAGCCTTCTTCAGCTGGGGTCAGAAGGGACCAATAATAGGGAAGTTGATTTTGATTGTCCGAGCTAACTTCAGAAAGGGATAGGACAAGGGTGTTGGTAAGTTGTTTCTTACCCATCAAGAAATGTAGATGTATTCTCTTTCATGTCTGAAATGGCTCTTCCGTGAGGGGGGGAGAAGTCCCCCCCAATGGATAGTAGGATAATGTATATGTTGACATGATTAATAAAAGTAGTTAACATTCTCTGAGTTCGGAGTCTTTCATTGCTGAACGAAAATGACAAGCGATTGCCAGCCGAGAGAAAAAGACGAGCCGAGGTCCTCGACTCGTCAATATACAACATTTTGTCATTCAATTACCCACAAAAGAAATTGCAAGTTTTTTCTAAATAACAGTGCTTGAAATTAATGAATAAATAATCAACTGACAATCACAGAAAAATTACCTTATCAGGTTGAGGTACTGCAGAGACTGGCTTCATCACATGATAGAGAGACTGTTCTTTATTTCGCACCATGTCCATGAAATAATCAAACAAAAACTGGAAAAAAAGAAAAAATTAACATCAGAACAAAACAGTTTTTGATTAAGAGGAAAATTATATACTCATTTAGATAACATTTTTTGGTGGTGGGGGCTTTACAGTAGAAAGGATAATTCAGTTTTATATACCATTTCTTTTTTTATTAAACTATTTAGTTTTAATATACACATCAGAGAGAGAGATTTCATTTATAGTGATCTTACAAACACTGTATAGTATAATTGAGGAAAGCAAAGTGTGAGAAAGAGGCAGAAATAAGGATTGGTTGAACAGGCGTAGAAGTTAATCCATTGTTTAACATTTCAAATGGGGCTTCCAGTTCATTCTAAAATCTTTAATTCTCTTCACTCCCAGTAACCCTATCCATCTTATTGAAATTATGACCTTGCTTTGGGTGAATTGATTAAAACACACACACACACACACACACACACACACACGTGTGTGTGTATTTAGGCAGTATATTTTCATTCAAGCAGGTTTGATTATAAATAGCATAAACACATGCACTCTCAGCTATAAAAGTGAATGCCCTATTACAAAATAGCTATTAGACAAAACTTAATAAACCATGCAAAAGCAAACTTTTCAACAAGAAAGATTTTCTATACCAAATTAAAAAATATTAAAACAAACCCTCATTAATAATGACTTTCCTAATTACATTGTTGATGAACAAATTAGACGAGCTATTGGGAATATTAATACATAACACATCCTCAAATAACTCTAATCATATCAAACCATAATCAATACCATAATCAAATGCATTCTAACTATGAGCAGGAGGAAAAACTTCTAAAAAGAAAAGAAAAAACAAAAAAAAAAAAAAAACACATATCCCCACTGATCTAAGCAAAAAAATAAAATTAATTATATAGTATACTAAATTTAATACAATCAACCTAGTCGTCAAAAACAATTCTTCTCTGCTAACTAGCATCTTACAAAAGACCAATATTGTATATATGTCCTTTGGGAGATTGCATCTCTGATAAAATGTTAATATGTATTTTGGCTTTACAATGATGACATTGACAAGATAGTTTACATTTCACTTGAATGATCACAGTTCAATCTCAGAACATTTAAAGGAAGACTCATGTCCACATTCATAATTTAGACATATTATTTCAAAATACATTAGTACTTCATGAAAATAATAAAAAAACTTAAAATTCTAGAAGCTCTTTATATAAGAGAATTAATAAAGTCAACTATGATAGTATAGCAACAAAGTTCTTAAATGTTTGTAGCAGTAACATTTTATATAAAAAAATATTAAATTTAAATATAATTTAAAAAATCTTCATTTTATTAAAAAATTACAAGAGTTACCTCCCTTGCATAAAAGAAAATTTTGAAATTGAGAATCTATAAATGAACAGAGAAAAAAATATTTTATATTTGCAGAGCTACAGGATACACATCCATAAATATTTTAACCCCATGAAAGATGGTCTCAGATGAGACTGAAAGTACTTGAGAAAATAAAAAAATTATTTGAAAGAAAGTTTTTGTATTTTTCTTGAACAATTTTCTATATCCACCAAGTAATTAATTTGTGAACTTGAAAGGATTAAAAGTAAAATAAAGAGACACACACACATATATATATATATCTGCATACATATATTGGATTTACAACCACCCGGCTCACCAGAAGATTAACTATGAATCTAAATAATTCTAGCTCCATTAAACAACATATTATGTCACATACTGTTTCCCTTCTGCAATCTGATATATGTAAAATACTTATAGATAATACTAAAATTATAGATAAACATACAGACATTAGACGCCTTAAAATCTTAGAAGCATTACATATTAAAAGCAAAAGACCTCTTATTAATCGTATAGATTACAATATTTCTGGAAACATCCTACAATGTTTATAATATATTTAAATTTTATAATGTATTCTTCAATCTTTTGGCTTGTATAATAAAAATCTTTTTCATGCCATCACATGATTAAAAATCTTCGCCATGCACGTGATAACATCATCGCGTCTTTTGAAATTAAAAGGATTTTAACATTTATTTAGTTTGTAAAAAAATGTAGCAACATGATTCCGCTACAAGACAATTGGCAAATGTTTTTAAAAAATTTTGACCCTGAAGATGAACAATGATGTTCAAAAGTACTAGGTTATCGTACGGACAATATTTATTTAGATATCATTGTCAAATAAAAAGTCTTAGAAAATATGAGAAAATTCAAAAGAAAATATGCAGGACGATGTTGTCTTTAACATTCAACACAACATGTTTAAAATAAAAGTTGCTGCCAAGTGAGAGAGTGAATTAGTGAAAAATAAAGTGAGAGATAAATAAAGTAAAAAAAATCATGTGAGAGAGGCCGAGAGAGAAATAAGTTAGGAGAGAAAGCGAGATTTATAGTGCTAATGTTACAATAAATCTAACTTAAACTTTACAATTGGATAATTTTGTCCTAAAATTCATTATTTCTGTGCTATATTCCTTATGGACATGAACAATCATGGCTCTCCAGAAGTACCTTATTTTGCTCAATGTAAGTCTTGTCCCTTCATCATCCCCCACCTTTGTCTTTATTCTGCCCTCTCATCACACAAACCCCTTAAATAATTTACTATTTCCCCGTGCTCCTATGATCTTCAAGATATCATGTTCTATTCGAAATCTAAATTCCCCTCTAAAAATAAAGTAGTAAAAATAATTATTTTTCGAAGCAGCAAGTTTCACTATAGTTTTTGCTTGAAAAAATGATTAAACTAAATTTTTAAATATATCTTAATTTAAGTTTATTTAGATGTTTTTTTAAGTAAATAAAGTTTTACTTTTAAATATTACATTAAAGAAACAATCATTTCTCCATAAATGAATTTAATTACTATTTTGAAAGAGAGTAGAAGCAAGATACATTGAGAATTTAGTTTTGAAAAGCAATTATGTTTAAATTTCAAGTTATATTTGTATTTTAAAAGAAAAAAAACTTTAGTTAAATAAATATTAGAAGAGACAGAAACGAGTTACAGTCAACATTTGTCATGTTGAATATTTGTTTTATGAATTTAACTATATTTTATTTAAATCAATTTTTCAACTTTATCAAGACTGGAAAGTGAGGGCTGGGCAGCTCCCACCTAAATATGGCAACAGTACTCCATTTTCGACCTGATCTGGCACTTATAAAGGCAGAGAATAGCATGAGGAGTCAGGTGCTTAATGGAGCAGTACAGGAGCTGATTATTTTACCCCCATCTTTAGCATTGGATCATATATAAGAGTTCCACTCAATGTCAGGTGTGAGTTTCAGATCCAATATTCTCTCAAGGCACTGTACCTCCTTGAGGGGACAGCCATTCATCACAATTGCTGGTAGTTCAGAGACTTCTAAAATTTATAGACAAATGCATGCTGGAATTTCTTCCTAGCCAATAAAAATGGACAATTCTTGGTCTTACCCACATTTCTTTCTTTCTTACATTGAAGCTAGAAGGCTATAATCACTTGACTGTATCCCTTTTGCATATTTCTGTTTTGTTAGATTTTACTGTTACTGTCTTATAGTTACTTTCCTTTGCCTTGCATTATATTGTCGTGTATTATTTTACTCAGCTCTTCTTCTTCCTCTTGTTATTGTTATCAAGAATTTTGTCACTTCAGCTTAACTGTACCTGCTTTCCCATCAATATGTAAGAATTTTATCAACATCAGTTGATGACTTAATTTCATTATGCAAACTTAATTTTCATAATTAAATCTGTGTAGATCAATTTTTTCTTGGTTGGGCTGAGAACTTTTCAGCACACTTTTGTATTTAAAAAAAAAAAAAAAAAATGACCAAAATATTGTTCTGCAAAAAAAAAAAAATAAAATAAAAAAAAAAAAATAAATAAATAAATAAATATATATATTTATCCTGACCTCAGTGTCTGTGGGTCCACCCCAGGCTTCCGGATGGAATTGAGCTGTGAATATTGGACGGGTTTTGTGCATGATTCCCTGAAAGGGGGGAAAAAGAAATCATTTTAACAAAGAATATAACTATTTATACCAACAAATATCAGTTACAGATAACAATCAAATGAAATCATTTATTCTAGCATACACCAAATATATTCAATACACATATAAAATCCTGTTGACCAGTTCCTCTCCCACAGAAAGTAATGGAAGCATAATATTACAGTAATTGGAGTAAAGTCTCTGTCAAGTAAACACACACATACAGTTTGAAAGTAAAAGAATCGATTGTTAACAGGAACTACAGGAGAGTAAGTCTTTGTGCCTTTTGGAGCTTGTGGGGTCACTCACATCATACCAGCAGGAAAAGCCTCATGTTCTCAAGAATAAAAAATATACAAAGAAATAACACCAAAATCAAGTTAAATTGTAAATTAAAAACATGCAATTTTCTTTGTGTGTGTGTGTGTGTGTGTGTGTGTGTTTCAGTTATATGTGTTTTAAGGTTGCATGTAATGGAGGAAGAAAGTCACTGACTTAATTCAAACAAGATGACAAAGAGAGGAAATGAACATCTTGACCCTTTGAGGGTCCAAAGTGAAGAGAATGATTTCAGCATTTTTTAGGTGCAAAATATGTTTTTGGACAGGAAAGTTTTCATTGCATGCTGGGAAATATTTTCTTATTTTGGTCTTATTTATTTTAAAGAAAGTTTTAATGTTATTTGTTTTATTTTATTTATAATTATTATTATTATTATTATTGTATTTTTATTTATTGATAATAATGTCTCTACAGGCTCACATTTTCCACTGAAATGAAGTGTAAAGATTATATTGAATGACTTGTTAGGTCTATTGCTAATAAAGTTGGTTCACTGTGTTGTGCCAAACAATTTTTCTTGTCAGAATTTATCGTGTATATTTAGAAATCTACCATTCACCATATTTAATCTGATGAACATGCTATATATCTTGAGATTATTTACACAATTCAAAAAAAAAGGTCTTTTGCTCTTGACCCCAGTCAATTTCCTACCAATGTTATATGGCTTCCCTCTGTCTTTTCTACAAATATTTTCAAAGCAATTGTTCTGATGAGCTTTCTTCCTTGGTGCCTCGACTGTATGAATTTAAGCAGTACTACTAGATTGGCAGTTAGGTCTCACCATTTTACTGCTGAACTAGCTAGATGGAACTGTATGTACTATTCTAATAGTTCCCTTTCTTGCACTTCTCACCTGTGGAATGCTCTTCCAATTTCTTGCTTCCCTGTCACCAACAACCCTCAAAAATTTAAATGCAATGCCAATCACCATCTTCTGTGTCTGTGAATCCTTATTGTCCTTTCTCCACACTTCTCAATAATGCTTCCTCATTCTCTTTCATTCCCACTAACACCTTTAGGCTTAGTGGCATTACCACATTGCTGGGAGTGAAATGATTAAAAAAATAAAAAAAAACTATTTCACATTTACAGATGAAAATTCCTGCTTTGCTTCAAGTTAAAATTCTGAATATCGGCTTTTTTTTTTCTTTATAAAAATTCTATCATCTGAAATTTATTCTGGTGCCATAATATTGTATTTCTTTCCATTTTCACTGAAATTTATTTCTTCTCTTGTTTTATTTCTGCAATATTCTATAATGACATTCAAACCTTTTCCTTTTATATGCCATATCCATTTCAGGATGTGGGCGATCATGGTTCCCCCAAATATCCTGTTCTTTGTTTAGTTTGGTTTGTTTTACAGCATGTCAACCTTAATGGGTTATTTAATGCCAACAAAATTTTTATTGCTGGTAATATGTTTTTCTTCAAAATTTATTCCTGGGAATATTTTTCCTTGAAGAAATCTATAGCTGGTCATATTTTTTTCAAAAAATGTATAACTGTTTGTATTGCTGGTATTTTGTTTTTAAAGTATTGCTGATAATAATTTTTCCTTCAAAAATGTATTGCTGGTAATTTTTTTTTTTTTTTTTTTTACAAAGTATTTCTGGTATTAAAACCTATTTTTACACAAGTTTGGGTGTCAACTATTTGACCATAGCTGGGACCCTAACAGGTGCTACCACCCCAAATCAGAGTGGACCTGGGAACACCAGCAATTAAGAGGTGGTTTCACGCTCCTCAAATCTCCTGATCAGAGGTCTTGCTGTTGGACATAGTTTATAGTCTTACCCAGGACAGCCTGTTCTTTGTAGCTTTTAGTAAATTTTGACTTTTGTCATCTCATCAAAAATTTGTTCTGTCAATCATTTACACAAGTTCATTAGGTAGGTTATGTGCTGTTTTCCTTCATCTCTCTTGCTTTCAATATATCTTGTGAGTATCAAATTTTCTAAGTTCTCATTCCTCATTATGTGCCTTAAAAATTTCAAGTATCTCTTTCTGATGTTAAGTGTCTTTTTTTTTGTTTCCATTTTCTTTAAAACATCTTCACAGTTCACATGTTCAGTCCATAACATTTTCAACATCTTCCTGCAAGGCCAGATTTCTGAAGTTCCTTCTTCATCTATGGAGGAGATTGTCAAGCATTCACTGCCATATAGGAGGACTGATATTACATAACAGTTCTAACACTTTTCTTTGTTTCTAATGAAATTTTCCTGTCTCTTAATACTTTTCTTAGCTTCTGAAAGGTTCTTTCGCTATCCCAACATGCTTTCAAATTTCACTGTTGCCCTTTCTGTCCTCTGTTCAATTTCTAATTTGCATGTTGGACTGTTCCTTTTGCTGACAATCATGCATTTTGTCTTTTTCTAACTAATGCTTAGTCATTTCTTCTTGCGTTCTATAAAAGACTAATTTTCTATTTTGGGTTTGACTCTTTTTTTTTTTTTTTTTTGCATCTATATAACACTAACAATCTGATTTTGTTTATTTCTATATAACATCTAATTAAGCAGAATGGTATATTGTAGCCTAGATTTACTGAATTAAGTTATCCCCTAAAATGTGTCAATGGCAAAACAAGAGTAACCTTGCTCAGACATGGAAGTACCATGTCGGCCATATTGTGTATGGGTGAATAAAAAGCAAGAGTATTGCTTTTGCAGAGAGAAGTCACCAGACTAAACTGCATTGTCGTTGTTTTTACAGACCTCCTTACCAAGTTGTTATGGTTACCTTGAAGAAAAACACCTGAAGAAAGACAGAGAGGACAATGGCTGAAATGATGCAATAACAACAAAGAAGAGGACAATAGTCCAAATATAAATGACACAAATCAATTAGATTTTAGAGTTACTTATATACCTTGTAAGTTGATTAATAGTCCCAGTTTCAAGGATAATCAAAGTCACTAGAGGATTGCCATTAGTTGACTAAAGTCACCACCATTCACAGTGAAGTTCAGTCATTTTACAAGTGACACTAGATGAGTGTCTGAACTTGAAGGCAGTTAGAGGATTAACAATACCAATGTAGGTAAATTTTTTATCATTCTAATGATTTCTTTTGGGGAAGTATAGAACTTAATAAACTTTGTTTCAGTATCTGTCTATATTTCTGAGATGAGGTATTATGTACATTATTTGGACTATTGTCCTCATCTTTGTCACCATGTTTATTACAACGTTTCAGACGTTGTACACTCCAGCCTTCTTCAGGTGGTTGGAATGTCGAACTGAATCCTTTATTTCGCTCACTGGGGTAGACTGTTCTAGTTCCACGTGCAATGTTTAATGGATGTCAGTTATCAGTTATCGCTTGTTAATTTCCCTCTGAAAGTTCTCCACTGCCTTAACCTTGTTTCAAATGACTTTTGAACCAAGAATATAAGTAACTCATAATCGAGATAATCAATATTTGCTAAACAACTGTTGTTTATTTTGTTAGCATTAGGTTGATGCAAAAGTTTATAGCGGTTTTTTGGGTTGTTTTTCTTCCTTTTTACACAATCTTTTGTGCATATAAATTCATAGCATTGCTATTCAGTTGCCAAATAATTTCCCTTTCATTCCTGACTTTATACAAACCAAATTGAACATTTACCATAAATAAAAGATTCCACTTGATTCAAGGAATTTTTCATATTTTGGATTGAACAGTGTATCAGCTCTTGAGTTATTTAATGTTGAAATCTGCTTTATTTGTGTTTATACTTGAGTCCATAGGTAGACGGCAGCCATTCTTATACTTGTGTGCATAAGAATTGACCCAGTAGGTGGCGCCTTTTAGGGAAGGGGTTTTTAATCCTCTAAAGATGATACAATTGGTTTATTCTAGGCCACATTATCTGGTTAGTATACTGTAAATACAGAAAGCAAGCAGATTAAGACATTTTGCATGGAGCCAAGCACAACAGGTATGGAGGATGAACCACATAAACTTCCATTTCATCAAACATTTGTAACATATCATTCCAACAAGCCAGATGCTCACTGAAGCATTGTGCTGTAGTAGTTTCCCTAAATTCCTGAAAATCATAAAAAAATTCATTTTGGGATCCCTCACCAAGCACAAAGAACTGTTCTTCCAGTAGATTCTGTTTATGCTAAGATGTTAAAAGATCGATTGATTGAGCCAGAAAATATTTTTAAATTATAAGAATATTTTTTTACTTTTTGGAGATATTAATGATGTAGTGATACAAATCTTACTAATTAACCCATAACTGGGGAGAGAAGAGGAGGATTCATACCTAATCAGAATTTGATAAACAAACAAGAAATTATAATGTGGATAAAAAGTGAGGGATTAATTCTGTATTACAACAAATATATAAACTGATCCCTCATTTTTGTGGCTAAGGTAGTTTCTATACATTTATATTACAGAGAATGTAAATGAATCTAAAAGACATGTCTGTGTAGCAAATCAGTATTTTATCGATTGTGCTGCAGTCCAGTGTATGTATTGAGAGATAAATACATGTGTCTCCTGAAATGCCCACAACAAACATGGCAGACTCGGGATGCGAGTCCACATAAAGAAATGTAAAGAAATGACAAGAACCTATATATATATATATATATATATATATATATATATATATATATATATACACACACAAATAAATGATAATGTATTAACAACAAATGATGACAAAGACAAAGGTGTATGTGTCAAATGAATGTGAAAACCGTTTTGGTCCAAAGTATGTGTAGTGAGTGAATGTGTGTACATGCACATATGTGTATGTATGTATTGTTCCTGCATTTCCCAAAAAGGAAAATATTCTTTGGCGAGAGATTTACATATTGTCATATAAGCAGAAAAGTAAGAAGAGAATGATAAAATTTTATCACAGTATTTATAGTTTTGAAAGCAACCCCTAGTAGCAGTTTTGAAAATAAGGAGGAGGTAACCAGACAGTACATTAGCAAGAATCAACTTTGAAAAATTGTGCATTTTATACATTTTGACTAGTTTTTCCCCAACACAAAAGAGCTAATTCAACAATAGCTATATTGGTGGGTGCAACAATTGGTTGATTCATTTTCTATGGCTTATCAACCCTTTGCAGGTTATTTAAAGCCAGAAAATATTTTTAGATTGTAAGAATTTTTTCCTATTTAGAGATAATAATGAGTTAATTATACAGGTCTTACTAATTAACTTATAGCTGGGGGAGAAGAAGTGGATTCATACCTTTCCCTAAGTGTATTTGCGTGTAAGTGAATATAATGACCCCCCCCCCAAACTGGAATTAGAACATGGCTCTCTGATTAAAAATTCCAAGCCATTACCTATTTCACTACCCGCACACCCAATCTTACAGCACCTGGTATTCCTAAGTGGTCACCCATCTTGGTACCGACCAAGCTCAACATTGTTTAACTTTGGTGATCATACAGGAACTAGTGTTTCAATGTGCTATGGCTATAAGCAGATATTAAAAGCTTGCTCTAGATATCACCATGATTTTCTGAGTTTTGAATTCTTGTGATGAATCAATTTTTTTTTATTGCCAGTGACCATCTTATTAAAAAAGAAAAAACACACAGGAAGACAGGATGTCTTAATGCTGATATTCATTTTCTCTAAGTACAACCCATTCTCCTAGTTTCTGAATGAACGAATGTCATTGACAGCTTTTTTTAAAACACTTTTAATCCACTCACCTCGTTTGTTTTGTCATTAGCATTGACAAATAAAACCTGCCAATCTGGGGGAAGAGACGTGTTGTCGATGGCAAAGCCATGGTTTTGCGATGTGATGAATGCCTGATCATTAAGAACATTTACAACAGGCTGATTATGGCCACTGGAAAAGAAAAGTACATTAGACTAATCAAGATATCGTTATGACAAAGATCATATTCGGAAAGAATAGGTAACAACAAAGATATATTGACAAATTCTTTGTCACCCGATACTTTCAGGGAGTGGTTTGTGGAGGGGGATGCTCCCATTAAAATTTCTGTGAAATTTCTGTTGAGTGATCAAACACATCCTTAAGTTTATAAAAAAAAAAAAAACATCAAATGAGGCGCTCAGTGAGTGAAGACAGATTTAACACGATTATAGGTTCACAAAGACATTCAGTTCAACTATGATAAAATTGGGAACTTCTATGCAAATAAGAATCCGCAAAAATTGACTTTAGTAATCCTATTTCGTGAATGCTATATAATCACACTTTGTATCTAAAACTTTGAATTTATTTATTCTATTTGTAAAATTGTAAAAGAAAGTACAAGTGTGTGTATAATTATATATATATATATATATATATATATATATATATATATATATATATATATATATATATATATATATAAATAATGAAATGGATTAAGTCCAATTATTTTAATATATTTTCTGTTTATATATTATTTTTATAGATATAATTTATTTAAGTAAATTCTCCGTTTTTAATTAAACAGTATTAATCACATTTACTGGTCTGTATATTCAAGACATTTTGTAGAAAATATGCATTCTCCAAAAGGAATTGAACCTGTATTCCTGTATGGAAACCATTACTTGGCCTGACAAGCTGTACCATTCAGCTACAGAGAAGCATCTGGTTAGCAAAGTCCAAATTACTGTTTATAAACACAAACTTCTACGATTTTTCTCAATCGATCATTTCTGCTCACAAAACAATGACAACATATTATAAAATGGATTAAGTCCAACAATTATTTTAATTTTTTTTTTTTAAGCTTATCACCCCAATTTAAGTATAGGAATAAAAGTTCAATTCCTGTTAGAAAATTCATGTTTTCTGCAAAATTTTCTTGAACATTCAAGGCCAGTAAATGTAATTAATACTGTAATTAAAAACATTTACTTAAATAACTCGTATCTATAAAAATAATGTTTAAACAGAATATATAAATGAGAGAGAAAACACTCTCTACTCATTTCTATAACCTAATACAGTTGCAGCCAAAATGTTCAGAACGGCATTGTTTTCGTCAGAAAAGTAGGTATAAGTTTTTATCAAAGTTGTTTTATATTCTATAATTTTCACAGACAATAAATACGATATTATTTGTTATTGTCTGAGATTTTGATGTAATTTGAGAAGATAATACAAAAGTTATGGATGATTTAGGGATTTACTGCAAAACCCATGGCTGCCAAAATGATAAGAATGGTTGCTTTTACTCTGTGTTTTAGTATATTTAACCAGCGAACTCTAATTTTTTTAATTTGTTTACGTGACAGTTCATTTACTAAACATTAGTAAGAATATCTGCAGTGTACTTTGTTAATATAATGCCACTTACTCCGTTACCAATTCGTCAGCAGATTATTAAGCTTCGAAAGAAGGATAATTTAAGTATTGGGTCTATTGCAAAGATTGTTAACAAATCAAAAAGTGTTGTTTACGGTATTCTTAAGGTCTACGATGGTTGTGGTTCCTGTGAAGCAAGAAAGTCTACAGGTAGGCCAAGAAAAACGACCAAGAGAGAAGATCGTGCTATTGTAAAGTTGGTTAAAAAGGACAGATTTAAAACTGCTGCTGCTGTTTCTCAGGAAATGAGCATTATACTGAAGAAAATTATCACGAAAAACTGTGTCTCGTCGTTTAGTTGAACATGACCTATAAGCAAGAGCACCTTCAGTGAAGCCACTGATCAGCTCCAAGAATAAAAAGTGTCGTCTTACCTTTGCAACCAAACATGTGTTGTGGTCTCAAGAAAAATGTCAAATGGTGCATTTCAGTGATGAATCTAAGTTTATGTTATTTGGCTCAAATGGGAAAAGGTACGTTCATCGAAAAGTAGGTGAAAAATTGTTGCCTAAATGCCTTAAGACTAGTGTTAAATTCAGTGGAGGAAATTTCATGGTTTGGGAGATGATATCTGGAGATGGTGTGGGCCCTTTGGTGCGATTACATAGAAAGGTAAATGCAGGAGTTTATAAACAACTTGTAAAAGATCATGTCTTGCCTGTGCTGAGAAATTCAACTAAGCGACCACACATATTCATGCAGGACAATGCCCCATGTCACAAGGCTATGGTGGTCATGAACTTCCTCAAGGCTGAAAAGGTTATTGTTATGGACTGGCCTGCTCAAAGCCCAGATCTCAATCCTATTGAAAATGTGTGGAATATTCTAGAACATTCGAAAGCCAGAAATCCTAAAACAACCCAGCAATTATGGAATGCCCTTTAGATCACCCAGCAAGAAATTGAAAATTTAATTTCCTCATGCAGTCGAAGATGTCAAAGTGTGATTGAAGCTAAAGGGCTTCACACTAAATATTAAATAATTCCAGTATTCTCTGTCATTTTTTATTATTTTGTTCTTTTTTCAACCGTTCTGATCATTTTGGCTGTCACGGGTTTTGCAGTAAATCACTAAATCATCCATAACTTTTGTATTATCCTCTCAAATTACACCAAAATATCAGACAATAACAATTAATATTGTATTTATTGTCTGTGAAAATTCTAGAATATAAAACAACTTTGATAAAACTTATACCTACTTTTCTGACGAAAACAATGCCGTTCTGAACATTTTGGCCGCAACTGTATATACGATCACAATTTAAAATTTTGAATTGTGATTTTCACCTGTAACTGAAAATGCTAGATCCACACTTGACTTTGTTACAATAATTCTTTTCACAATAATAATAATAATAATAATATTAGCGAAGTCTTTAGATTCTGAATTTTGCTACTTAATCTTAATTCTTAAGTTAATGATTAAATAAGAATCCTTGTGAGTTCCATGAATATAAAATACTCATAGAAATTCCCTTATTACATCATAGAATATTTTAGCTTAACAATTTTTTTAAAAAAATTACAATAACAACCAATTCATTATTTAACTCCTTCCCCACTAATTATTTTGGGAAAATCGTTTCATTTTCAGACAAATTTTTTTCTTTGTTTTTAATATAATAACTAAGAAACTGAGGCACCTTGAAGTACCCAAGAGGTGGCTAACACCTCTACCAGACATATGAGTTGACAACTGAACTCATTTAAAGCTTAGGACATAAAAAGAATCAAGATTGACCTATAAACACATATGTAGCTGGTTTTTGAACGTTTTGTTTTGGATGTGTTTATTTGCCTATGTCTAAAAAGACACTTTTAGTCAAATACGTATACAGGGGTTAAAGAAGCTGTCTGTTTTTTTTTGTTTGTTTGGGTTTTTTTTACATTTTATTAACCTTTCATGGGTTATTTAGAGTTGAAAAATTGTAAAAATACTGTATATAATCATGTATAAGCAGACTTTATGTATAGTGTGCCATCTGAATATTTTTGCATGAATTTTAACCCCTCCAGAAAGAGGTTACAAATGAAAGGATTAAAAATTAACAATATTTTTTCCATTTCACTGGAGCAGATGTTAAATGCATGAGAGCATTATTAATTGCTCTATTGCCTCTTTATTTACTTCTGGTTTATTTCTTTTCACTCCTATATCCACTTCATTACTTTCGTGTTTATCTTCACGGTGAATTTTCTTCAGCTATCTGAACTGTTTGCCATGCATAACTTTAGTTCATCAGTTGCTATGGCTGGTATCTTTCTCTACTCCATCAATATTTGTACTGTAAATCCTACCACTGCTATCATGAAATAAGTACATACTCACTCCCAATATTATACCTTTATTTCTAGCAACACATATATACGACTTTGACATGAGTTAATCACTGTACAACAAAGTGAGGCTAGCCAAAAGTAAAAAAAAAAAAAAAAAAAAAAAAAAGAAACAAGTGTTTTAAGGATTTATTCTGCTATATGAAGAATTTGTGGGCAGGGAACAGGCAGGTTTTATAAGGTATAACATATCTGCTAACAGAAGAGCAAGCAGAATTATAATTTGTCATTATGCTATAGCAGGCATGGCTCTCATGGCTTATGATCATATTTGATTGGTGGTCTTAATATGTACTAGATTTTCTTGTGCATAATACAACCGGAGTATCATACAAGCCTTTGTTTCTAAAGCAAAAAAAATACACTCTTGAGTATAATACGATCCCATATTACAGCTATGTAAAAAGATTTTTCAAAAGTTGTACCATATTATCCATTTAAATCTCAATGCCATACATATATATTTATAGGACGCACAGTGGAGCAATGGATATCAGCTCGGATTGAGGAATCAGAGAGCCAAGTTCTAATTCCAATCAGGTCCATTACATTCACTCACGTGCTTGAGAAAAATATGAATCCTCTTCTTCTCCACCACCCCCAGTTATGGCTAAATAACAGGACAGACTAGTTTCTATAGTCTTGGGTGACAAATCTAGGAGAAGGTAATTCTGAATTCAAAACTGACCTGGAGAGTGTTGGGATCTGCCAGGCTATCTTGCCCAAGAAACACCACTTCTACTTCAGCTGCAGTACATGTGGTGTCCCTACGACCCTGATGAGTCACAGGATTTGTGCGTACACCATATATATATATGTATATATAAATAAAAAGGAAAGAACAGTAAGATATAAAATCCGGTGTTCTTATAGATATTTTTATTTTTACACAATAGTGCTCTATGTAAATTTAAATTTACAGAGCATTAATATTATAAATTAATAGATTTAAAATATGGTTTTACCGCTACACAGTGATAACCATGTTTCAGAAATGGAAGCTAAAGCCCCTGAATTTAATTTTGTTATTAAACCAAAGACATTACTTCCATTTCCTCATCAAGCGAATTTTGGAGTAACTTACTTTTTAAAATTTACGGTTGTTAACGGCATAGGAAAGATTCATAGTTTGAGGGTTTCCAAGGTTACCGATAAATCCATTCATCTAGACAAGGGGTGGTAGAGGGTTCAATTTTTAATTTTCGTTGTATCAGTTAATAGTTACATTTGAAAGCGGGGTTATGTTTAGGGATGGGTAGGGATGTATCTTTTAACAAATTCTGACATCCGCTAAATTCATGTCATCTGGGTTTTTTTCTAACGGCAAAAATTCTTATGGTATTTTTTCTATTTGTATATTTAAAGATTTTGAGGGACTGTTTAGGTTAGCGTTAGAATATGTTTTATCCACCTTTCTAAAAAATTATTTTTAATATTTAATATACTATATACTTCTATTTAAAAACCAAGTAAATGTATTAGGATTACTTACAGTATTTAAAATTATTTATTCTTATCGAGTATAAGTAAATATTATTTTATTTTATTTTATTTTATGTAAACTTTATGACAATGACGGCAAAGGTGGTTAAATTATTTCACTAATTCAATAAACTTTTATTTATAATAATTAAATAATCTTTTAAAAAAAAAAAAAAAATTACCTGATAATTATGCATACTCATATTTGATGGGTATAAATAATTTTAAATAATGTAAGTAATTATATTACATTTACTTGGTTTATAAAGAAATATAGCCGATTAAATTTAAAAGTTAAATTTGAAAGTAGAATTTTTTAAAATGTTTTAAAATTGAAATTAAATAAAACAGATTCTAACCTAAACATCTTTTAAAATTGTAATTAAATAAAACGTATTCTAACCATAACACCTCTCTCAAAGCAATCCAAACACTGAAAAGAATCCAAGTGAACACCGAAAGTCAAATGAAATTAATAAGTTAGAATATAATATTGAACATTAAATGTCCTTTATACATACATATATACATTTATAATACTAAATTTATAAATAAAAGTTTATTGAATTAGTGAAATAATTTAACCACCTTTGCCGTCATTGTCATAAAGTTTACATAAAATAAAATAAAATAAAATAATATTTACTTATACTCGATAAGAATAAATAATTTTAAATACTGTAAGTAATCCTAATACATTTACTTGGTTTTTAACTAGGAGTATAGTATATTAAATATTAAAAATAACTTTTTAGAAAGGTGGATAAAACATATTCTAACCTAAACAGTCCCTCAAAATCTTTAAATATACAAATAGAAAAAATACCATAAGAATTTTTGCCGTTAGAAAAAAACCCAGATGACATGAATTTAGCGGATGTCAGAATTTGTTAAAAGATACATCCCTACCCATCCCTAAACATAACCCCGCTTTCAAATGTAACTATTAACTGATACAACGAAAATTAAAAATTGAACCCTCTACCACCTCTTGTCTAGATGAATGGATTTATCGGTAACCTTGGAAACCCTCAAACTATGAATCTTTCCTGTGCCGTTAACAACCGTAAATTTTAAAAAGTAAGTTACTCCAAAATTCGCTTGATGAGGAAATGGAAGTAATGTCTTTGGTTTAATAACAAAATTAAATTCAGGGGCTTTAGCTTCCATTTCTGAAACATGGTTATCACTGTGTAGCGGTAAAACCATATTTTAAATCTATTAATTTATAATATATATATATATATATATATATATTTCACTAAAATATTTAATCTTTTATAATATTAAAGGATAGAAATGAAACCAATAGCGGTTGAGTGTTTCTTCTAATTTCCATTTCAAAACTTATTTTCGAATTTTCAGTGTTAACTAGACATACCCAATAATACATTTTAATTAATTAATCTATCATAATTTTCTGTTTGAAATGACTTTATTATATTTCTATATATTAATAAACTATGAAAATAAAAATAATGTCTTTTATTAAGAATGAAGAGAGAAACAAATACTGTCTACATATCAAGAACCTTTTTTATGCAATTGTCATCAACACTTGCCTAATATGTGTTTTATCTATTTTTTGAGTATACTTATAATGCTGCCATTTCAAATAAGAGCTTTTGAAGCAGAGTCAGAATTCCTGAAAATATGTACTCATCTGTAATATTACCCCCACTTTTTTGCCTTTAGCTTTGGTTTCAAAATTTTCATATTATTCACATGATACATGTTTTGATTTGCCAAATTAAGATGGGCAACAGTAAATATCTCATTCAGTACAGCAGATTTGCTTGTCAGTTTCTTGACCATAACCAGTTAGGCATGTTCTCTCGGAGCACAACAGCTGTGTGATGAAAGCTGTTTTTGTTTTATCTTTTTGAATGAAGAGTCAGCCAAGAAAACTTGGGAGCTACAACTAGATACTTGGTAACACCTTCAAATTAGAGACTATCTCAGCAGATTGGGTTACCCAATATGAAGGTATTTCTAACAGTAAAGTTATGCAAGACCTATATTGTGCTTCTTACATTTTCTACACAAACAGGATGTTGCTTGTCCAACAATCCAAAGGAGACTGTGAAAATACTTTGGGTATTGGCTCAACACATGCATTTGCTTTAATCAAAACAAAATTAATATTATATTATAACCGGTCAGAGCCACACCTGCACAAAAACCAAAACCTTAATTTCCAGCCAACTAAAAACTATATACACCCAAATTTAAACAGACCTACTATAGACCAGTATTTGATGTCAACACCAAATCGCTGAGACAGACAGGCAGTACTGATGACCACTACCACCAAATGTCAATTTCACTTCTAATTTCACTACCCTTTCTCCCTGTTACCTTACCAACAGCAGCAGATGGAATTTACCAGTTTTTGTACATATGAAAATAAATTATACATTTATTTACCCCAACTCCATGTTCTTTTATTTTAGGCTTGGATTTAAATTTGTTGAGTTGGAAAAGGAATTAAACTCCACAACAGTGACAACAATCTTCTGTCTTCCAGGTTACCCATTTTGACTTCAGAAACACTTGTAACCATATTATGCATATTTGGCTGTGATGAATGAACCTGGCATACCCTTATCAGACAAGGTGTCATGATGGGTATATTAGATTTTGTATATTTGTAATCCAGCATCACTTTGGTGACATGCCTCACTCTCATGGTAGTAGTAGCAATAATAATAATAATAATTATGTCATTAAAGAAGGTAGGATTTAAAATAAGATACCAACTATATTTGTCACTTTTTTTTTTTTAAATTTCACAGTGAGTAACAAAATTGCATGTCACTTAGCAAAGGATGCTAACCAGCGTTCAGTCTGCTTCTATATTTTTGTTTTTGTTGTTAACTACCACATCCCTTCAAGACATGACTCTTCACAACTTTCTATCTAGTGTAACTCTTACCAGTTTTTCCCCTTAGCTAAGGTCCTACCCCTCCAGTTCTGCCATCCATTCACACAAGCTTGTCAGGTAAGTGGCTTGCTGCCTTCCCTTTTACCCTCAATATGTACCGTGCAGATTAAATTTTCCAAGTCCTCCTTCATCATTATGTGCCCAAGGAATTTCAGCTATCTCTCCCTGATTTTGAGTATAAGTGTTCTTTCTGTTTTCTTTAAGAATTCCTTGTTGCTTACACATGCTGTCCACAGAATTCTCAGTATCCTTCTGTAGTACCACATTTCGGCTGCTTCCAGTTTTCTCCTCATCCTTAGGGAACTTGTCCATCATTCACTGCCATATGAGAGGATGGATACCACATTGCAATCCAGCAATCTTTTTTGTTTCTAATGAATTTTTTATTTTTTATTTCTCAACTTATTTTGTTTATGGAAACTAATTGCTCCTGCTGGTGTCAAGTATTCCCTTTAGACAAATCCCAGAATTGATTGACAAATTCTGCCATTTTATTCTGCAAGTCCTGGAATGAAGAACTGACATGCAATGATCTACCGAAGAATTCATCTTTAAAAAATGACACAAAACCAACTCATCCAAGATTTTAAGTTGGAAAGAAAGTACTCTCATATTTTTTGACAATCATTTCTAGGGTACTTATTAATACTTACATAAAATAATCACTTAATTAGTATTCTATGTTCTTTTTTCTTTCTTTACAAATAATAGTAAATTTTGTATTAATTTTAACACTTTAAAATGAGCTTAAACAAGTGTCATTCCATTATCATCGAGTAGAACTTGAATTTTTACCTATCGTGAAGAATGGGTGTCCTCAGAAAGCCTATTGTAATGTAAGCTCAATCCAGACTTCAAGTTAAACTCATACATAGGATCCCTCACTAAAGATGTTGGAAAAATGGTTAATTCTCTGTACCGTTCCAGTAAGTACATGATTCCTGTTATCTCTACCTTTACAGTTACAGCCAAATCAGACCGAAAATGTACTCTTGCTATATATGGGCAGTTTTCACTTTTTAGTCTCAATAGATTCCGAAAGCATATACAAGTCCTTGTGGATGATGAATTATTTTCACTTTCTCACAGATGAAACACAGCGAGCCTCTCGTTATTCTGTCACTATTTCCAAGGAAATTGTCCAAACAAATTACATTCCTTAGTTTCACCAGATCTAACCTTCACACCAAAGACCTGTCATGTCATACACATTGTAGTATTCCATTAGTGAAATATAATTTCCACATAAACAGCTTCTTCCCATGAACTGCTACTTTGTGGAACTCCCAAGAAGATGCTTCCTCAATCACTACAATCTTAACCTGTTCAAGTCTAGAATTAACTGTTATCTTCCCTACGTATCCCCATAAACTGTACCTCTTACCCCTTACACTAACCCTCTACCTTGAGTGGCTCTTAGGCTTTGTATATTGTAATGAAACTGGCAAGAAATATTTGTTCTGTTGATAGAAATGATGATTTAGATGCCAATGATGGTTTGGCCAAATTTGATTAAAAAGTTTTTCTCTTAATGTTCCCCCTCATCTGAATGACAAATTTCAGTCAATATTGTGCTCACACAAACTGTAGTTGAGGAAAATCCCCTAAGCAAACTGCACGAGAATTAATAATACAAGTTCAATCCAAGTCATGCTACAACCATAAAACATATCCATGAACTGAGATAAGTGTCTAAACTTAGTCAATGGGTCCTGAAGAATCTCAGCTTAAATCAAGGAGTTGCCCTCTGCTTGTCATTGAAAAAAAAAAAGAAGACTTGCTACCAAACCTTTCCTGGGTAGAATCATCACCAGTGACAAAAAGTGAATTCTCTATAACCATTGTGTCAAAACTTGAAGAATTTTATACCAAGAGATCAGGAGTTTGCCAAGTAAATGGGATTATTTTATTAATAATGAAGGGAAATATTTTGATTAAATATTCTTCTGTTCTGCATTAATATTGTTCCTATCACCTCAGTGACCCCTTGTTTTTTTAAGGAACACTTTTCGACCCATCTCTGTCCAACCACTTTCAGCTCAGACCCACTTCTAGCAAAAGGATTAGAATCAATCCAGCATGGAATCCATCTAAATATCTCTGATATTCCAAGCATCATCAGTAAGAACTGCCACCTTTCTCCTCTCTTAGTATATATCTATACTTATTAAGTTTTTTGTTGACTTTCTGTATCATTTGACCCAGCTTTCCTTAATTAATATTATCACCTTTTTTTTTATCACATGCAAGCCTTAATTTCATCTTGCTCATTTTCCATGTCCTACTTTCTTATAAGTTCTACTTTTCAAGTCCATTCCTAACTTCTTTTAACCCTTTTTATGTAAGAACCTTCAATTAAGCCTTTAGATCTCTAAATTATATTAGAACCTGGCTAACAGTTCCTTGTTTTTTTTACATTGTGTTTATGTTTTGTTGAAACTTTGTTAATTTCATTTCTTTTTCAATTTTACCCTCTCTTGACGGTTAATAAACCTGTAGATAAACAGTAGGATGAACAAAGCTTCAGAGTCTTAATTGCAGAAAGACTGTTAAAGGCATGCACACATTTCTTAAAATGGATGCATGTCTGGAGACAGTACAAATATATCAAATCCAAAGAAGCATTCGTTTCTTTTGGCTTTGTTTAAACAGCATATCAATATTTCTCGGGTTATTTAATGCTAAATTATGTCATCTTGATAAAAATAGTTTCAGCATGCACAAAAGTAACCCCCCCCCCCCAAAGTAGTCATTGGTCTCGTCTGCACAAAAATCAAAAACAGACATTCATATGGCAAACAAGTGGTTTCTTTTTGTGGGAGGTATACTGATCCACATGGGGATGAAGTCAGTGTATTCTTGACCCCAACTGACTGTTTAGTTAGGGTTGTTTTTTTTTTTCATCTTCAAATAACAGTACTTCCTTTCAACCTAATAATCTAATGATTTAATAATGATTATTATAATAAAACAAAAAGGCTGTTGGTTAATGTGAATCATTACTTAAAACATGCCTCTCCCTCAAATTGAATCATAAAAAAAAGGTAATGGAAAAAAATCATACAAAATATTAACAGAAAAAAAAAAAAAAAAAAAAAAAAAAAAAAAAAAAAAAAAAATGGAGCTTCACTTGAAAAATTGTTTTAATTATAAAAATACTTATAATACTTACCGATTTCCAAGAGGGAGTTTATAAGTCTTAGCTCCTGCAGCCAAAGCAGTCAGTTGGTTTCCCATACAAATGCCAAAAATTGGTTCTGGTCTAGAGTTCTCAATCACCTGCAAATATGCAAATCGAAAACACTTTTTAAAAAATAAAAATCTTCAGATTATAGATTAATGATAATTAAAAAATATTAACTAGTTGAAATCTTCATGATACATGAAAGAACAAAAGTATATGATGGTGGAAGAAACAATATCAATTTGCCAAATCTAAGTAAGCCACTATAGCAAAACAATAAGTTGTGTATACAGACTATACTTTGATTGAAGTTGCAAAGTGTTTTATTAATTTGCGGGGGGGGGGGTTGTTTTGTAAATCAAAATTTATTTAAAAAGTAAATAGAAAATATTTATGTATAAACACAATACTAACTCTTAAAATAGCAAACTGTTTCAAATGAACAAATTTTAAATGACAGTGACTTGAAGATATTTAGATGGAAATTATGTGAATGTTGGCTGAAAAGTTCATAGACTGACTATGAATGAGTGATGCTAGATCTGTAAAACCCAGCGTGCATTAATTTCATCTCTTCTTATGAATAACTACATTGTTCCTTTTCAGGTAAACTGCCATCTGACTGTTCAAAGAAGACTGTTCATCTTGTTAGTCTAAAAAGTCATCAGTGAGTCAACTCATTTTTATGTCCTAGGTTTCCGATAAAATAATTATCTTACCACCTAGCCACACTGGTGATCTTCTGATGTGAACACACTTCCCACAAGTTGTTTTAAAAGAAAGTCTTTAAAATAAAAAATTAAAAAAAGTCATTAAAAAAAAAGAAAAGTCATTAAACAAACTAATTAAAAAAAGTTATAACTTTGGTTTCTAGTGAGGGAATATTTGCTTATTTCCTTACTTTATACAGTTAAATAAAAAGAGTAAGATTCAGTTTAGATAACACTGTGGACACAAAGTAAGGGTTCAATTTAACATGAGACTTACATTGTAAATTGTTCCTCTCAATAAGAAGTTATAGTATTTTCAAAAAAATAATTTGTAAAACCCATGGTCCAGAGAAAATCTGACGTCCATAGCTCAAGCTATTGTCATGGTTTGAAATTTAGAGACATACAGACAAAAATGTCATTTGGTGAATAATATTAAGATTTCTATAACAAAATGTCTACTCATTATACCAACCTATTGCACATAAACAAACCAACTTAATAGTTATACCAATATGGTATTCAGTCATCCTTCTGTTAAATAAAAATGACAGTTCCAACCATTTTCCACAGAATTCTTACATTTCGCAAATGTTGGATGGTGTCTGTACTTAATGCTGGATCACCAGGGCCATTGGAAAGAAAGAGGCCATCATATGCTTCTTGGGTGAAATCATAGTCCCAGGGCACTAATTTCACCTCAGCACCACGCTGTAATATCAAGAGAAAAAAAATACAAATTTGGAAATTAACAGGCCACAGACATAATTCAGAGTAAGAATTGTTGACTGGAAAAAAACACTGTAAAATTTTTGTCTAAATTTCTAGCACGAGTCATTATCATTATTGATATTATTTACATTTAAAATTCTGTGTGTCATGTCGCTGCAGAAGGTGGACAAACATGGCTCTCCACAATTTCCTTTCCTTTGTGGTTCTTATCAAGTTTTGTTTTTTTGCTATTTCTCCTAATCCCTGTTCTGCCAACCATTTACACAAGCTCGTTTTTCATTTCCTATGTGCCTTGTTCCTTCAGGCAATCATGGCTCTCCACAATTACCTGTTTTTTGTAGCTCTTAGAAATTTGTTTTTTGTTTTTTTTCACTATTTCTCCTAATCCCTGTTCTGCCAGCCATTTGCACAAGCTCGTTTATTTTCTAATAATTATGGTTGTAACTGTTTCTGTATACAACTAACGCAATTCATTAAAGCTCTACCTTGGGTGGCTTTTTAACCATGTATTTGGTGAACAATAATATTACAAAAATAAAAAGGTAATTTTCAAGCAAGCCAGCTGGAATGAAAACCAAAAATTACACCCAAGAAGAGTGCCCTACCAAGCAGCTACTCCCCAGCAGCTTCTATATATGTAAGGTCCTCCCAATCTTGGATAATCCTCAAGAATCACCAATGTGAATGCACAAGTAGACAAAACTGATCCAACCTTTAAAATCCATCTTTGATATAATGAAGCAGCTGCCAATAACTATGTAAAGATTTCTTTTAAGTTTTCAAATTAATTTTTCTTTTCATATAATTGTTTAGATTGGTCGTCCAAGTTTATGAATATATTTATAGTGATTGTTACACCATTATTTAAACTCTACACATGCAAACTATTGTCTTTATCTCTGTTGTTATCACAACCATATTTAATCTATAGGTGTATACCCCATAGATTAAATAAAGGGTTCAGTTCTGAATTCCTTGTTGGTAACCTGGATGGACATATACCTAATGATGACAGAGAGCAAAAAAGCAACTGAAACACTGTGATAAGGACAACAAAGATGAAGATAACAGTCCAAATGTAAATTGTGTAAATAATGATATCTCCTCATCCCAGAAATTCAGACAGAAGTTGTTTTCCCCACTGCTGGCCATGTTCAAGGAGTAAGACAGTTTTCAATATTGGAGTAAGGCTTTAAAGAGAACAGAATACGTATGTGATGTAATGGAATAACTTGTCACCCCTATGAGTGACTACACTATAGGTAGTAACTACCTATAAGTATCTGTAAGTCAACAGACTACAGAGACTAGCTGGAATCTGTCGAGTATGACTCAGACTTACACGAGAACTACCGACTTTCCAATAGTAGCACTCACTACAGTTGTTTCTCAAGTATATATTCCTATTAGCACGGAATATAACAGTATGAAGAGATACTGAAAAGTTACCAGCCCAATCATGAGGCCCTTAAGAAGAAGAAAAAAATCAAATCTTTACTTGTTTGGTCAGATTTTGGGAAGTAGGCAGGAGTGAAATTTATGCATGAATCATATTTAATAAAAATTGAGGAAAGAGGGTAATTTTATGCCAACTCATAAACTGTGTTGCAAGAAAATTATTACAAATAACGGAACAAAAACACTGACTGTCAACCACATGATAATAATTCACCAATTATGAGTACAAGTTATCTTATACTTGGTATTTTCTGAAACATTTTCATCTGCTGGTGTCAACGAGATTATTCGGAGAGATATTTTGAGGGTGAAAACAATGTTAGGACTTCATTTGAAGCTGTAAATTAACTAGTAAAATTTTTTATTGTCTTAATTGACTATTATAAAGTTAGTATTTGAAATCAGATTTTGTAGGTGACCTCTGGCAGTCAATGCATTAAATATATAAGTAATGAGACTTATATAAACCCATGTCCTCCTGGTGTCAGTTTAAACTGACATATTTTTCTTTTTTCATATAGCTTAACAATAATTGTAAAGTGTAATTTTGAAAAGTGAAAATTTAACTGAAATATGTTGCAAAATTTCCAAGTTTTCATTTGAAATTAAGAAAATAAGAAATGTAAGTAAAATTACTAACATTACAGGGTAGGGGTGGAACATCAGTTTAAACTGATGCCAGGGGGATATATATCTGTTCCTTTCTTTCTTTCACTCATACCCTCCTGATGAGAGTTGAACCTTCTTGTTTTCTTTATATATCTAAACTATAATTATAAACAATTTTTGAAAGTGGAAATGTCACGGATATGTTGAAAATTTTCCCAGTTTTCATCTGAAATTTTATTTTTTAATCATATCACACCATATAAGACAATAAAGCCACTAAGACAAGGGTGGAAGAACAAAAGAAAATAGAAACAACAGAGAGTGAGAAGAAAAGAGTAATCAAGATAGATAGCAATTGACATTGCATTTAATGTTTTGAAGATCAAAAGTTGACTAGAAAGCAAGAAGCCACAAGCGAGAAGTGGGAGAGGAGAAACTACTATCTTACGGGTTATGTCTCTTTCTTTTCCTCCACTGTGCTATGTAGTCCTTCCTCTTTTTTTTAATATATATCATTGTTTACTCAATACATGGCCCAAGAGCCACTCACAGTAGAGGGTTATGAAATTAGTTTGTTGCATGAAGGTAAGAGGAGGATGTAAGAAATGCATGTCATGGGGATTTCAGGACAGGTAACAGTTGATCCTCAACTTGAAAAGGTTAAAATTGTAGTAGTTGGAGAAGCACCCTCTCATGACAAAGTAACAGTTATATGGGAGAAGCTACTTGAGATATATATATATATATATATATATATATATATATATATATATATATACACACACACACACACAGGAGACTTTCCTATTGTTTTTCGAGATACGATGGTCCAGCAACTTAATTCTTAGAATTCAACAGCCAGACTAGCTGCACATGTATTTTTTTTAATCATATCACTTCATGCAAGGCAATAAAGCCACTAAGACACAATGTATGACAATGTGAAAGAATAAGAAAAAAAGAGAAAAATTCTTAAGGAGCAAGAATAGAAGAGTATTCAAGAAGAAAGTAGATAATGATTGACATTGCATTTAAATTTTTGAAAATCAAAGTCGACTGGAATGCATGAAGCCAGAAGAGAGTTCTACAAGCTAGAATTGTGAGAAAAGAAACTAAATTACAAAAATATAAAATTTAAACAAAATTGGTAACAAGGGATAAATTTAAACTGACACTGGGGGATGTGTGTTATTCTTGCAGCATAAAGTAAGTTGATAGGTTTAAGCTACTATAAAATTCTTACAGAAAAAAGCAAATTCAAAATCAAGGCAAAATAATGTTTGTATTTTTCTGACCTTAACAAGACTTCTGATAATATTATGTTTGATTCCGCAATCAACAGCCAAAATTTTCAAGGGGTTCCCTTTGCCATAATATTTCACATCCTGGAATAATAAAAGTAAAAAAAAAAAAAAAAAGGAAACAAATTTGAAGAACTGTACCAGTTTTATAGGAGAATGATGCAAAAATTAAAAACATGATAGTAAACTAAAATAAAAATAACTAAATTAAATAGAAAGAAGAAAAATATGAATTCTGGTAAAGACAGACACATTAAATCCAGCTGATACAGAGTGTGGCAGAAATACCTCCCAAATGATGGTAAGATGTTAATGGTATTGTAAATGCTGGTTGTGCTGAAAAGGTTGATGTGGCTGCATGTTGAATAGCATTTAACAATTATACATTTTTGTATCAAGGAAAAACAATGGAAAACCGATTTTTGTTTCAACGATAAAATATATATTAAAATCAACAAATACAATACATTTTTTGTAATGTGTGAAACAATAAGATAGGAGAAGTTGTTTCCCTTTATCTGTTGGCTGAAAGATTTAATGTAAATAAACAAGTTTTCTGAAAGAATGTTCAAAGTTCTGTATTAGATAGAATGATGTTTTCAGAAGAACATGTAATAAATCAGTTGTGGATTAGATATAACTAACAGAGCTGTTGCAACTTGCTTGTTACATAGAACTGATGGTGAATGATATTTAAGTTCTGTGTGCATGCATGCGTTTGTGCGGGCAGTGAGTAGAATGAATAGTCTGTGTAGGCGCGTGTGAGTTGCTGAGTTCTGCTTCTACTGTCTACCTTTGGAACAAATTCCGGTTTATATAACCATGGGTAGGCTCCCAGGACAATGGCAGGATAATTTTCTAGAGCTCACAAAAAATATCTGATTGGATGAAAAATTACCCAATCAGTGATTTTATAACAAAAGCATGTTTGTGAATTAACAGTAGGAAAAATTCAGTGTGGTGAATGCGATCAGTAAATTGTCCTGTGATAGTATTTATTATTTGACCAATCACAGTTGAGAAAAATGTAGGCGTGTCAAACATAGTAGTAATCGCTACAGTATATTCATCTAGCTAATATCTTACCATCATGGGTAAGATATTTCTGCAGCAGTGTGTGTGTGAGATTATATATATAGATAGATAGACACACATATACATACATATATACATACAGGGTGTGGCAGAAATATCTACCACACCCTGTGCATGCACCTCTGGATTATATGTGTGTGCGTGTGTGAGGATGATCTTAGAGGAGATCAAAAGTACTTGGGTAGGAAGAAAACTTAGCCCCTTTCTTGATGAATTTCATCTTAACTCAAGAAACTGATTTGAGAACTGAAAAGGACCAGTATATAATTAAATAGATATAATATGCCTATATTATTCAATGAAAAAAAAAAAAAAATATATATATATATATATATATATATATATGAGGAAATATAGTCTTAAAGTGTGCTATATTTATGGGATAAAGTCCTCAATATCAGAGATAGAGCGTGTGTAAATATAAAAGTGGACATGGAAGTCAGCACTTAGAGGCGACAGTCTGTTTCAGGCTAGTGCAATCGTCAGGCGACTAGTGCTGTTATTTTTCTCGGCTATTTATATATAAGGGTCAGTGGTGCATTATGGGTAGTCTATTTTGGCGATTACTTTTACCGGAAGTCGCTTATTTGTTTATTTATTTATGTCAAATTATTTTGCTTGTTTTTTTGTTTGTTTTTTTTAATTTTATTTTTATTTTTTATATTATATATTTATTTATTTATTTTTTATTTTGATCGGTGTTTTTTGTTAACGTAGTAAAAATTTGTTTATATAGCTTATTGTTGGTAGTCTATTATGGCGGCCATTTACCGGAAGTCGGTTGTTTGCTTATTTATTTGGGTCAAATTTTTTTTGCTTGTTTTTATTTATTTTCATTTTTTATCTTATATATTTGTTTATTTGTCATTGATTAAATCTATTTGTTGAATTTTGGGGTGGGATGTTGTGGTTTGTTCTTACTATTATTTTGGTCGGAACAGTTTTTAATTTATCTATTTGGGTTGATTATCTTTATTTGTTTTTTCTAAATGGCTAGTTTATCATAATCGGTTGTTAGTTTTATATATTTGGATGTATTTAGATCAATTTATTATGCTTGTTATTTATTTGTTACACTATATATTTTTGGCCTTCAATTTTTGAGTAACGTAGTATATTATCTTTTATTAATTTTTTTATTTTTTATCATTATATAACAGTTATAACTTTCGTCTGTTCTTTTGTTTTGATTTTATTTCGCATATTCTAACAGGTGTGGTTTTGTAATTTGTTTGGAGTAATTTATTTTGCTTATTTTATTGTTGTTTTGTTTGTTTATATATTTATTTATTTTTCTATTTTAAGTTACGTAGTAAAAATTTGTTTTCATGTCTGCATTTTGAGATTAGCTCGGATCTTTTATTTAATAATTTATTTTGATCTGGGAAGGTAATGATAGCTATTTTTTCCTCCAAGCAAAGTTTGCAAGTTTTTGATAGGTTGTTGTAGGCTGATGATTTTTTCCTTATTTTCCAAGATATTTTTGGTGTGTTTTGTTTTTTATTTCCCAGATATACTTAGAAAGCATTGTGCTGTTCGCATATTTACTATTTGTGAAAGACATTTTGTGTACATAATTTCTTTGTTTCCATGGTCCTTCAGTTACTCCTATGTATACTTTTTCTACATTATCTGCTGATTTTATCGTGGCTTGGTAGATTACGTTGTTTTGTAAACAATTACCGCTTAAGGGACATTCGTTTTTTATTCTGCAGTTGCATGTGGGTTTAATACTCACCACAACATACTCACCACAGAACACAAAAAAGACCAACAGGAAAAGAAATATCATATGGTTCAACCCACCGTACAGCAAAAACGTAAAAACAAACATAGGAAAAATATTCTTCAAACTTTTACACAAACACTTCCCGGAATCAAGCACCCTACACAAAATATTCAACAAAAACACAGTAAAAATCAGCTACAGTTGCACCGAGAACATGGCACAAATAATAAAAAAGCACAACAGGAAAATTATTAACAAACCACACGAACAAATTAAACCCACGTGCAACTGCAGAATAAAAAAGTGGTGAAGATTTGGACTGCAATGTGGGAGTGGACAGGAAGTCAAGCCCCAACAGTGCTGCGTAGCACGATGGCTGAATATCCCATGTCCAACTTGGTGCAACGTGAATATGACCATGAGTTGCAAATATGGTTGGATAATGGCTGGTTGATACCATATTCCAAGAAGGAGCTCAGGCCAGCTAAGGGTTTTATTTCACTGATGGCTGTGGTCCAAGAGAAAAGGGAAAGGTTCGCTCTGTTATGGAATACTGGGAGCTGAATAAATACGTTGACACACTCGCTGCAAATGCTGACATTTGTGCACACAAATTAAGAGAATGGCAGCAACGGGGAAATAATGTATCACTTCTGGATTTAAGAAAAGCTTATCTGCAGATGCATATCCACAAGGCATTGTAACCATTTCAGACTGTACTTTTGAGGTGTAGGTACTGCCTTACATGGTTGGGTTTTGGACTGAAGATAGCAGCCCTCATAATGCCATCAATCAATGTGGTACTGGCTCAGAATGAGTTAATTATATCAGCATATATCAACGTTATTTATGTTGATGAAATCAGAGTTTCAATGAAACAAGTTCAGAATCACTTTACCAATTTCGGACTCTCATGCAAGGACCCTGAGAAGCTTTGAAGGATGGGGTCAAAGTATAGGGGTTGTACATCTGGTGGGAGTGAGATCCCACCAATTCCAGCCACCATTACTTGTTGGGGAAGCTCACTGGTAATTTTCAAGTATGTGGCTGGCTCTGACCAGTAACTGCATTTCTGAAACAGGCAAACTGGTTCAAGGTTTAGAGGCATGCATGCATGTTGATGATGTTTGGAGGGAAATAGAGATCACACCTATGCAAACGTATCAACACCTTCCACCTGCTATATAAGCGGCTACATTGCTTGCTTTGGGAAAGCAGTAATTCTGTAGATGACACTCATGGTGTGTAGCAGAAAGAGAAAGCAGTACAGGCAACATGGGCAGAATACCCTCTACAAAATTTTGAATGGACTGTGATCAATGCATAGTACCTGTTCACCTTACTTTACAATGGAAAAGGTGCCTTTTGTGATGTCAATGAACACTCATTTCCACTTTCGTAATGTCAACGAATACTTGTTGTCACTTTCGTAATGCTCGTTGTAGTAGAGACTTTGTAATCGCAGATACAACTATAGTAATGCCATTGAATAATACTGGTATCAGACCCTTTCGAATATCACTCGCACTATTAGTACTTGCTCGATAATACTCGCTTGAAATGTAACCACTGATTAGTAATCTGTATAGTGAATAGTATAGAGAATAACAATCTGTATAGTAATAGAGGATAGTATAGAAATAGTGATCAGTATAGTAATAGAGAATAGAATAGCAATGGTGATCACTTAGACACCACACTAATTCCCATATATATATATATCATTTCCTTTACTATCACGTGATCTACTTCTTCAAAATGGGATCACCTGTGTTTGCACACTGGCGATCTATGTTCAAACTACAGTGTCAGCAGTGACACTTTATTCCTATATAACAGTGCCACAACCAGAGGATCCCAACCTTGCAACATCCTCATTGCACTAAGAGAGGCAGAGTCGGTATAATATTGACTCCACTGCAATAGTGGTCACAGAGATAGGGCAGTTTTTATCCTTTTATGTATAGACAACTTATTATTGTTTAAAAAGGTCCCTGTGTCACATCCTGTCTTTTTGAGGAGGTCAAGTAAATAAAATCTGAGTATAACATGTGCTGCATCATGGAAAAAGGATTTTCGGCATCACTTGCTCTAGTTTCATTGTTCTAAAAACCATGTGAGGTCAGGTGACTTTTATCAGGAAAATAAACAAAATAGAAATGTATAAAAGATGAAAATACACAAAGGAATTAAAACGAAGAAAATAATGAGAACACCAATAAAAAGAAAAAAATAGAAAAAGTTAAATAAAAAAGTTAAACAATAAAATAAATAAATAAAAGTGAAACAATAAAGATGAGGAAATTAGTCCCCCTCAACAAATATATAATGTGATACTTTCCCTTTTGCATTTTTAATATCATATTTTATATAGGTCTGTTTTTCAAGCCATAATATATAAAATAAAAATTACAATTTCTTATATAAAAATATTCAAAACTGACATATTTTGTTTAATTACCGGTTACTGGCAACTATTAAGTCATTTGGAAATTAATTACATATTTCACCACTACGAATTAGGAGTCAACCAACCAAGGCAGGAGTATGGTTGAATGGCAGGAAACTGCATCTAGAATTACCTTATTATTTCTTCTATCTGGCATTGTCTTCTATAGTGCATTTCAAAGTTTAACCACATGGGGGGGGGTCCTCATTTTAAAAAGCAACATATTCGGTGTCACTTGTATGAATTCCAAAATGCTTCTATAGAAGCATTTAAAAAATTTATGCAGTGCACACATATGCAGCAAAGGTTTATATATATCAGCTGTGGTTTAAATTTTTAAAAATGGCGATTGTAACATATCAGACAAAATTCACTCTGAAAGATGACCTACATGGAATGCTCCACCATCTCCAGGATCTTTTAGCCATGAATGCTAATGTTTCATTTTTGTATCAGTCTTACAAATGATGAAAAGTGGATTTTGCATGTCAACAGAAAAAAAAACCAAAAAAAAAACCCTGCTTATCACAAAATAACAAACCAACACTAGGACTCCATCTGCAAAGGTCCTTGCTTTGTGTCTGGAGGAGTAAGAAAGGTATCATCCATTAGTAGCTGCTTGAGCATGGAAGAACCACCATGGTAAAGGTTTATTTCTAGCAACTTCATCAGGTAATGCTTGTAACAGTGAGAATCACTTATTTCCCAATAATAATGTTACAGTGCATTTCTTGCCTTATTTAATTGTAATATGTGGAAAAATATTTGTGAATATGAAAGGATGATGATAAAAATAAGCAGATATAATGTTTGTAATTTATTCAATCCAACATGCCTAAAAGAGAATCTGCTACCTAAATACACAAACATATAACACAAAAAATAAATAAAATCACTTTCTGATTTCAGTGGACTGATTTAAAATCCAAAACACACTAACAGCTCTTATATAAATAAATATAACAAACATTTTCTGATCATCAGGTATGCTAATTTATGGCTCCTCTTATCCTCAAAAATCCCAACACTATTTCCTCAAATATAGTTTTGTCTTTCATTCTGATCTGAAAAAGCCGAAATCAAACATTTGGTGAAGTGCATTGTTTATAGCTTTTCCACATTTTCTTATCTCTACCTCTATCTTTGTTGCGGATAATATTATATGTTCTTCAAACACATACAAATATTCTGTAGGCAATCTGTTACTTTACCGACTGAATGTTTTTATCCATATTTTTGGGACAAGGGAGAAAAAAAAGAAAATTTCATGTTAATTTCAATTATTGTACTTTTTTAAAAAAAAATCAATTTATTACATTTGTTTTCTTTGACGACAAAAAATGCAATATTTTGTGCATGAGGATTGTTTTGTGAATTTTTACATTCAACACCTGAAGAAAAGTAAAAGGTAAAATAATAAAAAAAACATCTATTGATATACATCGATTCATTGATTCATTTTCTACAGCTTATAAACCATTTGCAGGTTATTTAAAACCAAAAAATATATTTACATTGTAAGATTTTTTGAGTTTATAATGATTTAGTGATACAAGTCTTACTAATTAACCCATAGATGGGGGAGAAGAGGTGGATTCATACCTTTCCCAAAGTATCTGCATGTAAGTGAATATAACAAATCCAAATGGAATTGGAACTCGACTCTCCGATTAACAATTCCGAACTGTTATCCATTATATCACCCACACATCCAAGCTTATAGAATCTGGTATTGCCAAGCAGTCACCCATCTAGGTACTGACCAGGCTTGATGATTATCTTCAGAGATCATACAGGAACCAGCATGTACATCAAATTATGTGATTTAACGTGTCAAGCTAAGCAGAATAATCAATACATATCTAGAACAATAATTATTATCAATAAATAAAAACATCACAATATTTGTCCAAGAGTAAGAAGTGTTTCTAAAAATATATACTCTGTAAGTGATACAGTTCTTCTTAACTGACGCTGAGGAACGATAACAATACAAAATCTTTAGCTGGATAAATATCATGAACCATTTAGACTGTAATACAGGAAAAAAAAGTTTGTTTTTTTTTTAAATTCATATATAGTCTGAAAAATGATACATTAGTGGTCAAAATCACATTACATATTTGAAGAAGAACAAAAAGCATCAAACTTACATTTGTTGAGACTTCAGCTGTCAGATTCCTGCAGTTTGGATCATGGAATTCTACAGGTTGATCTTCAAATTCAATTTTTCCTAAAATTGTTCCCTGTTTCAACACAAAAAAGAAAAAAAAAAAAATTACTTAAAATATTGACTAATTTCAGTTTAATTAGGCTGGTTTCCAGCTTAGATCTTGAATAAAATTCCGTCCATAATTCCAAAACTTCATATTTGGGACATCACACAACAGACAGTAGTCTGATCGAACTGATAAGATCAAATTGGCAACTGATCTCAAAAATGATCAACATTCTGCTGTTAATTGGAGCAAGGAATGGCTTGTTTACCTTTAGCATGTCCAAAACAAAACTGCTTTCTATTATTCATATGAGAGAGCCCTTTTTGACCTCCATCATCATGGCTGATGCTAACCTCCTGGAGAGGTGACTTGGGCTAATGTTTTCTGCTGACATGAAGTGGGAAAATTATATTGAATCAATTACTAGAAAAATTGGTTCTGTAACATGCAAGACAATTTTTCTTGCCAGAATCTATCTTACATATTTAGAAATCTGTCATGTTTTGCATATTGCTGCCACATATATAATCTGGTGCTTCTTTTATATATTTAAAGATTCTTGATGATATCCAGAGAAGAAATTGTAATGGCATTGGTCCTGACCTGGCATTTCAGCTTCATTTCTTCTATCGCACTTCTTTCCAGAGTTCTTGCTTCCCAGTCAAGTTTGATCTTCAAAAATTTAACTGCAATCTCAATCATTATCTTTTTTCCTCTTAATCTGTTTTTTTTATTGTTCTCACTCTTTAATAATGCTTTTCTTTTACTTATACTCTTTCACACAGAGTAACCCCCCCCCCCCTTGCATCTTAGTGGCTTTGTTGCCATGCTTTGGGTGAAAATGATAAAAAAAATTAAAAAGCATATATAGCTGTGTCAGAGCACAGCTTAGAAAATGAATGGGTAAAGAAACACAGATTTTTATTCAATTTTACTGATCCTAAAAAGCAAATACATGTCACATAGATAATATTTTATCATTTATTTTCAATTTTAAAAAAAGCATATAACAGACTCGCCATTAAAAAAATGTATAATAGACACGCCATTAAAAAAGTATATAATAGAAATGCCATTAAAAAAGCATATAATAGAAATGCCATTAAAAAAGCATACAATAGAAATGCCATTAAAAAAGCATACAATAGAAATGCCATTAAAAAAACATATAATAGACATGATATTCAATGCATGTCACATCATTTTTTCATTTCCCCTGACATGGAACCAAAATTCTCTATTAATTTCCTTTGAAAAGTTACAATTTCTTCAATTGTGTATTGCCATGATTGGAACCAAAAAGGACTCAAGAGACAATTTGTATTTCTAAGACTAATAATGAAGAAAAAAGGGTTAGAAATTTCAACACTCACAAGATATACTGAAGGCACAAGTAACCTACCTAATGAGCTTGTGTGAGTGGATAGCAGAACAGGAATTGATTTATTGATTGACTTTTTAAGGCTTATCAAATTTCTGTGGGTTATTTACAATTGAAACATATTTTTAATTGTAACAATAATTCTTAGGATGCATAATGAAGAAAATTAAGGAGATATTGAAGGTAAGAGAAACAGACAGTAGCCTATCTAATGAGCTTGTGTAAATAGGTGGCAAAACTGGGATTGATTGATTTTCTTTATGGCTTATCAACCTTTTGTGGGTTATTTAAAGCTGAAATATATTTTCAATTTAAAAAGAATATTTTTTGGAGAATGACGATGATTTTTCCAGATAAAAGTTCTACTATTTAATCCATAGCTAGGAGAAAGAGATAGATTCATACCTTTCAATTTCTCATTCCATTACATACATCATGCACACATCTATTATTACCTATGTCCTAAAGAAACAAAATTGAAATATAGAATGACAGAATAATGAAATAAATACATTTAATCACTTGTCGGTATCGGCCATTTAATCTATCTTTGACAAGAAGACTTTTTAAAAATTGTGATCTCATCCCTGTGTTCAAAGTTATTTATCAGCCAACCATATTTGTAATAATCATGTTACATGTCAGAGGTTATTGATTTACTATTTTGTAGTTTTTCTATTTTCATTTTGCTAATCAACATTATTCTTTTTATATTGATTGCCTGACTAAATGCTCACAAAGTTTAATCATTTTTTTTTTTTAAAGCTTACTTGAAGCCTTAAAACATGTTCATCCTCTTGTCTCATGTTATATAAACCACTTGCCAATAATTATTTGGATTACTCAACTTTCCATTTACTTTTCATTGCTTTTCTTATTACCACAGCACTTCAGCCTATCCATTCTATAGACTGATTCAGGAAGTTTGCCTATCACTCAGTTCACACTCGTCCCCAGTCTTTTGAACAGGAGTAGAGGTTCATCCCTTGTTTCCTATTTAGGATTGGGATTCCGGTTCCTTCTAAAGTCTACTTCAACTCTATACTTCTAACATCTCCACCTAAACTCTGAAACTTTATCTTTATTTGTTATTTTTTATCTCAATAGGAGTAGATAGGTCCAACTATCGCCCGGTTCACACCCCTCCCCAGTCTGTTGAATAGGATTAGAGTTTTATCTCTCGTTTCCTGTTTAGGATCGAGTTTCAAATTCCTTCAAAAGTCTTCTCATTTACACCCAACAACCCCTTGCAGTGAAATGACTAAGAAAAATAAATATAATTGCATATGGAAATGCAAAGGAAGAGTTTTTTTCTTGATGGTGAAAAACAAAAAAAAATGGTAGTATACTTAAGTGTGGAGAGGGAGATAGCTAATATTCTAAGCTGACCAATCAACTATTTATTATTGTTATTATAATAATATGCAAGATAGCAAAGAAAGGCTTACACAGCTAAGAAATTCACACTATCCAAACTTGTACATCTTATTTGTATACCTACTCTACAAGTAGACATGCGAGTAGTGTAATGGTTAGTGGTTTAGAATAAGAAGTCAACAAGCTCAGTTCAAATTCTAGTCTTCAAGTTCATTGCATTCACTTTCACACCAATACCCTGAGAAAACAGAAGAATCTAGCTATTCTCCCACCCACCAAGCTATATGCTATTAAAACAGAGCAAACCAGTGTCTTTAGCCATAGTTAGCAACCAGTCTAAGTGAATGACAGTTTTAAATTGTATGCAACCCTGGCAAAGCATATACAATTCAACTATGGAAATATTTATGGAGTTCATAATGACTATGGTCTTGACTGAGGTAAGAGCTAGACAATTTTAAGGACTTTTATGAGTATAATAATATTTTTTTAAAGGACAGGGTAAGAGAGGACTGCAGGGGGAACAAGAAGGGACGGGAGAGAGAGAGAGAGAAAAAGAGGACTGCAGAGAGCGGAATGGGACGGGAGAGAGAGAGTGGACCGTAGTGGGGGGGATGGGACGAGGGAGAGAGAGGACCGCGGGGGGACCGGGGGGGCGAGGGGGTTGGACGAGAGAGGACCGCAGGGGGGAACAGGACAGGGAAAGAGAGAGGGTTGCCGGGGGGGGAACGAGACAGGGGAAAGAGAGGGGACTGCAGGGGGGGAGAACGGGAGTGGGGAAAGAGAGAGGACCATAGAAGAATGGTACGGAGGACAGAGAGAGGACCATGGGAGAACGGGACGGGGAAAAGAGAGAGGACCATGGGAGAACGGGACGGGGAAAAGAGAGAGGACCATCGGAGAACGGGACAGGGAGAGAGGACAACAGAGGAATGGGACAGCAGAAGAACAAGGTAAAAATTGACAAAATATATCTTCTTACCATATCCCTGACTTTTTTTGTAATCATTCGAGTATCAATACCATAAAGAGCTGGAATTTTGTCTTCTTTCAACCACTGTGACAAGGATTTGACAGAATTCCAGTGACTATGCTGGTGTGAATAATCCTGCACAATTAAACCAGCAACCTGGAAAAAAAAAAAAAAAAAAAAAGAAATTTTCATAACATGGATAATAAAAAAAATGTATAAAATTTCTTTGTATGACAAACAGATTTGGCTTCTTGTTATTCTGGTGAATTATTGTTCCCATCTTTCTTATGTTATTAAGATACGTTTCTGCCAAGTACCTTCTGGTCATCTTCAGGCCTACTATTTTTGGATGTATGATTTTATGATTTAATATTTTTAGGATTCAAATATTTAGTATTTATGATTAATATTTATATACTTTATACACCATTCCTATTTCTTTCAGCCAGTAAAATACTTTTTAATAATTAGTTTTCTTCTGCTTATGAAGAATTAATATCATCCCATATAAAAGTATTTCCAATTCTATCACTTGCTGCGAAAACTGACAGAGCACCCCAAGCTTCCTTTTCTATGTATCTTATCATGTCCACCTCTTTTATGGCCGAGAAACTTGGACATATGCATAATGGGCAGGAAAGGAAGTGCAACACCATCCACATGCAATGCCTTTTGAACATCTCTTGGCAAGAAAGTTCCCAATAATATTGTCCTTGAAAGGGCTCAGATTCCCATCATGTACACCCTCTTAAAGCAAAGATGCTTGAACTGGTTTGGTCACATCATTTGAATGGATGATGATCAAATATCTTGGAACCTCCTGTATAGAGAGAGAAATAACAACCACCAGGCTAAATTGTGAAGTGCTTTTGTTTTTTTTATAATTTCACCTCAAGCAAGGTAATAAAGCCACTAAGTTGCAAGCGGTTACTGAGTGTAAGAAGATATGAAGAATAAAAAACATTATAAAGGAGTGAGAATAATAACAGAACAGGAATTGAGAAGATTATTTTTGATAGATCAAAAGTTGACTAGAAAGCATGAAGCCAGTAGAGTTATTGTTCTGAATGCAGAATAGGTCGAACGAATACAAAAGTGTTGCACACCGACTGACGGCAAAGTACAGTAGTCAACTCGTCAACTGCAGACAGCGATATTTACTCGTTTAAGCATTTCCACCTTTTGTGGAATAACGATGTTTTTGGGCTGAATACTTCTGTAAGGAGTTTTACAGCGTCAACGAAAGTCAAATCACTAGTTTTTCGAGGTAGTATGTAGTCCACGAATTTGCTATGTTCAGTAGTCCCTAATTTCCGGAGCAGTAGGCGTAGCTTTTTAGTGTCTGCCCATTTTCCACAATCTATTTCGAATAGATCCTCATACCTTCTGAAATATGAAGCGAAGGTTTTATCTTCATCTGGTGAATAGGTGAAATTGTCAATTGCACTCCAAATCGCGTTTTGTGAAAAAGTAGTTTCGCTCTCGGTATTTTGACCCTTATTCAACCCTGTTTGTAGAAGCAATTCTTCAAACCTTTTCTGTTGTTCTATCATTTGTCGCTGTAATTCTAATTGTTTTTCTTCATTGTTGTTCAAACTGGACTCTAACCAGTTCTAACATAGTAGCTTTAAACTCTTCCATGTTTTAATTTTCAATATTACGCTTCTAACGTAATTTTAATTGTACCAAACTTTGTGTTGCTCAGCGGGGAGGAGAAAAAAAAAAAAAATCACTTTTTGTTCTCTTTAAATGTGTTATTCACATACACAGTAGTTTTTTGAACAACTGCGAAATGTAAAGTTTATAACTTTGGCGCAATTTTTCCTTTTTTTTTTTTTTTTCACCGATAAGCCTGTTTTTTAGACTTATTTTTTTTTAAATCCCTAATTGTTCTTTGTCACCAGTGTTGTGGACACTGGTAAACAAATTTTTTTCTTTTATGATTTCACGTGAAGTTCATTCGAGTCCTCATTGCCAGTGTTGTAGACACTGGGAACAAAAAAAAAAAAATTTCTTTTATGGCTCTCTTGAGAGGAATATTCACCCCCGTATACATAGTAATAGGATGAGTCCATTTAGTCCCTACAGGTAGGTCCCATAACAGTTATATACATTGCTGTTTGATAAAAGTGACTCACCTGATTTTTTTTTTTTTACTTAAAAATTTTTTCGCATATTGTTTTGGGGGTCAAACTAATTTTTAATCTTACTAATATAAAGACCCCATCCCGACCACCTAGTAAAAAAGTTTACTCACCCTAAGGTATTCTATTGATAATTATAATTTTGAATATAAATGAGATTTAGGGAAAACTCTGCAAAAAAGTGACTCACTTGTTTCCTGCAACTAGTAATAAATAGAAACATAACCGAACAGCTTTGAATAAAGAATAATAGAGGTATAATTTATTTATAATAGGTAATATAGTTTGAAATATTTAATAATCTTTTGGTGTACCTTTATTTCGAATAACCGCTTCAACCCTTTTTGGCATTGACTTGAATACGTTCTGGCAAATCTCATCTCCAAGCATTGAATTCTATTCAGATACAAAATTCACAATCAAATCCTCTTTGTTGCTCAACTGCTTTCTCAAGAGCCTGAACTTTATAATGCTCCATAAGTTTTCTATGGGGTTGAGGTCAGGAGATTGGGGTGGCCATGTCCTAACATTCACCTGCTTCTCATCAAAGTATTCCTTCATCAATTTTGATTTGTGACAGGAAGCATTATCCTGCATAAAAATGAGCTTGGTGGGGTCGATTTGCACCCTTTCAGCAGAAGGGAGCAGACAAGACTAAAACTCTCTTGTACTGCTCGCTCCTGAGGGTGTTTTCAGTAGATTTTAAGAAACCAGTTCCATGAAAAGAAAAGCATCCCCAGAACATTATACTGAACGGAGGCTTGACAGTACTTACTGCTAAATTCAAAAAGCTTTCAAAGCTTCTTTTTTGGATTTTAGATCGCTTAACCTTTGAATTTAGCTCAACTTTCGTTTCATCGGAGAAGAGAACATTTAGTAAAAAAAATCAGGTGAGTCGCTTTTATTGAACAGCACTATATATATATATATATATATATATATATATATATATATATATATATATATATATATATAATACCAAATTTTAATTGTTAGGGATTATTCCAAAGAAAACTTTTAGTCCATATGAGAGCTCAATGTATGATACAGAGCAAATTATAATAATTAGGAAAAAACTTAAAAATCCATAGTCAGTAATAAATTTATTTCAATGAATATAAGCATATTCATCTCATCAGACCGACTACATTTTAGTACCCCATTTTATGACTACATTTTAGGAACTTTTCATAAAATGTAGTCGGTCTGATAAGATGAATATGCTTATATTCATTGGAATAAATTTAGTATTTACAATTGATTTTTAAGTTTTTTTCCTAATTATTCTTTTATATATATATATATATATATAATTTGGGGGCCTCCTTGTC
>OZ038488.1:40247408-40309908 GCA_964036315.1 Acanthosepion esculentum
CAGACATTCCATGAAATATTGTTATTATATCATGGATATAATAATGCCCATAATGGGTCACTTGGCCGGTTGACTTTGTTTAGTGGCATATCAACACCTCTATGGGTTATTTAATGCCAAAATCTAAATATTTTGTAATTTTATGCTTTCAACTACAGATATTTTTTACATAATTTTACACTTTCAGAGTAAAAGGTATGTTTTTTTAGAGACATATTTTATAGATCATAAAATGTGTTGTTGGTAGTTACTATAAAAATGTATTTTTTTTAAGTGTTACGTTGAATGTCATTTTGCTATAAAAATGCATTGTTCCTCATTTTATTATAAAAATGTACTGTTGATTTTTGTTTGGGGGTCCAGTATTTGCCCATAGCTAGGACCCTAACAAGTGCTACCACCCGGGGTCAATTCCACACTCCTCAAAACCTCCAATCTTTTGATCAGAGGCCTTGCTGCAAGATATAGTTTATTGTCATACCCAGGATGCAACAATAATGATCAGGGGGAATACGGATAGGAGAATAAATCTTTCTTCCATAGCTTTCTCCCATTATCAATTTAAGTTAAATTTCACAGAAACAACTGACAGCAGTTGGAAAGCTGACCTGAAGGTGATCACTCATGGTTGGATCACCTGAGAAAGGGTCTGATGTTCTTAAATTCCTGAAACTCCCAATGACGGCAAGAATAAAATATCACTGATGAAGCTGTTGTACTGCAAGTGTGTTTGAGATATGAAATCAAGCCACAATATATAACATATTACAGATCTTAGGAAACAACTTTGTAAACAGCCTAATGGGTATTTCAGCTCAACCAACTACACTGCTAGTTATCTACTGACCAATTTTATTAGTTACTCACCCAACAAGGCCTGTATTAAACACAACTTCTCCTGCAGAAGAATTTTCAAAGCCAAAAGAGTATCCCTGGTAGTAACTTCCATCTTTCAAAACCAAATGGGCCTTTCGTGGCTGAAAAATAATTATTTTGAAAAACCTATTATTAAAGTCTAAAAAGTAGAATAATTGGAACAAGATGTATTCAACTGATAAGAGACAAAAGCACTTGTGAAAATATTTTTTTTTAGTAATTTTAAGATGGTTAAAATGCATAAAGAAATTGAAATCAGTTTTCTCAATGCCTCTTGTAATGCTACTCATAAATGCATTGGTAGAAAGTTGAAGTCTGCAATTATAGATGTATACCTACCAAGTCCAAAAGATATAAAATAAAGATTTTAAAAATTAAAAAACAAATGCATCTGTCTCAAAAAGCAAAAGCAAATTTAGGAATAATTTTTTTGTGACACAAAATTTAAATTCTATTAAATTCCACGGATATTTCACTTAGTTGCTACTAAAAAGTTAACCATAAAAGGAAGACCGGACAAAAAAACAATGAAAATTAAATTGCTTTAGTTCCAAATTCAAGTAACTAAACAAAGCTTGCATTCTAAAATGATTAAAAAAATGAAAGTAAGCAAAAATTCACATTCCTATATTTTTAAACAAAACATCTTCCTTTCCATAACAACTAACTAAAAAAAGTACTTCAGTAATTATGTTTTAGAGAAATATCTACCAGTAGTTTTCTTTTCATTTTTCTCCATGCTACCTAGACTTTATGAATTTAAATGCAGTATGAAATTGGCGGCAAGATTTCATCATTTTACAGTTGAAATGACGAGATGCAACCATAAGTTTCTGTTTTCACTTATCTCGCTTTTTGCTTTCCAGTCTCTGATCTTCAAAAGATTTAACTGCAAAAGTTAATCGTTATCTTCTGTCTTAATTCCTCTTTTATTGTCCCCACTCCTTTTTTTTCCTTATATTCTTTCACACTCTGTAGCCCTCTGCATCTTAATGGCTTTATTGCCTTGTCTGGAGTAAAAATGATTAAAAAAAACAAATATATGTAAAATCCATGTATGCATTGAATTCATCTATTTTGAGATTGAAAAACTTGTAAATTTTTTGAACAATTTAAAATCTACATTCCTCCTCAGAGATTTATCTGTTCAATTACTACACTTCACATTTATTTTGAACAAGCTGATAATATAACTTTAATGCTGACCATCTTCAAAGAACGTTCAATTCACACTGTCCAGCAGTCTGCAGCTGATGGGTTCTTTTTCTCCCTCAAAATTTCATGTCATGACTTAAATTGAATGGAGAGTTTTATAACCCAGAAAAAATTCCATCAGAAACCAAACAGCCAGCCCTAATTCATTCCTGACTGCACTGCAGCAGTAGCTCACCATAACCACTACTAAAATATCTTTCCCATGTAGCAGTGTTGTTGAACACTTGCTGCATTCAGAACTACTCACAACCATTACAAGAAAGTTCTAGAAAATACAAAGTGTAGCTATGCACAAGCGGTCCAGGCCAGAGTTTGAAAATAATTTAAAAAAATATCAGATCCTGAGTGTTCTGGAAGATCTACAACCAAATTCTGAATAAAGACAAAGCGTCCGTGTCCATTATTATATATGGCCTTGACATCATCTCATCCTCGTCAGATAAGCCAAAGCTCTTTACCTCCATTTTATCTGACTCAACATTAGATGACATACGCCTTTCCCCTCCAGACTCACTGAGCACAATCTCAGTAGTACTTTATTACATACCAGAAAGTTACAAAACTTATCAAAAGCCTTGACACAAGAATGCCACTGGCCCAGACAAAATTCCAGTGGTTGTCCTTAAGAATATCAACCCAGAAATATCCTCAATCTTAGTGAAATTATTTAACCACTGCTTGGAGGAGAAATCCTTCCCAAATCTGTAAAAGTTGTTAATTATATATCCTATTTTCAAGAACACAGATGAGCACTCATCCCCCTCTCAGTATAGACCCATCAGTCTCTTGTGTCATTAGCAAGCTTTTTGAGGTTATAATCAATAAAAGTGTTGATCACTTAAATAGGAACAACCTCTTGTGCAACAAGCAGTACAGGTATCAGTCAGCCTGACCCACTACTGATGTCCTATCTACCATTACTCAAAGAATCAATGACTCATTAGACAGAAAATACATCTCAGTGACTATCACATTAGATATTTCAAAGGTGTGGCATAAAATATTACTGCACAAGCTTTCTAGCTATGGAATCTCTAGAAGATTCTTCTCAATTATAATGTCCTTCCTGATGGATAAGTCCTTGAAGGTGGTTGTTAACAACCAGACCCCTAGTAATCAATGCAGGCTCCCCAGGGGTTGCTTCTCAGACCAACCCTTTTTTTATTTTACATAAATGATCTTCTACGACCATACACCAGTCATTTGTGAATATCTATGCTGATGATAAAATGGTATATGGGTGCATTGCCAAAACTCTAGATGACCAGCTAATCTTTCCCCTGACCTAGAACTAACATCTCAGGGGCGGGGAGGGGGTGGAACTGACTGATTACATTCAATACCTTGAAAATCAAACTAGTTACATCACCAATTGAACCCAGACCGATCACCAATCATGATGAACAGATGCTCCTTTAGAGAAACGCCATGCCTCGAGTGCCTATTGGTACTTAAAGTCAATACAGACCTCAAGTGGAACTCCTACATACATTCTACCACTAGATTGGCAGCATTGTCTCATCATTTTACAGTTGAAGTTGCTAGATGTAACTAAGTTCTATTCTAACATTTTCTTTTTTGCACATCTTACATGTGGAAATCTCTTCCCACTCCATACTTTCCAGTCAACTTTGATATTTAAAAATTTAAATGCAATGTCAATCACCATCTACCATCTTCTAGATTTCTCTTCTGTCGTTCTCACTTCTTAGTAATAATATTTTTTTTCTTTTTCTTTCACACTCAGTAGCCCCTCGTGTCAGTGGCATTACTACCTTGCATGGGAAGGGAGTGATACGATTACAAAAAAAAAATCCTCTTTCCTTATTTAAAGTACATAAGGTAAAAGACAAGTCTTGTTATATATTATGCACTCATAATTATCTATTTATCTACTCAATATCTACTTAGGTAACATGTCATTATCTGCAAAAGCACTTGACTTAATGCCGCAGAGTAATATATTTTTCATTTTCACTTAAGTGCGGCATTAAAGGGTTTTGTGCATTTAGAAATATTTAGATGCTAAGTGCTTCATATCTGCTGACATGAAGTAGAAAGGTTATAGTGAATCAATTGCTAAGTGAGGTTAGTTCACCATGTTATGCTAAACAATTTTTCTCATCAAAATTTTGGTCATATATTTATAAATCTTACTATTGCTGCACATCTGATCAGGTGTTTCTGCTATGTATTTAGAGATTCTTAATAAAATCCAAAGAAGAATCTGCAATGTTACTGGACTTGATCTGGTATCTCAGCTTAAAACAATTTGTTAAATAATAGTTTAACAGACTATTATTTATTAGAGAATTGTATCTGTGCTTGGACTTTCTCAGTTTGACTTTAGGGATCAGATACAAGACAAAATAAAGGAAGTTGATTTTGATTGGCTGAACTAGCATGGGAATGATAGATTGAGAAAGGTTTTTCGGCAAGTTGTTTCTTACATGCCAAACAATGTAGACATGTTCCTTTTGTCTCTGAAAACTGCTCCCCAGTAGAGGGGGAGAGCAACCCCACTGGCTAATTAGAAATGTACATGTCAACAGGTTTAATAAAATAGTTAAGTTAAAATTCCCTTTGCTGAATTTCTTTTATCTCTGAACCAAAATGACTAGTGATTACTGACCGAAAGATGAGAAAGAGAAGAGAGAGAAGTCACAACATATGAGTGAATCGACGCCAAGACCACCCCCATGAGGGGGATATGCAACAACTTTCTCACCACAATAACATGGCTTCCCTGGGCCTTTTCTATAAATATTTTTATGGTTATTGTTCTAATGAACTTTCCTCTTTGGCATTGTAATCATTGTAAACATTCATTGTGGCTTCATTTTTATGTTATTTTTATCCCCCACCCACAGAGAAATTGAACATATGAGAACAAGTTAGGACTTCATAGAGACTTTGAGGAATTATCATGGCTGTAGTAAGAATGTGTTTTGGTGTAAGGAATACTGTGATATGATTGGGTCAGTAATTGTGGCTAGCTAAGTTTAAGATAAAACAGATTGAAGACTAGACTCCATTTCGGCCTTGTATCACATTTTTATATTTGCAAAATAAACATTACTTTCCTCTCTGTTACTTAGACTTTATGAAGTTAAGCTCAGTACTAGATTGATGGAAAGATCATCGTTTTACAGTTGAAATAGCTAGATGAAACCATAAGTTCTATGCTAACAGTTTCTTCCCTCACACTTCTTGCTTGTGGAAGTCTCTTGAGGTTTTGTGCTTCCCAGCCAACTTTGATCTTAATCAATTTAAATGCATTGTCAATAGTTATCGTTTGCCCTCTTAATTCTTGTTCTTTTATTTTCCTCTCTCCTTAATAGTAGCTTTTTTTTCTTGTATTCTCTCACATGCAGTAGCCCCTTGCATCTTAGTGGCTTTATTGCCTTACCTGTGGTAAAATGATTAAAAAAATAAATAGGTCAGATTTGGAAAAAAAGATGGCTTAAAATGCAATTTAATGAACAAGAAAGAATTTATTATGGCATAATTAAATTAGCATCTTAGCTAGATGAGGACCCAAACACTGATGATGACTTGTGTCAAAACCAAGTAAGTCATTTTATCACAAACAAGATAGCTAACCAACAGTTTGCTGTCTTTAATTACTCAGACATGTTTCATAGGCTTTTAGTTTTAACCTCCCTTCATCTCCTAAAGAAAATTTTCCTCACTGTTTGAATAATGTACAATGTGGATTTGGGTACGCTATAAAATAGTCACATGAAAATTTAAACAAAAGGGAAAGTTAGCAGTAGTAGCAGTAGGGTTCAGAAACTAGACTTTCACATTGCAGAAGTGGTTTCACATCATGAATAATACATTCACATTGCAGAGGCAGTTTCAATGTTTTGTGGTTTGGTGCTACAAATGTTTAGTGCAATGGTTCTTAACTTATTTTGAGTCACAGACCCCTACAAGAACTAACCCTTCATAGACAAACAGATACTCACAGTCTGACTGGTTTTTCACAACACCTTCATACCACACCCTATGCACACTACACACACCTCACTTTTCAGCCAGTCGTGCTTGAAAGGAATCCAGTAAATGAGAAAATAATCAAACTGTAATAAACCATGAAAAATGAGAAATATCACTTGCTCAAAAGGAGTGACAACAGACAGCAGTCATGCAGTGAATGATGACATGATAAAATGTAAATATGTGAGGAGTCGCCTAGCGGTCAGTACTGGGTGTGTTTTCTTTCAACCAGTGGCAGGATGCATTTTCTTTTATTTCTTTCAATGGAGAACCACTGATTCGGACAAGGGCTGTATAGTGAATATAAATATTAATATTTTATCTGATCCTTATGTACAACTTGAAACCTTTCCATAGACCTCTTTTTAAGTATTTTAAGTCCATTCAACAACAAAATTTAAAAAAAAGAAAGAGACTAAAAGACAGTTTAATTCAGGTATGTGTTAGGGACAAACCTTGTGTCAAGTGATATAGTCAATTCATCAAAGGAGGTGAGAAGCAGATAAGAAATCCTTGAACAAGGGGGCAAGGCCTGAGAGCCACTCAAGGTAGAGGGTTACTGTTAAAATAGTAATGATAAAGGAGATGTGTGATAGGAAGCAAAGATTCTGCAGATAAGGAGAAAAGATAATGATTGACCTTTGTCTTGAAGAGGTTAAAATTGTAGTGTTCAGGAAAGCACCCATGCAGGAGTCTGCTCCATAAAGTGGCAGTTTCTGGGGGAAAATGTTGAGTGGGACTTTTCACCCTACATTTGGAATATGGGGGAAATGAAGGCGATTTGACTATGGAAGTAATATGGCAGGTTTTAAATCTAAAGTTCTAAACTGGTGGAATTGGTGAATTGAACCTGCCTGAACTTTTGTCATAATAGCAATAAAATAATAAAAAGATTGTAACATTGAGTTTGACACAAATCTGAGACATTAGGTTTATAAGTTCCAAAAACTCAGTTACTACTGTCCCCAAGGACACATGCATAAAAGTGCTGGTTAAAGTAATCCAAAAAGTGACTTGACCCAAAGAGTTGTGAGTTCAATACCTGGCCACAGCAGAAAGAACAAAACTTGGAGAGACGAGTTACAAAAGGGAATTAACTGAAACAGCATGGCACTGGAGCAATTAACCCCGTGAATTGAATAAATGGTTCAGTTTGAAATTCCAATGTATATCACTTGAAGAAGGCCAGAGCAAACAATGGCTGAAACATTGTGAATATGGCAATAAAGATTAGGACAACAATCCAAATGATGTAAATAATGTAAAGTAGACATTTTATTAGAGGCTAATTGTCATGAGAATTGCTGTCCAATGAGGGGTCAGCTATAAAAAAAAGTATGAGAATCACTATAATATTTCCATGGAAAACAGCTAAATTTGGCAATTGACAATTTTGCAATCCAGCCTTCATTTTTTCTTTAAGGCAATACTGCACAGTGCAAAGTAGCTTCAACCAACACTGACAAGCATTCATCAATACACAGATATCTCTGATATATAAGAATCTAATATAAAATGTTCTTTCTCAGTTCCTTCTTCAAATCTGTTAGTAAAACACTTCAACATAGAGAGATACAAGACACTCGACTGGAAAGATTATATTAAATCAATTGCCATTAAGTTGCCACCCTGTGCAGTTTCTATAAATACTTTCATGGTAACAGTTCAGATGACCTCTTTGCTACAGTACTTAGACTTTATGAATTTAAGTGCAGTACTAAACTGGCAATGAGGTCTCATCAATTTACAGTTGAGTTAGCTAGATGTAACCATAAGTTCGATGCTAACAGTTTCTTTTCTCACACTTCTCACTTGTGGAAACAACTTCCAGCTTCTTGCTTTCTAGTCTACTTTGATCTTCAAAAATTTAATTGTAATGTCAATCATTATCTTCTGTTGTCTTAATTCCTGTTCTTTTATTGTCCTTGCTTTTTTCTTATATTCTTTCACACTCTGTAACCCTGTGTGTTTTAGTGGCTTTATTGCCTTGCCTGGGGTAAAATAATTTTTAAAAAAAAACAAAAAAACAAACATATATATGGAAAATTGCCTCAGAGGTCCAAGAGGGCTAGAGTAGTGTAGCCTATATGTGCAAGCAAATTGCTAGCGAGGGTGACCATCCAAGCATCAATGCTGGAATGACGAGGCACATGCGTCAGGGAGTTAGATCGAGGCTGACAGCATGCCCAATATGCAAATTCTCTGGCTTGGCAAGAACGTATAAAAAAGATGAATTCTGGTTGAGTCGGCAGAAACAATTTTGTGTGTTCACCATAGTTCACATCGATGCGTACTAAACCTGAATTTGTTGCAGGGGTGTTTCCAATGTCTGTGCTACAGAATCCCAGCTTTCCTGCTACAAGCTATTTCGGCACCATTACTATGGTGAAGGTGCACATAAGCAGGGACATGATAAAGCCATTTACTGGTGAAGGAGATGTAGTAGCATGGTTAAAAAAGGTGAGGCTGGTGGCGAGACTTCAGCTGGTGGATGATGTCGCAAGTCTGCTGCCACTGTATCAGGACAGCAATGCACGAGCCCTCTACATGGAGATGGATGAAGATGACCAAAGGGATATAGATAAGATAGAGGCCGGTTGAAGGAGGCATTTTCCAATGGTGTGTTTACAGCCTACAGGAGGGCAGAGCCTGTTCAGATGGGCTGGTTAGCAGGTAGACGTTTACCCAAACAAGATCAGGCAGTTTGCCAGATTGGCCAGGTTCAAAGGAGTTGAGCTGGAAAGGCTCACCAAACTTACTTTCATCACTGGGTTCCCTGATGCCATCTCCATCAGGCTTCAACAGGCACCAAACATTGACACCCTACCTATGGCGGACATGATAGTGAGAACATGATTACTGACAATGGCTGGGAACCAAAGTCAAGAGGTGGTCACAGTTGTGCACCCACCTCTAGTAATACCAAGAGCAGCCTCCCAGCACCAGTGTAACCTGCTACAAGTGCAGCAGCAAGGGTCACACAGCAAAGGAGTAAAAAAGGTGTGGAAAACATTGCTATCGATGCAGCGAGGTTGGGCCCTGGGCTCGGCACTGTCCAGGAAATGAGCCAGGGAACAAGGCATCTGCGCCAACCTTCTCCCCAACCAAGATGTAAACGTGGCGCTCCCGGAGACGAGCATTTATGTTGACGTGACACTGTGTTTGGTGCTAATTGACACTGGTTGCTTGTGGACAATAGTAGATGCAGATTGGTGCCAATCCTCGAAGCAGGAAAGGGTGGATGTCAGGAAGATTGCAGGTACATCCAATGCGCGTTGCGGTATCAGAGTGGTCACTATATCCACAGACGAGGGCAATTCTGCCAAGGTTGATGTTCTGGTGGTTTGTGGCAAACCACTAGGTTTTGACCTGCTGTTGGGTATCAATGCAATAAAAGCATTGGGAGGGGCATCATTGTTGGGTCAACAGGATCAGCACAGATTGGCGACAGGAAGGTCACTATGTGCACAGTCATTTCCATCAATGAACCTGATTTCACCACCACCTTCGACTATCAGAGCTGAACATCGACTGCAGCATGGAAGTGGTCAAAGGACCATGCACCAGAAGGACAGTAAAATGGGGTGTCAGAATACCTGGTAGCTGCAGAGATCCAAGACAACTATGAGCAGGAGATAATGGTTGGCTCGTGCCATACCCAGAAGGAAGGCTGGGGCCTCACAAAGGGTTAATTACTCTGATGGCCATGCTGCAGCAGAATAAAGAAAAGGTGCATCCTGTGATAGACTAGTTGAAGCATTCACTGCTAATGCAGATGTCTGTGCAGCTACATGAATGGCATCAGAAAGGTTCGAACATATCTCTGTTGGACCTCAGGAGAGTGTACCTACAAGCACATGTCCACTAGGCTTTGTGGCCATTCCAGACCGTAAAGTTTGAAGGGAAACAGTACTGTCTGACACGTTTCGGGTTTGTCCTAAATTGCCCCCCCCCCTTATCATGAAGGCTATTGTTAGCACAGTGATTTTGAAGGAAGAAGCTATTGACCACTCGGCATCAGCTTACATCAACAACGTCTCTGTCAATGAAGATGTTCCTGCGATCCACGTCAGAGAACACTTGGCTCAATTTGGACTGAAATGCAAGGATCCAGAAAGGTTGGAGGATGGTGCACGGGGGCTGGGATTGACCGTTGGGATAGAATGCGGTGAACTGCAGTGGAAGCGAGGAAGCATGGTCCCAGAAGCTCCCAACATCGTTACATGAGGGACTGTGTTCCCCTTGTTTGGGAGACTTGTTGGGCACCTCCCAGTGTGTGAGTGGCTTTCTATGGCTTGTGGAATTATCAAGAGGAGAGCCAGTGCAGTCACAAAGGGCTGAGATGATGAAGTGAAGGACACTCTTCTTCAATGTGATGTTTGAGATCGTGGATGCAGTTAAGTGGAATGATCCGGCTTGCAAGGATTGGTGAGTGGAGCTGAACGTGTGGGTCGATGCAAGTTCTTTAGCAATCAGTGTAGTGTTGAAGAGATATGGGACTGTGCAGAAAGACACTTGTTGGCTGCAACCTGAAAACGATGCCCAACACATAAACCTGGCCAAATTAGATACCATGTTAAAAGGCATTAACTTGGCTCTCCAATGGCAGAGCAAGGTGCTGCACATAAAGACAGACTCTCTCTGCATGTACCACTGGGTATCAGACACTCTTACTGGGAAGACATGAGTGAGATGCTCCTCAGAAGACATTTGAGCATGCTCGAGGAACCAGTGATGGAGTATGAGCTGACCGTGGATGTGATGTTGGTTACATCACCTGAAAACATGGCCGATTGACTGATCAGTGTGCCACGGCAGTGGTTTAACATGATGAAGAAAGAAAACGGATCCAAGCCATTCATCAGTGTTGTCCATATGGATGAGCTGGATGTGAGTCAAATCCTGTCGATCTGCAGGAGTACTGTGCACCCAGGAATATGATGCACCACTTACTTCATCAGGAGAGTTTGCCCAGCAATAACAAAAGCAGCAGTTAAGTCAGCAATACAAGGGCGTGAAGAATGCCACCCATTTGCTGGAAGAAGTGAAATCTGGAGATGAACAGGAATTGACAGAGTTCAGGAATGGGCATAACACACTCACGCCTTTTCTTAACCCTCACAGACTGCGTCCCATCGCATTTCTCCATTTGGAAGCAGTTGGCAAGGCAAGACTCAGCAAGTGTAATTCGGCAGCTGCGGACCATTTTCTTTGAGCATGGCCTATCGTATGAGCTCCTCATGGACAAGAACACAGCCTTTTGCAGCTGGGAGTTTAGAAATTCTGCACAGGAGTGGGGAAGAAGCCTGCAATACTGTTGTGCATACACTCCAGACAGGAATGGTATAATGGAGCAATGTCACCATTCAGTGGAATGAGTTGTGGCCAGGATGTGCTGTTCAATCCATGAGGCTGTCTACTGGTACAATGTGACCCCAAAAGATGACCACTCACACTTGACCACACTCAGCCAATGTGATCAACCAATACGAAGTTTGGGTGAGAGGGGTTGATGCCATGATGACGCCCTCAGTTCCTGGTCATAGCACTTACCAGGTCGGAGATCGTGTGTGGCTCAAAACTCCACAGAGTTGGTGTACCACAAAATTTCGCAGCAAAGATAATTAATCCACAGTCCTGTCTAGTGAATGGAATGTCCCGCCAGGTGAAAGACGTATGCCCACGTCGCAGTGTTAGCACCTCAGAGGAATACTCCAACAGTACAACACCTTCAGAAAGCAAGTCAGAGAGTCTGTTACATGACAATGAAGATTCGGAGTCAGACAGTTCACCTGAAGAGGAAGCAGAACCACCCTCCCCGTCATTGTGAAGAAGCACCCAGTGAAGATGATCACTGCCAAGCTGCCACATTTGTGATCAGGAGATCAGTGGGGAGTGTGGAAAATTACCTCATAGGTCCAAGAGGGCTAGAGTAGTGTAGACTATATGTGCAAGCAAATTGCTAGCCAGGGAGACCATCCGAGCATCGGTGCTGGAATGACAAGGTGCATGTGTCAGATTGACGCTGGCAGCGTGCTCAATATGCAAATTCTCTGGCTCAGCAAGAATGTATAAAAAAGGTGAATTCTTGTTGAGTCAACAAAGAATTTTATGCATTCAGCATAGTTCACGTCGGTGTGTACTAAACCAGAATTCGATACGGGGGTGTTTCCAGTGTCAGTGCTACAGAATCCCAGCTTTCCTGCTACAATATAAAATCCATGTATGTGTTGAATTCATTTATTTTGAAATTGTTCAAAAAATTTACAGTTGAAATGACTAGATGTAAAGATGAGTTCTATGCTAACACTTTCTTTTCTCACACTTCTCAATTGTGGAAATCCCTTCCGTCTCCATGCTTTCCAGCCAACTTCAAAAATTTAAATACAATGTCAATTGCTATCTACTGTCTTCCTAATTACTCTTTTGTTCTTGCTCCTTAGTAAAGTTTGTTTTCTAAGTCTTCCACATCCTCTAACTCCTTGTGTTAGTGACTTTGCTACCTTGCTTGAGGATAAGTAGATTAAAAAGTATATTATATATATATATATATATATATATATATATATATATAGTCTGGGTCCTTATGTGTCACCATTCTTGACAGATTTTCTATTATCAGAATGTGGGATATTCAATAACAAAATTGATGGAAAGAAAAAGAAATTAATCAGATTATATGTCCAAAACAAAAAAAATATCTTTAAATTTAAAATTTCCAGTGTCTCTTGTTCATGCACACATGTAGTCCAATGAAGTCCTAAGAGATGAAACTCATCACACTAAAACTTTTTCAACTTTGTCATACATCTTTCCTCCTCACCATATATATATATATATATATATATATATATGGAGAGACAGAGAGAAATGTTCGATCAAACAACTTTTTTATTTAAGTTGTTTTGTATTATCAGTAAATTTACCAAAATTCATATTAACTTTAGTTTATATTATTTCTATTTTTTTTAATAAAAGTTAATATAAAGTTTGGCAAATTTACTGATAAAACAAAATACCTTATTTGTAAATGTAAAAGATTTAATAAAAACATGTTAGACAAAACTTGAGTATATCAGTTAACAAAATATGTTTGAGAATATTCTTACTGAAATACACACATACAGACATGCAAACATTTTATATATGGGTTGTATGTGCTGTAACATTCAATGGAAGCGTACACATAGATAAAACTACTTGGTACCCAACCTACTGAGTTAGTCTGCCCTTCATTTTGGGCCATATATTCATCTTTTCTTTAACAATTCATTTATCTCAAGATATATGAGGTTCTAGCAGAAAATTACCAGATTGTACACATTGTGATTAAACTATTCAAGGAAAATGTACATACAGCTCATGTTCATTAGTACCCAGTCAACCGTGTCAGTCTGCCAATCCTTTTAAGTCGACTGATAATCAAGGTATTATTGGAAAAATATCCGAGTACCTAACACTCATTCTTACCTAACCAACTGAGCCAGTTTGCCAATAAGGCTTCATGCTATCTACAAGCATTCAATGTTTTTATATAAGATTTTCTAAAATTATATTAGAATGGCTGTACGATCTTTACACTGACAGATAAATTTGAGTTATGTATATGTACCAAATTTTGTGTGAAGCTTAGCAAATCTGCTACCAAAAGTTTCAGTGGGCATTCTTTGGGCTGAACACAGGATTTTGAATGTTACACCCATTTCAAGGCCCATTGAAAATCATTTGAAGGTGAGCATTCTGCATGACCAATACCTATAAAATGCAGAAAAAAAATATAAACTCCTCCATGAGGACCAATATCAATCCATCAACTCTCATATGAATAGATTCAGTTATAAAGACTTCCAGGAGATCTGTCTGAGAAACTTCCAATACCACTTCATATTCAGACACACAACATACACAAAGATAGATCAATAAGTCTGTAGCCTGAATTAGGAGCTGAAATTTTCACTGTATAATGTACAGTCTATGTGATCTGTAGAGAAATGTTGGGTTAAGTGCATTAACAAAAAAAAGAGATTGTGTTAAAAATACATTTTTCATCATGAGACTGTGGAATTAATTATACAATTACAGACATGCCATGACTCAAAATTTACTTATATAAGATAGACTGTGGAGTGAAGATGGAAATAAACACCAACACAGTCAAACACCAAAAAAAATGGTTTGAGTCAAAGGATTGCACATTCTCCCAATTAATTAATCCTTTGAAAATAAATATTTAAAATTTTTCAGCCAATGGGTCATGTTCCTGCCAACAGTAAAAAAAATGCTTTGTGAACCCTTTGAAGTTTCTAGACAGACAAACCAGTAAGGACAAATAAACAGAGAAAGTTGGCACTTGACTTAAAAGAAATTTCCTTACTCATTCACCACTCTTCCTCACCAGGCTACATGACACTTATACTTGCCTCCACACTTCTCCATTGCCTCTTCTTTCTCACACAAACATGTGACACAAACTGTAAGAACTTTAAAACTCATACACACTAAGAAAAATTTAATTGTAAAAAAAAAAAAAAAAAAAAAAAAACAACTTATATTTTTATATTTAAACACCTTTTTCACCTTTTCTTTGTTGTTGGTCGATTCAAATTTGTAACAAGACTACAATATAAAATTCATTATGAGTTAAATAACAGGAGAATGTGGACTCTTGCTTTGAGGTGACAGAAGTTCCCAAACATTTTTTTCTCTGGTCTGCATTTTCGGAATGAAAATTTGCTTGTGCCACACCAAAGGGAAGTCCCAGTGAAAAGACGCATGCAACCCTATAGCAAAGAAGGTCCAGAGAGAGGGTTAAAGGGAGATAACTGCAGATTCAAAGTCAGAACATTATCATTGATAACTCTCTCCTCCAATTTGCAGACTAGTTACTATATTAATACTTGATATAATGCAAAAATATCACAATGATAAAATATCAGTCAATAATTATTTATACTGTGATTCATGAATGCATTTACAAGTAATCCATAATATTTAAAATTTTGAAATCATTTATTTTTGGCATATGAATGTTTTGAAACTGTTTCTAAATCTTTGATTGTCTTTCAAATCATTCTGCCTCACCTGCTACCCTCTTCCCCCACACCTATAAGGCATGCCACACCATTTGGGAACCACTGGTCTAAATGAAGGAAAAAAGACTATAAAGTACAAGATACACAACTGCTGCTGTGTCTGCAGTACATTTGGTGTCTGTATGACCCTAATGAGTTACAAGAAACTTGATGCGACATAAAAAGTCAAAGCAGAAAGCCATAAAATCTGGGCATGTGTGTACATGCTTGAGTCCCTTCTTGTAGACTAATTAGACAACAAACCTACTTAAGATTTGACATAGACATGCTTTTTGACCCCTGACAAGAGATAGGACTGCTCTAAATTATGAGTGAAAATAAAAACATATCTATAAAAATAAAAGCAGATTTTAATCAATATCTAAAAATTTATCACAACATTATTTTGTTTAACTTGCTTGGATTCTTATATTTATTTCTTATTGAACATGGGTTTACCTTTACGAGTGCATGAGATAATATTATTATAGCATTTTATTTGAAAAAGTTAAATGTACTGCTAAAGGTACTTATAGTAGATAATGAATTAGTTTTAAATGTATATGTGACCAACATATTTTTCAGAATATCATAGGCATTCAGTTTTTAAATAAAAATATTTCAAAATGAATATATAGCATTTTTTTTTCAATTCCGTCTGATACTTTAAAAATTCTGATACCATAGACACCCAAATAGAGGATGAAGAGGTGGTTTTATTTTGATCTCCAGTATTTCCGTTTGATAGACCAGCGTACGGTTCCTTTTGAAATTTATTCTTCTAAGTTTCATCCACTTTAACTAAAGGGTAATGAAAAGTAAAGGCGAGGATGAGGGATTTTGCAGATCAAAACCGGAAATATCCTATATCCAAGTGCTGGTCTACCTTAATAGTTATGCTTGTTATCAGGGAACGTGTTTGTCCATCACCCTTCACAGGAGACATACGTGCCAGTGTCAAGGTTCCGAGGCATCCATTTTTGTATTGCTAGCCACTACATTGGGAGGAGTAAATAGGTGAGGATTTGGTAAGGGGAAGTCCCCAGTATCAACTACTTATTCCCCCAGACAAACAGGCAAAGTTCTGAATAAAACACCTACATGTAATATGTGAAACAGGGTTTGCGTTCTTATTTCTCGACGTGGCATATCTTTCATTGTGTTACTTTATGAGCATGCAGCAGGCCCTTTTCTCAGCTTTCAGCGAACACCACCTACGAAATTGAAATGCAATATGGGGGAAGGGTTAATCACTGACAGGTCAGTGGAAAGCTTGGACAAGGGTCACTTTGAAGCTTTACAAAATTAGTATATATTGTTGTAAATAAAAAAGCTAGCTCAAAATAAGAAAATACTGTAAATTTAAAAAAAGGGGTTTACTGTTATTTAGTTTGGTTCAAAACCTAAAAAATCCTCATTGCTTTCACTATCACTTGGTGCCAAGGGATTATTAATTGATTTGTTTTTTTATGGATTATCAGCCCATTGCTGGTTATTTAACTAACATATTATGAATTGCAAGAATAATTCTGAGTCTGTCTATATTTCTGAGATGAGGTATTATGTACAGTATTTACATTAGTCGGACTATTGTCCTCATCTTTGTCGCTATATCTGTCACAACGTTTCGGCCGTTGTACGCTCCGGCCTTCTTCAGGTGGTTGGAATTTCGAACCGAACCCTTCATTTCGATCACTGGGGTAGACTGTTCTAGTTCCACGAGCCATGTTTGATGGATGTCAGTTATCAGTTATCTCCTGGTAATTTTCCCTCTGAAAGTTCTCCACTGCCTGAACCGGGTATTGAACTCACACTCTTTGGGTCTGTCACTGGATCTAACCAACGACTTTATCCACTGTACCATGTGTCCTTGAGGACATATGGTACAGTGGATAAAGTGGAAAAGGGCCTGCTGCATGCTCATAAAGTAACACAATGAAAGATATGCCACGTCGAGAAATAAGAACGCAAACCCTGTTTCCTTGAGGATACATGGTATAGTGGATAAAGTCGTTGGTTAGATCCAGTGACAGACCCAAAGAGTGTGAGTTCAATACCCGGTTCAGGCAGTGGAGAACTTTCAGAGGGAAAATTACCAGGAGATAACTGACATCCATCAAACATGGCTCGTGGAACTAGAACAGTCTACCCCAGTGATCGAAATGAAGGGTTCAGTTCGAAATTCCAACCACCTGAAGAAGGCCGGAGCGTACAACGGCCGAAACGTTGTGACAAATATAGCGACAAAGATGAGGACAATAGTCCGACTAATGTAAATACAAGAATAATTCTTTTTGTTATTGAATATTAGAATAACAATTTCTTCAGATATGAGATTTTAACACATAGCTTGGTGAGGTATATTAATTAGCTTTTTACAGCTTATCAACCTTTTTCTCAAGTTATTTAAAGCCCAATAATATTTTTATATTATGAGAATTTTTTCAAGATAATAATGATTTACTGGTACAAGTCCTACCAATTAATCCATAACTGAATGGGTTGATTCATACCTTTCCCAAGAGTATTTGTATGTAAGTGAATATAACAAGCCTGACTAGAACTAGGTTTCCATTTTTTCAACCTACCACCGCTATCCATTACATCACCCACACATTAATGAAGTATAACTGGCTGTATCACCAAAAGACAAAATTCCAGCTGCCTGATGACGGCACATAATAGTGCGCACAATACTGGCAGTTGTGTCTGGTCATATGTATAGCAGACTTTATTAGAAGAAATTATATACCTTCATTGTAATAGCACAAGTAGATTTTGACAAATTCTGGATTAAAAATGTGCATTTTATACACAGAAAAATATGTTTGAGGTTCTGTCAATATTTCCAAGATGAGGTATTGTAACTATTTACATTGTTCAAATTGTTGCCCACATCTTTATTATCACATTCACAACATTTCAACCATTGTACACCCAGCCTTCTTCAGATGATATTTGTCACTTTTTCTAACTGAGCCCTTTAGTCCACAGGGAGAGATTTCTCTAATTTTACATATTATGCCTTTGGATATCTCAGTTCATAAGTTTTTGTTCTCTCAGCTGAGGCCAGGGAATGAACTCACAACTCTTTGGGTCAAGTCACTTGTCCACCAATGCTTTTATCCACCGAGCCATAGTACATGGAATTAGAAAAATTCTACCCCTATGGACTAAATAAAAGCTTTGATTTGAAATTCCAACAAATATCACCTGAAGAAGGCTGCAGCATACAATGGCCAAAACATCATGAATGTGACAAATCTGAGGACAACAGTCTAATCAATGTAAATAGTGTAAATGTTTGCTGATTTTAAATTATTTTAAAAATTATCTTATTTTGTTTTGGGTATCAGAATTTCTTTCCCATAACAGTTATATTTTCTTACTTTTTGTTTTTTCTATATTCTTATGTTAGCAGGGCTACCCGGCATTGCCTCTGTATTAAATCTAAACACCACTAAAATTAAATTATAATGAATCTGTTTAATGATTTTGTCCATTACTGGTGTCATTTTGATATAATACACAGACAATGCTGCATAGCCCTGCTATGAAAGTGTTATGGAGTAAATAAGACACCCTTGGTAATACAAATGAACTAGGCAAGACACCTTAAATAAAGAACTCAAAGTGAGTCAGCAGAAGTTCATTGGAGTCTATCGGAAAGCAATCTAATGATGTCATGGCATGTAGCCCAAGCGAGACATCAGATTATAACCACTAAGAAAGAGTTATAACAGTGGCAACAAGGAATCAAAACTCATACAGTGTAGAAAAAAGTACTTTTTGCTTCAATGTACACAACAGTGATGATGAGAAGTTAGAACATTTGTTTAACTTTTTTTTTGGTGTGTGTGTGTGTGTGTGTGTGTAAAAAAGAAAAACTAAAGAAAAAAACAAAAAAAATCATTCTTTAAATATGGAATTAACCCAAGTGGTAAAAATACAACAGCAGCAACAATGGTGGTTCTTAAAACTCCAGAAACAACAAAATTTAATTGAAATAATACAGAAGAAAACAGAAAACAGCCAATTTCTTTCGCTCCTGATATGGTGGCAAATGCCATAACTGAATTCACATACAATTCAGATGATGGAATTATCTTTTCTGCTTATTTTAGAAGATACAAGCAAATTTTCAGAGAAGAATGCAGTAACTGGGAAAAGGAGAAAAAAAAAGACTTTTATTGAGAAAGTTAGTATTAGTAGAACATGAAAAATACTGTCATTTTGTACTACCAAAAAAAAAAAAATTAAAAAAAAAAAAAAGACAGGAGAAATTTGCTTTGAAGAAACAGTAAATATTCTGATTAAAATCTTTAGCAAGAAAAGTTTGCTTTTCAATACTCGTTAAAAATGTATGAATCTGATGAAAAAAAGAAAGATTTTGTCACATATGCTGGAATCATTAACAAGAAGTTAGAAAAATTCAAATTAAACTGATTCGGGATATGTTTATGGGCTTAATTTTTGTTCATGGGTTAACTATGAAAAAAGACATGGAAATATGTTCTAAAATACTAACAAAACTTGAACAGAATCAAAGACTAATACAACAAGAAATATTGAACGAATGTTAGAGAATCATAAACTTGAGACAATTCAAAAAAAAAAAAAAAAAAAAAAGAGAGAGAGACTGTTCATATATACAAGCTAAAGAGAAATGGCGGGGGGAGAAAAATAAATCCATATTTCAGATATGGAAAGTTACATCTTGGAGATGACAAATTGCTACAAGTGTGGAAAAACAGGACATAAAAAGTCACACTGGAAAACTAAACGAAGGAAAAGTTCTCACAGAAAAAAATTTTATACACCATGTTGCAATGGAAAAAATAATTACAGAAAACCAAAGAAAATTTTTGTATGTGAAAATCGATGATGTAAAACTGCAAGTAGACACTGGTAATGATATCACAATAATCAATGAAGCCACATAGAAATCAAACAGAAAACCTATATTAAAAAGAACTTTGAAAATCACAGATGGCATGTTGGGCAAGAAATCATTTTTTATTGGCTAAATGACTTGTAACATTTCATAACAAGTGTGTAAGGCTTATGTGCTAAAAAATACTACAAATTTATTTGGTACTGACTGGATGGAATTATTTCAGTTGTGGTAGTTACCTATAAATATTTATTGCAAAAATATAAGTGGACAAGCTAACAGTTTAAAAAACTGTGTAAAAATTTAAGGGAAGAATTGAAAAAGTATTTTACAGATCTTCTGTAGGATGAGTTGTGTTGGTGTTCTAAAGTCAAAGTGAAATTTCAAGTGAAAAAAAAAAATCTTAATCCATTTTGGTTCAGTATACATAGCTTCTCATAAAAGATTTCATCTTTGAAATTCCCAGATGTTCACTATGAAATTAATATCTGCTTTTGTAATATGATAGGTATTAATACTCTTTGTGCAAACATCCATACTAAGTCACCTAGCGAGTAAGCATTTAATTCTGGATTGCATTATAAAAATCGTCTTTCTTACTTTCTTTTAGTCATTTTTTTTATTTTCAAAATAAACATGTCTTGTTCTACTTTTACTTTTATTTCTTCCAGGGTAATTGGTAGTTTGCATACTATATTGCATCATATATTTTTAATTCCAACAAATTCTTGTGGTGTTAGTACATCAAAAATATCATACAGTACTTGCATAGGTTCTTCCTTTCTTGAGTAAACCTTTGCTTTAACCGATTCCAATGCCTTTTGTGTTCCCATTTTTGTTTCATTTCACCATTTATATCATTTTTCCAATTCGTGACCTTATTACACTGTCTTCTCACTTTTCTTTTCCATTTTCATATACACTAAAAAACTTTTTTGCCAATTTTGAAAAATTTTGTCCTTTTTTTTATGCATTCTTATTCTTTTTTTGTACCGGTAACAACTTGTCGAACACCAATTTAATTTTTATTGCAAACATCAATTCTGTTGGTGACATGCCTGTTGGCATATTGGGATTCAGCATTATCCGGTATACTCTCAAGAATTTTTATAGTACTTCACTTTTTCATTACCTGCTTTTTTCAAAGTACCCACAAACTGTTCAGCTTGTCCATTTGACCTTGAGTGATACAGTGGTGTAGTAATATTTTCAATCGAGAACATTTTACAAAATTCTTTGAATTCATAAGCCATGAATTGTGTACTGTTAGCCAAAACTATAGAATATGGAATGCCATATCTTGAAAACCGTTCACAAAAAAATTCACTGTTGATTTTTTTGCGCTTAAAAAATTTCAAGCCACTTAGTAAAACTATCCCCTACCACAAGATAATGTGATCTGTTTATTGGACCTGTGAAATCTATGTGCAGTCTTGACCACAGTGAATGTCTTTGGCCATAATTTCATGGTAGGTGATTTTGCTGCCAGAGCATAACCTCTGCAGATTTTTTATTTTCATTTTCACTTCAGTCTCATGCCACTGTTTATTCAAAAGAATAATTGAACAATTCTGGTTTTTATGTATGTAAAAAAGAATAAATGAAAAAAAGGATAAATGAAAAAGCGAAAAAACAAAAGAAAAAGCAAAAAAAAAAAGAAAAAGCGAAAAAACAAAAGAAAAAAAAAAGAAAAAGCGAAAAAAAAGAAAAAGCGAAAAAGAAAAAAGTGAAAAGTAAAAAATGTAAAAAGTAAAAAAATAAAAAAAACAAAAATAAAACCATTAGAAAATGCATAATACTTTTTTAAATACAGTAGAAAAAAACTATTAAAAAAACTAAGAAAAAAAGAATAAAATGAGAGAATAATGAACTAAAATTAAAAAAAATTAAAAATACTAAAATTACCAACACATTCAGGAGACGCTTGCAATTAAATCTAAGAAATCATGAAAGATTAGAGTAATTCTCCTTTCCAAAAGCATTCTATGGCAGTACAGCACTAACAAGTTTTAGACTTTTAACAGATAACTAATCACACCTACTGCCTAATTTAACATGACAGGCAAGGTTTGCATTCAGTGACAAATAACTGTCAATGACTTGCCTAATAATAACTGGAGTACAACTGCTATAAGAGCCTACAAAAAAAAAAAAAATAGACAAAAAAAAAATTAACTGCTACAAAGTGGTGGTGAGCAAGTATGAGTTGTAAGCCACAGTGCCTTGATGTCTGGAAGTTGTGGCATTATTTTAGACAAAACCAGGTGGGGTCTGAAACTCCTTCCTCCTGTGTATACTTTCATCCTGACCTTCTTCCTTACTTAGTATACACCAGGAAATCATGTTGCATTGCATGTCATCTCTGGATTGTAGTGATTTATTGGTAATTCCACAGTAAGAACCCCAATGCTGCATCATCAGACTCAATCAATGACAGAAAATTTTCTTCCATTTTTTTTTTTTTGAACATGTTTCCGTTGGAGGTAGAAAACATAGTAGGCAATGTTTTTTGAAGAGAGTACAAATTTCAACAGGTCAGCCAGCTATCCATTCCTCTCCATATAGTGGCTTGCCTTTCTGCTGAAACCACTGGTGCACAAAGGATTCTAGGAGAAGAAGGCATCAGAGCTCCCAACTTCTTTACTGCTGCAACTGAACTGCTGTTTTTTGCACATTTTCCAGACTAATATGAATACTTAGATAACAGTAACCCATCACTGTTGTGATTTGAAAGTAAAAGAAAATAGAAAATTCTTTTCACAAGGCAAAAGTTGGGGGTGTGTGGAATATATAAACTTTCACATTGATTTCTGATGTCAAAGGCTTCAAAGCCTGTCACTTTGCTCCCAAAAGTAAAACAAAAGAAAGGAAAAAACAATACCATACATTCACTTTCATCTTCTTACACACTCATCCTAGCCCATGTCTCAACATCTGTTAGGTCTACTTTACAGGAGTGTCAAAATGAGGGCACTGTGGTCTACTTTGCAACAGTGTCAAAATGAGGGAACTGTGGTCTACTTTGCAACAGTGTCAAAATGAGGGAACTGTGGTCTACTTTGCAACAGTGTCAAAATGGGGGCACTATTGTCTACTTTGCAACACTGTCAAAATGGGGGCACTATTGCCTACTTTGCATTAAATTCAAAAGGTCAGGTGAAGGTCTGTTTTGTACAAGTCTCAAAAAAAGCAGAGAGAGGTAGGCTTTGTGTGATCCTATAAAAGGTCTGTTTTTTAAAGGAGCTAAAAATTGGAGACATAAGTAAACAGGTGTCCCCTTTGTTCCAAAGATGCATTTGGCATATTCTTGACCCCAACCAACAAGAAAATTTGTCATTATGGCTCAAAACTTCCATTTTTTTCCCCATATTTACAGAAGACTTTATTAATGTCCTGCAGAATAATAGTTAAAGTCCTTGACAATTAACATGCAACAAGTTAAAAACTTTTACAACTATTTGCACAATAAGAACAGAGTTTCATATCATTTCTTTATATTAATAAGGTAAATTTTCAAGCATCTTACCCTTTCAAGTCTACTTGGCTGATTACAAGTGACAGACACGTATCGGCTGTGTTTTAAAAGCTGAATACTGGTAGGGAGTAAGCAAGTTTTTTTGCATAGCTGTAAAGCTTGCAAGATGGTCATGTTGCAGTCACAACTTTGATTTGTTTAAGTTGGAGATTCCTGAAACAGAAGAAACAAAGAATAATTGAAATTTGCAAACTGATTTTATTATAAGAGTTTGGAATTGATTCCACAAGAATAATAAGGCAGAATTCTTCACTAAGTTCATCTTTATTCCAATTGGTTTGAGATTCTTTTTACAGACACCATGATAGAAACAAAGAATTTGTTATTTAATATACTGGGAAAGAGTTTTGGGGTTTTTTTTCACTATTGTTGACCAAAAGCCCCAAGAGCTACTCAAGATAGAGTGTTATGAAACAAGGTTGTTGTAAGTGCACACAGGGTGAGAGAAAGAAGTTCATATTATGAGAATATGTAAGATAGATAATGTTTTAGCCTAAATTTGAAGAGGTTGATTGTAGTGATCAGGAAACCATCCTCTTGGGAGCCCACTCCACAATGAAACAGAACTAGGGAAGAATCTATCCAAATGGAACTTCCTCCTCACTAATGGAATATGAAGGGAATGAGGAGGAGTTGACTGTGTATGTGATCTGGCAGGTCCTAGGTGTGACAGTCTGGACTGGTTGAATGAAGGAATATAACTTGCCTGAACATCTGCCATGAAACCAGTGATAGAGTAGCAAAAGTCTAGCAAAGTTTTGTCTGTAAGAAAAGAGAGTTGTCAGGTGGGGAACAATTCATCACAAACAAATGCCAATCTGGTCTGAAAGAAAGAATGATCCAATTGGTTGAATGTATGTACCCATAATGCTTAGCTGAAAAAGCTATTTATAAAAAGGCAGTCAGCCCAGAGGCAGGGAGTTAGGGCAGTCAAGCCTTGTCAAATCAAGACTTTCATATGGATGTCATGCATGGCGCCAAACCTATTCAGAAATATCTAATTTCTCAGCTGCTTTCTCAGATTAACAATTAGAAATGGCTTTGAGCAAGTGAAGAGTGTATAGCCATTCTTCTTTAAGCCTTGTAGACTGGCACCACAAAATCACAAAGATCTATATAAAAAAACAGAAACTACATCACTTGAGGATGACCAACAGCAACAACAACTAAAATGGATAGCATACGTAATCAAAGAGAAAATAATAATAATCAAGATACAGTATTTACATTATTCGGACTATTGTCCTCATCTTTGTCGCCATATTTGTCACAACGTTTCGGCCGTTGTACGCTCCGGCCTTCTTCAGGTGGTTGGAATTTCGAACCGAACCCTTTATTTCGATCACTGGGGTAGACTGTTCTAGTTCCACGAGCCATGTTTGATGGATGTCAGTTATCAGTTATCTCCTGGTAATTTTTCCCTCTGAAAGTTCTCCACTGCCTGAACCGGGTATTGAACTCACACTCTTTTTGGGTCTGTTACTGGATCTAACCAACGCCTTTATCCACCGTACCATGTGATCGAAATAAAGGGTTCGGTTCGAAATTCCAACCACCTGAAGAAGGCCGGAGCGTACAACGGCCGAAACGTTGTGACAAATATGGCGACAAAGATGAGGACAATAGTCCGAATAATGTAAATACTGTACATAATATCTCAGAAATATAGACAGACTCTGAATAATCAAGATGTTGATGTTCCACACTACTTCAAACAAAAGGCAAGGAAGGGAACCCCAATCAATACTGGAAAGGGTAATAACAGTAAATGGACTTGAGAAAACAAAAATTTCTCATGAGAATAGTTAAGTATAAGATTTTATAAATTTCATCCAACTGTTCAGTCAATGAATGCCAAATGTTTCCTTACAAGGAAACAGCTAATATTACCATTATCATTACTTTTATTTTCTATCTCCCTTATAACTTCCACATTTATGGTCACAAAGGTTCAAATCTGATTGATTTTGTTCCAACTCACATGAAATCATCAACATGTTGAAAACCATGATGCCAGTTGAACAAGGCTGGAGATATTTACAAATTGTTTACATCAAAGTTTATCGAATTCCTCACATACACTAAGATACCAGCTTCTAGACGCATCATTTAATCCATGAACATGTCTCTTTAGAAGCCACAATTTATCAGTACTACTGACTTCAGAGAATAATTTCAGATACACTCTACAATTGAACATATTTCCTTGAAGAAAAGCTGCTCTTACATCAATAGTCCTACATTCACAGTTAGGGGTCAAGGCTATTGCTAAAATGACCTTCAAATTTCTTTATCTCTCAGGAGAGTCACACTGTATATTTTCATCTTCAAATCCACATGCCAGTTTTATGGGAGTGAATGCTGGATAATCTCCTCACAGATGAAGAAGAGACAGAAGAAGCAAGAGAAATGTGATTCTACAGAAGGATGCTGAGGATACCATGGACTGGATATGTAAGCAACAACAAAGTTTTAGAGAAAATGAAAACAAAAAGGACACTTAAACTTAAAACCATGAAGAGGCAATTGAAATTTCTAGGGCACATAAGTAGCTGAATAAATTTTCCATGATCACAGAATTGCGGAATCATTAATCTTAACTAGAATCTGGGTTTTTAATGTAATTTTCAATAATAAATAACAAATTATTAGATTTTTTTTTTTAATTCTTTCATTAAACATTTTAATATAACAATAATGTAATATAGTTATTTCCTTAAAATTTGTTTTAACAAATCTTTGTAGGTATTTTCCTTATAAAACCCAAAAATAATTAAGAACAAAAATGTTTACATAAAAAATTAAAAGCAGGTTGCTGATTTTTTTGATATGTTGGCTAATCTATTTTTAAATATTTCATAACTTTTCTAAGAAACTGTATGTTGCAAACAAAATGAAAGTCAGAAGGTCACGGCTTGGTCGTGACCACCGAAATCCATTGCTAAAGTGAAAATGGAAGACAGACACTAGTTGATGTCAAAATTGGAGGGGAGAGAGACAAAGATCAAACCAATAAGTTTAAGAAATTCATTTCCTTTAGGCCACACACAATTTACAAGTAAAAGATTCTAAACAACTTGTAAGCTTGTTTTATGACTATGTAAAAGTAAATGCTATCGCGTTCCTACCATACTTTTTAGAAATAAAGAAAAAACAATTCTCCAAAAATAAAATGACTGGCATGTCTAAACTTATCATCACATGGCAATTCTCCCAGATTAATAGCTGTAGCATTTTCAGTGCTTCACCACTGCAAACAATTTAAATTAAACAAAAAAAAAATCCTTTAATAACATTAACTGTCAATGATTATTTTTTAATATTTTATTTATATTTTGTAATCTAAACCAGTTGTATGGATAAACAAGTTGCCAAGATGACTGAATCAAATCAATATAGTGAATCAACCACAAAATTTGGGCCTGCTCCTCTCAAAAAAAGAAAAGAAAATGACACTAGTATCTAAAATTTGTGCTAAAGCCAGAGTAGAGTATTTTCCTGATGACTTATGTAGAAGAAAATGTTATTTTGCAAATGCTGTCGACATTTTTAGGGTTGACACATTCAAAGATCACATCAAATCAAAAACTCATTTGACAAAAAGTCTTCTCAACTGAAACAGAAGACAATCACAACTTTGTTCAAGAGTAAAGAGGTAAGAGAGAAGAGATGATTTTTTGAAAATATGAACTTTGGCCTCATATTGTCAATATTGCATAGGGGAATGTCAGACATTCTAATAAAACACTGTAAAGAAGGTGGTGCTATTCCAAGTGCCAATTGTGTTAGGCAACTTCATCTACTAAAATTGTTTGCTTGTCACTTTGCTGCTCTGAAAGCCAAGCTTGCTATTCAATCAGTCAACATCAAAACGGATGAAACAACTGTTATTATCACAGCACTTTGAATGTAATTGCAAGCATTCGTGAGGAGTTATTTCTCATTGATGTTGCAACCTTGCGAGAATGCAATCATCAAACTATAAGTCAGGCATGCATTCAAGCTGTAATTCATGTGGATATTGCCTTTGTAACAGATTTTGCAGCCTATTGCAAAAAAAGCTCATAAAGAAGTGTTGTCAAATGTCTTAACTGTAGCCATGTGTTGTGCTTAGCACATATTTTAAATCTTGGTGAAGTATTTCCACACTGGACAGCATTTGATAATGTTGCCCAGCTCACTACTTTCATCAAGTCAGCCTTTTTTAAAAAGCCCAGTCAGAAAAAGCAATACTTAAATGGCTTGAAGGTTCCTTGCCTAAGGAACCAGTGAAACTACCCCCTGTACCAGTGGCAACTAGATAGAATCCCTGGCTTAATGCGGCCAAATATCACTCATCCTGTGTACAGTTTTAAGGTTTCTTTAAGCAGAAAGAGAGCCATGGCCTTGCTGTAGATAGGATCCTAGAATTAGTAGATGATGGTCGACTACATCATGCCTCTTACCATAACTTGTGCTTAAATCAGCATTTTATGAATGAAAACTGCCCTTGTTTAATAACAGCTTTCACAAACTTAAAAGAAACTAAGTCTCCACTTGCATCTGTTGTATATAACATGGAGGATATAAAATAGTATTTGCATATTCGTACATCAAACTCAACATTTGGCCTAGAAACTGATTGTCTTCTGTCTGAACTAAAAAAAACACAGAAAGGGAGAGAGTTATCTCAAATTTCCAAAATATTTTCAGCACATCTTTTTCGAAACTGAATAAATACCTGGATACCCACCCTGTGTATAATTTTTACAAGGCATCTCACCTGTCTGATCCTAGGCAGCTACCCTGTACAGGCCATGATTTAAACAGTTTTGCAGCCATCAAGGACTTGCAATGTCCTTCTACTGATCTTCTTGAAGAATTCCAAATGTATGTGAATTACCAAGATGGTTTACCAAATCTTTTTAATATCCCATCATTTTGGAATGCAAATAAGAGCAGAGTTCCTCTTCTGGAACAGATTGCCAATAAGGTTGTATGGATGCCTGTTACCAGCATAGATGCAGAACATTCATTTTGTCACTTATGTATTGTTGGCTGTATAAAGAAAAAAATGCTCTATCAAACATACTAGTATAAATAGTCTTACCACATGTTTTGGTTTTAAATGTGAGCTCCTCTATATTTGAGTCGGTCTTAATTTGATGGGGGGGGGGGTCAGCCCTTAATGAGTTTGCGGTTATTAAAATACATGGTTATTAAATGCGTAATAAAAATCTTTCAAGCAAAAATGAAAACCCTTGCAATTTGTGGTTTTTTTAAGGAAATGTAATTAAACATCAGTATAGGAATTTTGATTCGTTTTTCGATATTTTGTTACAAAGATCCAGTTATTATGGTTTAATTACACTTTTGTAAAATTTTAGTCAAAATGTTTCACTTTATTCAGATATTTATTATGAGATTCAAGTTATTTGCTGTTGACACATTGATATGTCTGTCTGCGTACATGAGTGGTGTTCCAATGACAATTTTTCCTCCCACTACCATAAAACAGTGATATACGCAACCATAAATAAATTATAAATTCAAAATTTAAAAAATTAATTAGTTTGTCTGAAGATTGCAGAGAGCATGAAACCCATGGTCACAAAATCATATGTATATATATATATATATATATATATATATATATATGGAAGAGGTTATAGTAGTTCCAACGAGAGAAAAGTGTATATTAAAAAGAAGAGAGAAACTGCAAACGTTTTTGGTTGTAATGTGGATTTTTAAAAAAATATTATGCTTTATTTTCCATAATTTTGCTACACAGGTTTCCAGTTTTGCGACCATCATCAGGCAAAGTGTGGAGATTTCCACATATTATTAAAAATAATTAATTTTTTTCTTTGTTTTTTGATGTTAAATATTCTCGATATGAAACATTCTCTTTTTTGTGTCAGTGATCCAAACGTCTTTCTTGAACTCTTTGCTCCTGCTTGGTTCAAGAAAGATGTTTGGATCATGGTACGTGGAACTAGAACAATCTACCCCAGTGGACAAAATAAAGGGTTCGGTTCAAAATTCCAATCACCTGAAGAAGGCCTAAACATTGTGAATATGGCAATGAAGATGAGGATAACAGTCTGAATAATGTAAATAAGGTAAGTAATCATATCTCTGAGATATAGATAGAATTCATATGTTTATTTTACCAGTTGTAGGCATTATTTTGGTTTTCTAAGTAAATAAAGCATACTTTTTTTTAATTGCACAAATGTTTTGCAAATTAAATTTTCAGTTTACTCAATCTTTTAGTTTACCTGAATACATCATGACATCACCCCACCCTGCCTGCCTGCCTGCCTGCAAAAAAAAAAAATTCTGAAAGGGAAACAAAATAAAAAAAAACAAAAATTTTTAAATATTTAAATATTTTTTGGGGAAAAAAAATGTGGTTCTAGTGTCTCGACCTCAGAAGCAATCAATCATAGTATCCAACTCCCAATAATCCTCATAGAAAAGAAATTGGAAAACGACCCACCAGAGGGTTGTGTCGTGACCACCAGTGGTCACAGTTGTGTGGAACTTACAGACATACCACCACAACATTTCAGTGAGTCATGTGCTAGCCAACAGTTTTATGAATAAGGATCACATCATTCTATGGATTAACAGTATTTTAATGCATCCATTATATTCTACTAGCGATGTGATATCGCCAATAATCGCATTAATATTGCTGATTGATTCTATGCGTGATTGTTTCTTTGTATATAAAATACATGCTGCCTAGTGTTTGATAGATAGATATATATATATATATATATATATATATATATATTATAAATTAATAGATTTAAAATATGGTTTTACCGCTACACAGTGATGACCATGTTTCAGAAATGGAAGCTAAAGCCCCTGAATTTAATTTTGTTATTAAACCAAAGACATTAGTTCCATTTCCTCATCAAGCGAATTTTGGAGTAACTTACTTTTTAAAATTTACGGTTGTTAACGGCACAGGAAAGATTCATAGTTTGAGGGTTTCCAAGGTTACCGATAAATCCATTCATCTAGACAAGGGGTGGTTAATGCTCTGTAAATTTAAATTTACATAGAGCACTATTGTGTAAAAATAAAAATATCTATAAGAACACCGGATTTTATATCTTACTGTTCTTTCCTTTTTATTTATATATATATATATATATATATATTATATATATATATATCTCAAAAGCAAAGAAACTTAGTAAACAAAAAACTTTACAAATTAGAAATAGTGTAGAGATGGAAAATGGATCCAGTCAAGTGGCTACAAAATTCTCACTTTAAGGTAAGAACAAAAAATGTGTGGATAAGACTGAGAATTGTCAGTTTTTGTTTTTTTATTGGTCAGGAAGAAATCCCAGCTTGCACCTGTAGGATTTGTATAAAATTTGAGGAGGGGAGACTTTTAGCAGTCATTCCCCAAGAAAGTAACACAATTCACCTCGATACATAAAAGGAAAGAATCACTTGTTCATAATTAAAAATAAATAAATAAATAAATAAAGTATAACTGTCGAGATTTCTAGTATTACTACTGAACAGAAAGTCAATCCACCAACAAAAACTCAAGGATTAAAAAAATAAAAATAAAACCTACTGTGTCTTTCAAGTTTCTATTTATAAGCTATCAGTCAGTCAGTTACAGCTTGCACTGCCTACTTGCACTCATCAGATTAGTATAAGCAAATGATCTTTCCAGTAGATTGGTAGTAAAGTATAAATGACTTAACTACTTCAGCTTATACAACGGAAACACATGGATATATACAAGTGCACACATGTTGGCCCTAATTTTATGGATAAAAACTTGTAAAATACTTTGAATATTTTTTAAATCCAGAAATATTAGATTTATTTTTCTCTTATTAAATGTCTACCTAATACAATGCCCAAGATCCACTCAAGATAGAGGGTTACTGAATGAGGTTGTGGTATGGATATAAGGAAAGTGGTACCCATACAGTCAAAATAGGTGAAAAATATCATTTGGTGCCACCATTTTAGTACCCAGGTACTTAGTGAAATTTCAGAATCAGACTGACTCCACTCACCAACCATAGGTCTGGTACCTTACTCAGTACCCAACCTGAGAATGATCTTATTTGCTTAAAGGGGTGTCCCAGTAGGGCAGGTCAATTTTGGAACTGTGGCATTGTACTCAGTTTGAAATTTGGGATTTGACCTAATAAATAAGGACACAAAATATTTTTTTCAAAATTGATACCATTTTTTAGTAAACAAGGTTAAATATTAAATTTAGGTTCAAAATTGGAGTGTTGTAATTTCATTCTGGTGATCAGTGAAAACCATTATAGCAAAGACTTATAAAATTTATAATTGAAATATATACAGTTTATTGGTTTGAAATTAAAATGGATAATAAATTCCATAACCAACAACTGTATATCATTAATATGATCCAAAGAATAAAAGAAGTCGACTGGAATACAGAATGTCGCATTAAAAAATGTACAGCAAAATACTTTTGCCTTGCTGCTAGAAAATATTATTTTCTCAATGTTGACATCAGATGAATTGTAAGTGTGAGTAGAGACTATAAAAAATGTCCTTTAGAGAAGTAAACATTTATTTATACTTAATGAGGTCAAGTTACATTTTTAATTTTAAAATTTCATATAAATTACATAAAAACGTAGCCAAGTCTGGGTAAATTTTACAATAAAAATATTTCTTGTTTCAGAAGATGTGAGTCATAAAAGAAGAGATAAAAAAAATGTCATTCAATTTTGAAGCAACACTCTGGTCAAATTTGATTAATCTCTCACAAAATAGAATTTGCGGACCTGCACATGCAGAAAGTTTTTTGAATAATGAACTACAGGAGGTTCTAAAGAATGGAACAGCGTAATTGTCGAATTTACCTGCACATTTACAAGATGTCAAAAGAGCATTTAAATTAACTACTGAAGCTTTGCAAATTGTATATGGACAAAAAGCAAAACAAGTACATTATTACTAAATTATTATGCCATCAAATAAGACCTTCATTTACTTCAAAAGGAAATAATATCAAACAATTTTGCTATACGATGTAATAGAGTCCAGATTTTTAAACATTTTGTCATATAATTTCTGCCCAGCAATACGATGATGTTATATACACTTTAAACTATTTTTTGTTTTTATTAATTATGACATAGCAAATCAGTAAGATCTTATTCATTGAGTAGAGTTTTTTTGCAATCTTTTACAATTTTACATTTTTTACTTCTCAAATACAGTAAAAAATTACATGTTTTGTTTGGACTGATTCATAATTAAAATCCTGGTTTGAATATATTTTCCATTCCAATCTAATAAAAAATTAGAAATTTATTTGGATTTATTCTTTAAATGGTCAAATTATGAAGTCATATTTTAAGTAAAAACCTGCAGAAATTAGGTATTTCTATACATTTTTCAGATGATCTTTAAAACAAACTCCTCAAAAATTTGTAAAAGTTATGAATCTAATCTTTGATATCCGTCCTTATCACATCAAACCCCAGCTTTCAGACCGAGTGCAAAGTGGATTTTCTAAAAAGTTTGAAGAATTAACCTGTCTTAGTGTCCCAAGTGCACAAGCTGCAGGATTCATATCTTGTAACGCAAGCATATTGGACAGGAGTTACTTTTTGTTTTTGGGGTTTCTTTTTCTATATACTATTGTTCACCAAATACAATACCAAGAGACATCCACAGTAGGGGGTTACAGAATGTGGTTGTTCTACTTAGGAAAAGGAGGAAATAAGTACAAATTATGAGGATATGTAGGATAGATAACAGTTGACCAGAGACTTGAAGATGTTAAAATTGCAGTGATCAAGAAAGCATCCTCTCAGGAGTATGCTTCATGAAGTAGTGGTTCTCAAAGCTTCCTGAGGGGAAATCTCATCTTACCAATGAAATACAACAGATGACGCAAATGATTTGACCCTGTGTACATGGCATACCCTGCCTTTGCTGTAAAGGTCTGAACTGGTCGAGCTTAGGAATGTAGCACATCTTAACATTTGCCATGGCAATAGGAATAGAGTAGCAATATTTCATGTGTAGTAAAGGGACTGTAGAGTTGAAAATAATCCATCACCCACAAGGCAGTGTGGCAGTGTAAGCACTTTTGAAATCTGTTCAGGTTAGAAGGTGAGGATTAGACAGCTCCAGCCCAGGTATGCCAGGTATGCCAGTATATTGACTCTTGTAATTATAAAGTATATTAAGAGGTGTTGGGTATTTTCTCGAGTGGCACTAGGAATAGGTCATTTGTCCAGTATTTTTAGTGATGGATTCTATATAAGCATTCCAGTTGAGATCAGGAGTGAGCTTGGATTACAACTACATCATGTTGAAATACTGGTTCCCATATGATCACTGAAGTTAAGCAACATTGAGCCTAGTCATTACATAGATGAGAGATGCCTAGAGATTATCAGGTGCTATAAGCTTGGATGTGATGAAGGTGAAATGGATAATGGCTCAAAATTGTTAATCAGAGAGCCGTTTTACTATTCCCATTGGCTTTATTATATTGACTTATGCACAAATACCATTGAAAAGAGTATGAATCCACCTCTACTCCCTCCAGCTATGAGTTAATTAGTAAAACTCGTATCACTAAACCATTATTATCCCCCCACCAAAAAAATAAAAAAGTTTTTACAATCTAAAAAAATATTTTCTGGCTTTAAATAACCTGTAAAAAGTTGATAAGCCATAGAAAATGAATCGACCAATCAATATGGAGTGAGATTGATGTCCAATAGAAATTCAAGGTATTAGCTGCAAAATAATTGGAAATAATTTTTTAAGGTGACCAATTTATTATCGATTATTACTGATTGATTGATTGATATTTACTAAGCTTAGAAGATCAAATTGTGAGTTACAGGAATAGAAAAATTAAGGAGTAAAAAAAAAATCCTATTTTTACCTAAGCTTGGAAAATATGCAACATGAGGCTGCCTGGTAGGAGCGGAGCAGTACCAAAACCAAAGATCTTTTAAAATTTGATCTATTAAAATTTTGAGAGCATTTTGTTACATGTGTACTAAAAGAGAAAAAATTTACCATGTTTTTATTTAAGTTTTATTGCTTGTCAATCAAAATAAGAAAAATTATTCAATATGAACAATCAAATAAAAAAGCAAGTCCTTCTCCTGTCACACCATGGAAGGTTGGAGGTGAAACCGTATGAAAGGAAAGGAACTTTTTTTGGCAACTTTCTTCCTTTCATGATTTTGCAGAGCAATCCAATTTTTGGTGCCTTTTCTTCAAGATAAGGATTGTATCATGAAGAAACAGAAGATCACCCGAAATTAAAGATTTTCCTTTTTTTGTGGAGTGCTTGGACACCCTTTGAACCATAAACATTTTTTTGCAAACCCAGTAAGCAGTAAATGTTTTTAAGATTGATGATTTGAGAAACTAAACATATTTGATCATATGATCAAATGTGTGTGAAAGAGACTTTTTAAATTAGAACCAACCACACTAGCCTGAAATGACTTTTCTGAACCAAGAATTTTATCAAAATAATATCTTAGTGGCTACCAAGAAATTAGTACAGCAGTATTTAGTCAAAATGGGTGAAACATCATTTGACACCACCATTTTAGTACCCAGGTACTTACTGAAATTTCAGACCCAGACACAAGTCAGGTACCTTGTTTGGTACCTCCCTGAGTATTAGCTTGTTTGTTTAAAGGGTTTTCCAAAGTAAACTAGCTGCATGATTCATCTCCCTAACACAGGCATACTGGATATGAGAATATAAGCAATTAAAAATGTAAGGTTGTTTCTCTAAAATAGTCCTGAGCAAAAATACAGTGGCAATTTTCAAGACAGGGCGGTGGCATCAAATAAGCTAATTAAGTAAAACAAATGATTCTTTGTCTTAATTATCCAGGGGAATTATTTTTGATTTTCTTACCTGGGCAAGATATCAAACCTTCAAAAACATATCAAGACAAAGGTTTCATGAACAGTCATCGAGTTGAATCTGTTTAATTTGTCTTCAGTTAATATTACATTTCTTTTCATTCTTTTAAGTTTCAGCACTTTCTTTAATATGATTATCTCAGTCACACAACAGTTGTTGGTATAAGAAATGTACCAATTGCTGCTAGATAATCTATCACAGTTTCTAGTCTACATAATACTTCATACCTACGACTGTTTTGGTTTTCTTTATTTTTCTTTATTATTTATTTTCTTAGACAGGGGCAATTAGTCTTGTCTACAATGTTGATAATGAGAAGAGAGAGAAAAGAGAGAAAAGAGAGAGAGAAAAGAGAAAAGAGAGAAAAGAGAGAGAGAGAAAAGAGAGAGAAGAGAGAGAGAGAGAAGAGAGAGAGAGAGAAGAGAGAGAGAGAGAAGAGAGAGAGAGAGAGAGAGAGAGAGAGAGAGAGAGAGAGAGAGAAGAGAGAGAGAAAAGAGAGAGAGAAAAGAGAGAGAGAAGAGAGAGAGAGAAGAGAGAGAGAGAAGAGAGAGAGAGAAGAGAGAGAGAGAAGAAAGAGAGAGAAGAAAGAGAGAGAAGAAAGAGAGAGAAGAAAGAGAGAGAAGAAAGAGAGAGAAGAAAGAGAGAGAAGAAAGAGAGAGAAGAAAGAGAGAGAAGAAAGAGAGAGAAGAAAGAGAGAGAAGAAAGAGAGAGAAGAAAGAGAGAGAAGAAAGAGAGAGAAGAAAGAGAGAGAAGAAAGAGAGAGAAGAAAGAGAGAGAAGAAAGAGAGAGAAGAAAGAGAGAGAAGAAAGAGAGAGAAGAAAGAGAGAGAAGAAAGAGAGAGAAGAAAGAGAGAGAAGAAAGAGAGAGAAGAAAGAGAGAGAAGAAAGAGAGAGAAGAAAGAGAGAGAAGAAAGAGAGAGAAGAAAGAGAGAGAAGAAAGAGAGAGAAGAAAGAGAGAGAAGAAAGAGAGAGAAGAAAGAGAGAGAAGAAAGAGAGAGAAGAAAGAGAGAGAAGAAAGAGAGAGAAGAAAGAGAGAGAAGAAAGAGAGAGAAGAAAGAGAGAGAAGAAAGAGAGAGAAGAAAGAGAGAGAAGAAAGAGAGAGAAGAAAGAGAGAGAAGAAAGAGAGAGAAGAAAGAGAGAGAAGAAAGAGAGAGAAGAAAGAGAGAGAAGAAAAGAGAGAGAAGAAAGAGAGAGAGAAAAGAGAGAGAAGGAAGAGAGAGAAAAGAGAGAGAAGGAAGAGAGAGAGAAGAGAGAGAGAAGAGAGAGAGAGAAGAGAGAAGAGAGAAGAGAAGAGAGAAGAGAGAAGAGAGAAGAGAGAAGAGAGAGAGAAGAGAGAGAGAAGAGAGAGAGAAGAGAGAGAGAAGAGAGAGAGAAGAGAGAGAGAAGAGAGAAGAGAGAAGAGAGAAGAGAGAGAGAAGAGAGAAGAGAGAGAGAAGAGAGAAGAGAGAGAAAAGAGAAGAGAGAGAGAAAAGAGAAGAGAGAGAGAAAAGAGAGAGAGAGAGAGAGAAAAGAGAGAGAGAGAAAAGAGAGAGAGAGAAAAGAGAGAGAGAGAAAAGAGAGAGAGAGAAAAGAGAGAGAGAGAAAAGAGAGAGAGAGAAAAGAGAGAGAGAGAAAAGAAAGAAAAGACACACAGAGAGAGAAAAGACACAGAGAGAGGGGAGAGAAAGAGAAAGCATCGAAATGAGAAAAAAGGAAATAATTAAAAAAAATAAAATAGAGATTAATGAAAAAGAAGATTTTTCTCCAATACAAAATATTCAAATATTAACCTAGATTTAAAAGAAAAAAAAAAGCAGGCTGAACTAGGAAGTAAATAATCTTAATAAAGATTAAGAAAAAGATTAACTGATATTACCTGCTTACAATTAGCATGACCTATACTTAATGCCTCATGACTTAATGCCAACCTAATGGATTTTAGAATTCCCCAGCCAAAAGAGAACATTAAATGCGTGAAAATGTGGCTAGAGGATTTTTGTAAGTTAAAAATAAAAACTTGGAACATTTATACACACACACATACAAAGCAATCATGCGTGACAAAGTAATTGACAGGCCAAGTTTCAAATTTCAGCTGAGGTTGTTGCATATACTTCACACTAATGCTTTCCTTCAACCATATCTGAAGAATTATAGACCTTACTCTCAACTATACTTGACCAGCTGTAAAATATGTTTACAACACAAGCAACACTCTTTCTTGGAAAAGGTATAAATCTATATCTTCTCCTCCACTAGCTACAATGATATAAAAAAAAAAAAGTGAACAGCAAAAAGACATTTCTCTGCTAAAGTCCCACCTTCTATCGCTAGATATAGAAGAAGGTGAAACATTTCCAACATGACAAAGCATCTGGCCAAACATCACATGCAAGAAACACTTTTGAAGATACACAAGTTTTATAACACTGGCCTGCTAAAAGACCTCACTTTAATATAACGGAATCTATTTGGAGAAGGTTGAAAACCTGTGTGCATAATAAAAACTTAAAGAACTTAACAGGTGGAAATTGCAAAAATGAATGGAAGACCAGTCCTCATGAAGAAATGACGAAATCTTGAATTCCTGTTCCTCTCTCTCTTTCCACCCCCACCCTGCCCATCAAGTTGAGTCTGTAGTCCATGCTAGTGGAATATATACTCTCGACAGATTAGGATTTACTGTCTATGAATAACCAAAATCACTAAGTAATATAATGCCCCTTGTTCTTAAGCGAGTCATAACTTCTACCTGACCTATTTTCTGTATCACTATGCATTCAGATATGTATCACCCCACAGGAGTAGATAGGCTTTCCTATCACCCCAGTCAATACTCCTCCCCCTTCACTTGAACAGGTATAGAAGCTCACGACCTGGTTCCTGTTTAGGAATGGGTCCCTGGATCTTTTCCCTTTCTCTGACCTCTGTATTAGTGTTGCTGTGAATCCCTTGTGACGTATGCAGTCTGTGGCAACATCTCTTCATACTGATGGTACTGGGTTGACAGTTCTCTGGTTGCTGTTCTCGACTGGTAGTTAGGAGCCCTAACTCTTGCATAGTGTCTTGAGTGGCTGCTCTGATCAACAGATGCATAATTTCAGGGTGCTTATAGTGCCATGTCATGCATGAAAGGTTCCCCTCCTTGTACCTCTGATGGGCAACCCTGAGGCCATTTTATGTTGCAGTCTGCGCCAGCTCCTTTCCTGTCCATTTCACATATGATGACCTTCGGCTACTATTACTTTACGCCTTTCACATCCATTACCAACATGACGTCAAACAATCAAGAAAGTAAACCTAAACCAACTCTAAACCAAAAAAAAAAAAAAATGGCTTAAACCCTTTAACATTTCCTTTTCCAACAGGCATGGCATTTGAACCAACTTCTCCGGTGTGGAATCATTCATCATTGAGAAGTCTCCTTATATACTAGCTCTCTGTGAGACCAACCTTAATTTGTCAGTCCCCTCCTCTGACTTCTCAATTCCGGTTACCTTCCTCTCCTTAGAAAGGACTCCATAAACCACATGCATGGCCTGGGAGTTTATGCATGGGACCATCTCCCACTGGTTAGGGAACTCTCTCTCTCTCCCCAATCTCCAGACTATTCATACATGTGTCTGTATCTCTCCTCAATTCTATAAGCTATCTCTTCTTTCTCTATCACTCTCCATCCTTCCAAGACTGTGGTGTACTCAAGAGCATTTCCAATAGTATAGACAAGGCCATCTCTCTATATCCGTCTGCACACATTTGTGTTCAGTGACCATAATGCAAACATTTGGTGAATTTAATGCCCACCATACCAAATGGCTTAAACACTCCGTAACTGTCCTTCCTGGCATGCAAACCCTTAAATTTTCAATCACTCAATCTCTCATACAAGTGGTTGACTTACTACACATTTCCCCAGCAACCATGATGGTAAGGCTTCCCTTCTCGATCTCTATTTTAGCTCCATCCCAGAGTCTTGTCATGCCATGCAGCTCTGTCCTCTTGGCAAATCTGATCATGTAGTCATGTCTGTTAACATCTCCTACTCCTCCTCCAGTAAAGAACCTCCCACCAACAGAATGTCTTTCTGTTATCAATGCGCAGACTGGGACTCATTTTATAATTTCCTTTGCCATGTCTCCTGGAAGGTTGTTTTTAATCTCTCCATCCAAATATGTGTGTCTGAGGTCTCATCCTGAGTAAAAGCTGGAATCAAGGCTTTCATCCCTGCAAGAAAATATAAAGTGAAATCGCGTTCCTACCCTTGGTTCTCAGCTGCTATTGCCCACAGGAATCACTACTTCCATCTGTACCGTAGCAACATGTCTGATTGCAACAGACACCTCTTTGTCACTACCCATAATGAGTGCATAAAAAACACATGCACTGTGCCCGGCCATCAGTTATAAGCCGGACAGCTGTGAGAAAGATGGAAGTGTCTAGAGATCTCGTTCGAGGCTGTTTGCTTTACAACTTCAAAGTGGGCTTATCAGCAGCTGCATCAAGTCACCGCATATGTCAAGTGTTTAGGGATAGTGCTGTGGATGGACATACTGCAAGGCGTTGGTTTCAAAAATTCAAGTCGGGAGATTTGTCTCTCCATGATGAGCCTCACAGTGGACGACCACAGGTCTTGAATGACGGAGTCCTGAACGCGGCCATTGAAGAGGACAGTAGTCTAACATGTTGTGAACTTGCAAGACAGTTCAACATTTCAGTTGAAACATTTAGACTTCACCTGCACCGTCTAGGCAAGACGTACAAACTGAGCAAGTGGGTTCTGCAAATGCTGTTGAAGGTCCACAAGGGACAACGAGTGGCAGTCTGCGTATCGCTGCTTTCTCACCACCGTACCACATCCTTATTCAATCGAGTGCTTACCAGTGATGAAAAGTGGGTTTCTGTACGAAACTCCCAAGCATTCCAGACATTGGTTGTCTCCTCAGGATGCTGTCCCTCACACCACAAGACCGCCTATTCACCCATGCAAGATTATGCTTTGTGTCTGGTGGACAGGTTGTCAAGTGGTTCATTATGAACTGCTACCAACGGGCCAAACGGTCACTGGAGACCTATACTCGCAGCAATTGAAACGTGTGCAACAGGCATTGCGCCAGAAATAGCCAGTACTGATAAATCACAAAGGTGTGCTTTTCCGCCATGACAATGCCAGGCCGCATGTCGCACAAGTGGTCAGGGATACCATACAGCAACTTGGGTGGGAGACTTTGTGCCATCCACCTTATTCACCTGACCTTGCGCCATCCGATTACCACCTCTTCCACTCCCAATCATCTTCGTGAGAAATCCTTCACCAATGAAGAAGACTTGCGTAAAGCACCCCCCCCCCCCCCGGAGTTCTACTGCAAGGGCATTGAACAGCTGGAGACACGTTGGCAGAAGGTGCTGGATGCCGATGGCGATTACTTCGAAGACTAAATATGTTACACATACTGTGAAGCTTTTTTTTCCTTTAAAAACAGACAGAACTTTTTTGGTTACCTTGTAAAAACATTCCAAGTTTTATTTGCAAGGATTGATTAAGTAAGGCCTCCAATTCCATAAAACAATTTTAGATCACATGGAATAATGAAACTAGATTCAAAATTAAGTAAATTTATTTCTCTTAAAAAAAAAAAAAAAGTATTTTTTTCAACAGCCGTAATTTAGTGCTACATATTTTCAAACATCCACCTTTTCATTCTATTCAGGTTAAATTAATATCATTTATCATGTTCACTAAAATATGCAACATATTTCACACAAACTAATTATGTTAATTATAAACTTATTTATTTTCAACATGAAAAGCATTTTCAACCAACAATAAACATTAAAACATACCTACAAAATATTTATAAACCAATAACTCACAAAGTGCTTACATCTTAAAACACACCAATTAAATCATACAATGCGAAACTATAAGATACAAATCAGAAAAGTTGTTTTATTAGTCATCATAATTTAGGTAGATACTGCCAAAATATCACACAGTAGTAGTAGAGATACCACATGTCTTTTTTAGTGCGAATTAAGAATACTTAAAATAATAGAATTCTGGGGACAATTTCTTAGGAAAAGAAGGTATAAAAATCACAAAGTTCAGCCCCAACAGAAGGAGTCACAAATGCCACCAAGGTCTAAATCACTCTAGCTTCTGATATTCAAGACCCATACAGAAAAGGTCATCCGCTGCCTACAACAGCAAGCAAAAGTCATAAGTGGCAACGCAGAGAAATATAAATATAATATAGACTACACTGAGTACATGACAGCAGCCCCCACAAAAGGGGATAGGAGGCTACGAGATAATAACACTTAGAAAACAACCTCAGTCTGCCTACCTAATGTGAATGGCTTATTGCAAAAAATACAAAAGATCTATGGTCCATATTACATCATGGGAAACCTTCAGTTGTTCAACACTGTACCGACATAAAGAAGAACATGATTAACAACTGTGTGTATGTCAACCCACGCAGCTGTGAAGAAAAAAAAAAGATACTGAGATATTAGGTTCATAAGTCCCAAAAATTCATTCACTGATGACCCCAAGGACTCATGGCTAAGTGGATAAAAGCATTTGTTGGGGTAATCCAAAAAGTGACTTGACCCAAAAAAGAGCAGAAGGAACAAAAAAATTGAGAGTTGAGTTACTAATATCCAAAAAGGTATGGCACATGGAACTAGAGCAAATTAATCACCATTTTACTCAAATGTATATCACCTGAAAAAGATCAGACCCTACAATGATCGAAACCTTGAGAATATGGCAATAAAGACGAAGACAACAGTCCAAACAATGTAAATAGTGTAAATGAGATAAAATATGTTTGGGTATGCAAAAGAGATATTCAAGGAGTACATTTCAGAGAGGAGATCATTATGAAGCAATAGTTAATAAGATCATCACATAGACTTTTACTCCAGGGATTCTCAAACTGGGATATATGTATCATCAGGCATAAAGGAGAGACATTCAGGGAGCAGCTCATTATAAAGAGGAAGTAGAAATTTTTTTAAAAAGTTACAATCATCCACATGACAGTTTTATTGAAGACAGTTAAAATAATAATAATAATAGTGCTGGTGCATTGAAGAGACTTGCTGTCACTTAATCTTCAATGTTGGACACTGAAGATATAAATACTCAGTCAATGAATCATAAAAAACAAAAGTGCAGACAACTGAAATTTTTAAAAAAGAAATTGAGCTGCATAGTTAATCTTGTTTCCTTTGATTCCAAACCCAGTTTCTTTAAAGATGCCATCTTCAATTCAGGTCATGAGTGATCATGGAAGAGCAATACCATGACATGTTGTGATGTTCGCAGGTTTGCTGTTTGCTGAAAAAAGACAGAATTGTACTCCACCCTGACAATGCAGTTGCTCATTTAGCACAGCCTGTGCAGCAGTTTTTGGCCAAGTACAATATTCACCATGTCTAACAACTGGCATATTTCTCAGATCCCACTTGAAAGGAACAAAATTTCAAGAATGACATGAGGCAGATGCTCACTACTCCAAAAAGGAGTTCCAAGAATGTGTCCATTAATGGAAACGATGTTGGATAAAGTGTCTGGCTTCAGAAAGGGACTACTTCAAAGGAGATTAAATACTGAATTAATATGTGTTGTAGTTTTCTTTTCATAGCTCTAGTCCCAATACTTTTTGATCAGACCTTGTGTGTGCGTATATATATATATATATATATATATATATATATATATATATATATAATGAAGAGGTTATAATGGTTCCAACGAGAGAAAAGTGTGTATATTAAAAAGAAGAGAGGTACCGCAAACTTTTTTGGTTGTAATGTGAATTTTTTTTTTTTTAATATTTTTCATAATTTTACAACACGTGTTTCTGGTCTCGCGACCGTCTTCAGGTAAAGGGTGGAGATTTCCACATATTAAAAATAATTAATTTTTTTCCCCTTTATGTTTTTCAATGTTAAATATTCTCGATATGAGACATTCTCTGTTTTTGTGTTAGTAATCCGAATGTCTTTCTTGAAAAAATAATATATATATATATATATATATATATATATATATTTCATACCTTAAGTGTATAGGATGCAAGCAGATATTTGACATTTAATCTTTGGGTAGAAATTGTGTCATATTGAAAAATACTGTAGTCAGTTTTGATCCACACTTGGTACTCATCTGTGATGGCCGTGCATCAGAATAAGATGAGCATTTATTCAAAAACAAAGTGTTTTGTTGTTTGCACTTTCTATATATGTACAAATATAAGTCAACAAATTAAGTCTAGCTTGACTTGATAAATTTAATACCATGAAAATGTCAAAATAGACCAATATGACAAATTAGTAGAATATTACACCATTCCAAAGTTAACATTGGAGAGAATTCAATCATAGCCTAGTTACACAAGTCTACTAATAGCTGGTTTGCTTGTGGTCAAAACAACCAGTTTTCAGAGATAATGTCTTTCTAATGGCTATTGTTTGACTGCAATAGTAGTTTAGAAATTATCAGGCTTTTTTTCACAAGTAAGTCTGTCTTTCTATGCAAGGTTAAATATAAAATCTTCTGAAGTAAGTTTTTTTGTTTTTTTTTACAATGTATCAAGTGCTGGATATGTGCAAAAGTTTCTAGAATTTTTTTTTGAAACAGAAACAAAAGAGGACAAAAGAAAAAAGAAAGGAAGAGGACAAAAGAAAAAAGAAAGGAAGAGGACAAAAGAAAAAAGAAAGGAAGAGGACAAAAGAAAAAAGAAAGGAAGAGGACAAAAGAAAAAAGAAAGGAAGAGGACAAAAGAAAAAAGAAAGGAAGAGGACAAAAGAAAAAAGAAAGGAAGAGGACAAAAGAAAAAAGAAAGGAAGAGGACAAAAGAAAAAAGAAAGGAAGAGGACAAGAGAACAAAAAAAAGAAAGGAAGAGAGAAGAGAACAAAAAAAGAAAGGAAGAGAGAAGAGAACAAAAAAAAGAAAGGAAGAGATAAATTTTTTTTAAAATATGCATAAATCTTACAATAGATCCAATTCTTATTCACTAAATCAGACAGCTGCTGTCCACTTCATATTTAAGTTTGTTCAAAAGTTGGTATCATTGTCTATTACTTGTATTTTAGGTCATACAATTAATCCTAACAACAAAATAAATAAAAAAATAAAATATAAGTACCATAAAGTTTTAGAAAGTTTCAAACTGACTGCTGTGAATATTCAGTGGAAATGCAGTCACGGCTTACACATTGATACCCAGTTTACAAAGCCAATAAACATACTATCTAATTGTATTCAATGATTATGTGAGATTTTCTGTTGGAATGGCTCTGCAATCTTTACAAATAGCTGACAAATTCAAGCAACATGCCTGCATCAAATTTTAAATTAACCTTGGCAATTCTACTGTTAAGATTCCCAAACTTATGTCAGGCTTTTGTCAAAGATTCTTTAGATCATATACAGGTTTTCAATTGTCACACATGTCACAAATCCTTTTAATCAGATTAAGGAATAAAAATAATTTTGGGCAAAGGAAAGCAGTAAGTCTTTGTGGGGACCATTCTTCTTCAACTTAGTGGACTGGCACTACAGAATTACAAAGAACTGTACTAAATAAGAGAAACTACATCACATGAGAACATCCAACAGAAGCAACAACTAAAATGAATCATACAAGTAACTTAAAGAGAAAAAAAATCAAGATGATGCTGTACACTGTTTCAAGCAAAAGGTAATGATGGAAACTCCTATCAATACCAGAAAAAAAAAAAAGCTGGAGGACCTGAGAAACCCATTTTTCTGAAAAACTGATTTAAGGGAAAGATTTTCAGTCTTTTTTTTTTTTTGGCAGGGTGGGGGGCTTCTTTATTTGCTCATAGCTGGGACCCTAAAAGGTGTTACCACCCTAGGTCAGGGTGAACCTGACAACAACAGTAATTAAGGAGTTGGCTCCACACTCTTTGAAGCCACCAATCTCCCAATCAGTGGCCTTGCTGCCGGATGTAGTTTATCGTCATACCTAGGATGACTAAAATGAACTCTGGACAGAGTGGAGTCATGTGAATGCACATTCTACTGTAGCTGGAGAGAGTCTTCTATAATGAGTCACTGGGACAGATATGAGCAAATAGTTAACCCCCAAACTGGGGTCAAAACACTATGAAAGTATAAAAATAGATTTTTGATAGTAAAAATACCAGCAATACACTTTTGAAAAAAAAAAAAAAAAAAAAATACCAGCAATATATTTGACTTGGGACAAAAACCCTCTTTACAAAAATACATTAATGAAACCTGATCTACAAATTAATTTCTTACAAAGAATACATATTCTATTCATATGAACCTATCCTCAAAATCTTGTCGGCATTAGATAATCCATTGAAGTTGTCAATATGCCATAAAACAAAATAAACCAAACCTTTTGACTGGGTGCTTTTACAAGTTTTTCCAGTAGAAACTTTCAACCAGTCCATTACTGATTATATCCAAATATTTACAATAGTCAAGAAGCTTTTTAAGGTTATATTTACCAGTAAATTTGAAACTGTCATGCAAGTTCATATCAATAAATTTTTATTGTAGTATCCTTTTCTTTCCTTGGTGTCTATGCCTCAATTTCAAATAGCAGCAACTTTATCCTTGGTGGATTAAATGGTCCTATTGTTTGAAGAATTTTTATATGCCTAGTTATATATATAATAACTACCCATTTGTTAGTGTATGAGGCAGACAGGAAATAACGTTAAGGCACTTAATAACTTAGAATTTAATTAACAACTAGCAAAGAAGGTGATATAATTTTTTTTTTAATTTTTAAATCATTTCAACCCAAGCAAGGTAATAAAGCCACCAAGATGAAAGGGGTTACTTAGTTTTATAGAATATAAAAAAAAATAAGGAGAGAGAACAATAAAAGAACAGGAATTAAGACAGTAAATAACATTGACATTGCATATTAATTTTTGAAGATCATAGCTGACTGGAAAGCAAGAATCCAGAAGAGAGTTCCACAAGCAAGAAGTGTGATCGAAGAAACCGTTAGCATAGAACTTAGTTACACCTAACCAACTCAACTATAAAATGATAAGACTTTGGTGCCAATGTAATACTGCACTTAAATTCATAAAGTCTAGATACCATAGAAGAGAGTAATATTAATTTTTTTTTATAATACAAAAATGTGGAACAAAACCAAAAGACAGGGATAGGGGAAGGCTGGTCTTCAATCTGCATTATCTTAAACTTAGCTAGCAATGATTACTGACCCACAGATACCACAGTATTCCTTACACCAAAACAACACATTGTTATTTACCATTCTTACTACAGCCACCATAATACCTCAGAGTCTCTATGTAGTCCTTAGATGTACGTCTGGGGGTGAATAAAAATAATATTTAACAATAAAATCCCAATGAATATTTACAATAAATACAATTTATATAGAAAAAAACTAAACATAGCAAAAAGCTCATCACAATTATCATGAAAGTATTTATAGAAAAGTCACAGGGAAGCTACATGATAGTGGTGGGAAAGTGAATGAAGGCAAGATGCCAGGTCAGAACCAATAATATTGCAGACTGTTTATTTTTTACTTTTTCTAATTAACTTTTACCAGAATTTTGAAGCCTGAAGCTTCTTCTATATGCAATGTCCCTTCAGAATGTGGGTGATCATGGGTTTCCACAACTTCCCATCCTTAGTAGCTCTTAAAATGATTAGTTTACCAGCCATTGACACCAAGTGGATGGGGAAATTGTCTCATCCTTACTCCTATGGCATCTTTCTAGAAGTGTCTTCCCACAAAAACTGACTTTCCCCAGGCACCATAGCACAGGACTCAGGGTTGGACATTGGGGATCTGGGGACAACAATGCAAGACTGAACAAGTGTGGAATGGGATTGTAAATGGAGTTCCGACCAAACAGAGAGGCTGATGCATGATAATGAGGAGCTCTTAGTAAAAAATTTGGTTTTCCTGTCATATGGTTAGCAGCAGGCTTGTCTCGCTAGCACAATTACGACTGAGTAGTGAGTTTGTTATTAAATGAGTGCCCCATACTTTAGGCCTTGTGCCACATCTAAGCTACACTTAGAAAATTACCATATTTTCTCAGCCCTATTTTGCCAACCATTTATACAAGCTAATTATGTTTCTATTTTTGTCCCTTCAGGATGTAAGTGAACATGGTTCTCCTCAACTTCCCGTCCTTTGTAGCTCTTAGTGAAGTTTGTTTTGCTACCACATTTAGCTCCTGTTCTGCCAACTATTTACACATGCTATACACAAATATTAATGGTAGTCCAAAACCTTTCACAGCTATTTGAGGGTTCCTATAGCCCCTCTAAATTTAAATAAAGTCAATTCAGGTATGCTTTTGTTAAAAATTTTCTAAAAGTCATTCTTTCACAGCTTATTTTCTCTGAAAAAAAAAAAAAAAAAAAAAAATAAAATAACAGCAATAAGAAAAATTAAACCAAATTGATTTTGACATATCTGGGTCAAAGGCCAGCCAGCCAGTGAGGACAAGCTGTCATCAACTTGTAAATCCCATCACTTTTTTTTTTTTTAAGTGTATCACTCCAAGCAAGGCTGGAGGCCACTATCATGCAAGGGGTTATAGAAGGGTTGGAGGAAGAGCAGATAGGAGTGGTAAAGGAGAGGATGTGGAGAAAGAGAAAGACAGTGGATCGATCAAGGCAAGGGGGTTACAGAAGATTTGGAGCGAGAGCAGATAGGAATGAAAGGTGAAAGGATGTGGAGAAGGGAAGTGGATAGATCAAGGCAACTGGAGATGTTGATTGACGCTACACTTAAACCGTTGGAGATTGTATTTGTCAGGGAAACAGTAATAGGGAAGGGAGTTCCATAGGCGAGATGTGCGAGACATGAAGCTATTGGAGTAGAAGAGACATCTACATCTAACAGTTTCAACGGTGTAGGGGTGGGAACGGGGTGCCAGCCTCATAGGACGTTTAAATTCACGAGGCCTAGGGACAAGGGAAAGCAGCTCCTCGAAGCAATTACCGTGAAAGTACTTGTAAAAAAGACAGAGCGAGGCAACATCGCGTCTGTGAGAGAGCGACTGCAGACGAGATGACAGATCAGGGCCAATCACATTGCATATCCGTCTCTGGATCTTATCAAGAACCCCGAGGCAAACAGCAGGGGCCCCAGACCATATATGGCAGCAATACTCATGCAAGGGCGAATGGTCGATTTATAGACTTGGAGGATCGATTCCGGGGAGAAAAATTTCCTGGCTCGGCACAGGGAACAAACTTTCCTTGCGGTGGATGATGCAACTGACTCGATGTATTTGTTCCATCTCAGATCAGCGGAGAGCGTGAGACCGAGCAACCGCAGAGAGGAGCTCTCAAGAAGTTGGTCTTCAGACATTCTAATGGGATGCAGGGATGGATCCTTGTGGTGGTTAATAGAGAGCAGTTTTGTTTTAGAGGCGTTAAAGTTAACCATCCATTTCACGCCCCAGTTCACAACCGATTGGAGGTCCTTTTCAATTTGAGCTGCCAGGTCAACTTTGTCAGCATCACTAGATTTGTGTTTGAGGCAGGAGTAAATTGTGGTGTCGTCAGCGTAAATGCCAACTTGGGAGTCTATAGCATCAGGAAGGTCATTTATAAATATGAGGAACAGAGTAGTGCCTAGAATGGAGCCTTGAGGAACACCTGCGTTAGTGGGATAGGAGCTGGAGATGAATCCACTGAGAACGACCTTCAATTCCCGGTTTGACAGGAATGATTGTATTAGGTCAAACAATCGACCTGTGATGCCATAACCCTGGAGCTTGCGAAGAAGGCCGGCATGCCAAACTCTATCAAATGCTTTAGAGATGTCAAGGGCCACGGCATGAGCTTCACCGTTATTATGGATAGCTTGGTAGACAAATTCAGTGATGGCCGTAAGCACATCGGCAGTAGATCGAGCAAAGCGGAAACCATACTGCTTGTCTGAGAGCAGATCATAGGATATCAGATGATTAATCACTTCGGTGTTGATAATGGCCTCGAAGACTTTGCCAAAGAGGGGTAGGAGACTGATAGGCCGGTAATTGGAAGGGTCGGAGGGGTCACCAGAGTTCTTAAAGACAGGAACAATGGTTGAGGACTTCCAGCAGTCAGGAAAACAGGACTCCTTGAGGCAGCGGTTGTATAATTTAGAGAGGGCAGGCGCCAGTTCAGGTGCGCATTTTTTCAGGACAATGGCTGGTATCCCGTCACCACCAGTAGCCTTGTGGTGATCTAAGTTAGAAATAATGCCCAATACCGATGACGGGGTTATGTGCAATCCGTCCAAGAGGGCCTCAGTTCTGGGAGGGAAATCGGGCAAGGGTACCCCAGAAGAGTCTAGCGTAGAATTGGAAGAAAACTTCCGAGCAAAGCATTCGGCCTTGTCGGCAGAGGTAGAAGAGAAAAATAGAGAGAAAAAAAAGAGGGAATATTGGTGGGTCATATAGTTGTTCCTTTTATTCACTGATGTTCACACCAACTTCAAGAGAAAGTTTGAAAAAGAATTGCTTTGAAATTGAAAAAAATATTTTTTCATAAAAAAAAAAAAAATTAAAAAAAAAAAAATTGATTTTTCTCAGAAAATTGGCCATAATTATTTTAATGCTAACCCCCGAGTGACATTTTTCACAGCCAAATCAAAGATTTATTACCAGTAAATAATTCCATGTGCAAACAATAGCCATCTGGATCCTATAACATGGCCCAAAACATCTAGAAGTTAACTGATTAATCAAAAACTTGTTGCACATAATTGTATTTTCCATGGTCAGTTTCCATTATTTCATAGTGATGTTGTCAAGTTCGGACAGCCAAATCATCAAGGATTCAGAAAAACAGTTCAGTACAGGTTTACTTTTAGAACTTTGCATTCTATGAGGGGTTTAAAATGTTACTGATAAATGGGATTTTTTGCTGAATATTTCCTTCAAGCGCCATGTTGGATTTTCCTATATGACAAAAACAAGCATTTTAAACAGCTGTGCTTTCCAATACCTCACTTTGTATTTACCAATAAAATTTGAAACTGTTATACAAGTTGATTTTAGTAGCAGTTTCCTGCTTGGTATGTAGGATAGTCTTCATTTCACCCCTACCAGGTGCATGACATATAAATGGTCCTATTTTTTTCAAGAATATTTATGCCAAGTTGTGTACCAACATACATAGTACTAACCATTTGTTAGTGAACGAGCGCAATTTTATTATCAAATATTTTTCGTTGAAAACTGCTCTCTCTATTCTCAAGTAAATCTCTGTTCCCCCACCCACCTCTCTGGTTGAACAAAATACATAAATTGAACTAAATATTTTCTCATAGTCATCTTTGTCACCAGAACTGACAGTTTTGACAAAGTCACAGGTTAACATCAGCAACGAGAAAAAAAACAAAAACAAAGAAAAACGTGAGAACTTGAAATAACCTTGTAAAAATTTAATCTGTCCAATTTTTAGACAAATGCCATATTAATCTGAGTAATTTATCACAAAATAATAATAATAATAATAATAATAATATACCCCCTTCCTTCTTACTGACTGATGAGCAAATTATTAATTCTTTCATCAGAAAACATTTACTGAAAGATATACGGCTTAGGTTTTACTCCTAAAAGTATTTCTGCAATTATCCGAACCCTGATTCTCCAGACTTTGATTATCCGGATATAAAATGAAGAAAAACCTGAAATCATCTGAACACTTAATTATCCAAACTACACTAAATTCTAATATTTCATCTCAGCCAGGTGTCTTGAGAATTTAGAAAATCATACTTAGCACCTAAAATTTCAATTTCAAACACCAAATCAATGAATATGTTTGACAATATTTGTAAGTCAGCTGCACTTTCAACCAGAAGCTATCCTTACAAATGATAATAAGAAGAAGAACCATTTCCCCTAAAAAGAACATCCTGGGTATGACAATAGACTACATCTGGCAGCAAGGCCTGCAATCAGGTTTTGAGAAGCATGAAACCACCTCTTAATTGTTGCTGTTCCCAGGTCCAACCTTATCTGAGGTGGTAGTACCTGTTAGGGTCCCAGCCATGTGCAAAATGAAAATATAATAGATTTTTATAGTAAAAATACCAGCAATACATTTTGGAAAAAAAAAATTACCAGCAGTACATATGACTCTCAACAAAAACCCTCTTTACAAAAATATGTCAGAGACCTGATCTACAAACTGATTTCTTACAAAGAATACATATTCTATTCATACGAATATATCCTAAAAACTTGTCAGTATTAAATAACCCAATGAGGTTGATATGCCGTAAAACAAAACAAACCTAAAAGGAAGCAATGGATGAGCAGTCAATTGAAGTTTATAAAATCTTTCTCTTAACCCTAGAACACTAACCATCAATTAAAGTTACACCACTACTAACCATGGGTATATCAGACCCAATTTTGAAAATATCAAAACAAATATTAAATATAAATCTTTATTTGAAATATTTTACATGCAGGCACTTCAAACTTTGTACTTTGAGTTAACATTAATAGGAACTGAAAAACATTATTTAGGTAAGAAAATCAGGTACTGAAAATAGTAATTAAAAATAGGAAAATTTGCACTGGGTACTATACCCATGGTTAGTGTTCTAGGGTTAAAACAATTTTTCAGGAAAATAGGTTTTCCCAGTCCACTGGCTGTTATCACTCTTTCCAGTATTGATGGTTTGGGAGGGGTCCTTCTTAATCTTTTATTTGAAGCAGTTTGAAATGTCATCATCATGATTACATAATTATATTCTTTTGGGATTACATGTGTTAACCATTTTAGTTGTTGCCACTATTAGTGGTCCTCAAATGATACATCTACTTTAATCCAGCTTTGGAATTAGTGACAGAAAAATACATGGTAAGCCAAGAATTTTATACAACCACTTTTTAAGATCAATGGTTAAAAAAAAAGCTTTGAACAAGTGAAGCTCGAGTGTTTTGGCAAAGGTCATCCTTCTTCGAACATTGTGGACTGGCACTACAAACAAAGAACTGTACGAAATAACAGAAATCATATCATTTGAGGACTAACAACAGTAGCAACAACTAAAAATTAAAATGGCTAGTACACGTAACACAAAGAGAAAATAATGACAATCAAGATGTTGACATTCCACACCACTTCAAATCAAAGGTTAGGAAGGAAACCCCCATCAATACTAGAAAGAGCGATAACAGTTAGTGGACTTGAAAAACCTATTTTCCTGACAAATTGTTTTAAGAGAAAGATTTTATAAATTTCAACCGAAAGCAGTACTGGCTGCTAGGTCAATGAATACCAAATGTTTCCTTATATGGAAATGGCTAATATTACCAGAGTAGATAGGCATACTTGGAAAACAAGCAGCCAAGCAATATGTTATAAAGAATTTAATTCTATTTCCTTTTGTACAAAGGCTCACTTCATAAGAAACTGGACTAGAAGATTTCTTAACTCCTTTAACTCAGACAATTACTTAGACTGCTACCTGGACAATCACACAGAGTAGCTAGTTGATATGTTATGCGTGAATATTTAATTAGGAAAATACTTGGCTCTATTCTAAAGTGTTTCACTTGAAGAGTATATCATTTCTAATAACTATACATGCTTAAAAGCTGAAAATTTACAGACAAATGACTTAATATATGTTTTAAATGTTGTATAATTTTTTTTAATGTTCTTAAATTATAACTAGCAGTATAACCCATCTTCAACCGGGTGTTTCATTATTGGGAATTTTTGCCATTCAGTTGGAGCAGTTTAAGTTTAAAGTCAGCCCACCTGAAAATCAATATTAATAATATTTTGGTGCAACTGAGGCACATCCCCAAATTGGGTTTTGCGGAGGTAACAATTTGAAGGGGGCGGGGCTGAAAGGGCCATTTTTGCATTCTCAGTCTTGCAAGGAAGGAACCTTTTCCATGGACCGTCATAATGACATATGATAATTTTTATTTATAATAATTTTTTTTATAATTCTGATAATCTTTTGCATTAGATTTCAATTCTATAAATTAACTTTACAGACATTAAATTTTGCCATTGATTTTTGTGCAAAGTGTAAAAAAAAAGTAAAAAAATAAAAAATAAAAAAGTTTTCAATTTTCCACCTTCAAGGTTGTAATTTTTTCCAACCAATTTGCACTTAAAACTGGCACTGAAGAATTATCTATCAAACAAACAAAAAAATATCAAAATCAGATGAAAACTGGAAACGTATAAACAACGTCCCACATACACATTTTGAGAATTATAGATATAGATTACTATAAATTGTGGTATACAAGTTTTCAAGCCTAAAAAATGTTTCATAAACTAGGTGTCAACTTATATGGTGAATATAAAATACAAATGTTTACCACAGAGTTGTAAACAAGTGGGAAAGATTTCCTAACAATTACTGTACACCACTTATCATAACTCCAGCAAATATATCCCACTAAAACTTGTGTTTGGTAAACATATTTGGCATATTAACACAGAAATTAATATAAAACAATAAAATAGTAACAAATTCAGTATTCTATAGGTAGAGGTTGGAGGCGTCAGTTTGTTTACATCACGGATGCAAATGGCAAAGGAGGGATATTGCATTTTACAATATCATGATACATGGAAGTACTATAAAAAAAACTACCTGGTATGATGCATGTGTTGTAGGTTGTTTGCTATACAATGTATATAGAAAGATATTACAGTTAGTGTCTCAGGTAACTAGCGAGACCTTATGTATTTTTGGCACAGGTTATCATATACAGCACCCTAACTTTATTTACTAGTAGGCCAAAATTTTGGACCACTGGTAACCTACCATATATTTGGGGAGGGGGTAACCTATATGGTAGGTACTGGCCTAACTCAGAATTTTGAGTTAAAAATGTTGAGGTCAACTTATATGCCAGGTAGACTTGTACTCTGCAATTTACCATAAATTTTATTGTAAATTTGCATCCATTCAATAAGGATATCATATTTTAATAAGGATATCATATTTTAATAATATTTTAATAAGGATATCATATTTTAATTTTCAATAAAAAAATTATTTTGTTTGAAATTGATTAATAGAATCCATCTTTGGTACTCCATTTTAACAAATTTAAGTGCAGTACTAGATTGGCAGCCAGGTCTCACCATTTTAATACTGAAATTGCAAGTTGTAAGTGTAAATTCTATGCTAATAGTTCCTCCTGTCACACTCCTCGCAAGTGAAATTCTACTCCAACTTCTCATTTCCCTGTTAACTACAATCTTCAAAAGTTTAAATGCAATATCATCATCATCTGCCTCCTTGAAACCTTTTCCTTTAATGTCCTCTCTCCTCAATAATCAAAGATCATCATGACTTCAATCCTGATCTTTTTGTCCTTTCTCCTCAATAATGTTTTCTCGGTTTCTCTTAATCTTACTAACTGCTTGCTTCTTAGTGAAATGGTAAATAAAGAATAAAAACAATTTTAAAAAAAACACATTTTAATGTTTCCACTATAATTTGAATGTGTTTAATTTGTTCATCTTAATTTATAGTTTTTCTTCACAAACATGACAATTTAAACTGCTTGGAAAAACACACAGAGTGACAGATATGAAAAGACATCTGTCTGATACTGTAATGTAGCTGGAAATACAACATTGAGTACTATTAACCGTCACTTATTCTTTCACCTTGTTTCTGTTTCTTCTTCTAGGTGCAATGTCCCTTCAGGATCTTGATGATCATGGCTCTCCACAATCTCCTGTCCTTTGTGGCTCTTAATAACTTTTATCTTTTGGGCATCTCTCCCAAACCCTGCTTTGCCATCCATTCACTCAAGCTCAGGGCCAGAGAAAAGCAAGGCAAAACCTATCTTCAATCTGTCCTGTGAGAATCAAATTTTCCAAGCCCTCTTTCCATCTTCAAATCAAATGCAAATCATAAAGACAACCCCTCCAAAAATTTATTCATCCATGCTACAGGTTCTTCTATCTGCTGTGTCCCTTCAGGACATATGCAATCGTGGCTCTCCACAATTTGCTGTCCTTTGTAGCTCTTAATAAATTTTATCATCTGTCCTAAACCTTGTTCCACCATCCATTTGCTCAAGCTCACTTAGGAGGTTATGCATTATTTTCATCTGTCCCTATTGTCTTCAATCTGTCCTGTGAGTATCAAATTTTCCAAGCCCTCTTTCTTAATAAAAATGCAAGAGATACAGATTTGTCAACAAGATCAGCATGCACAACATCATTCTGTAACAGTCTTGCACTCACAGAACAGTTCAAAAGAAATAAGATTCCTTTTACTTTTTTAGTTCTTTTATTAATCTAATTTTCAGTTCTTGACAGACAAAAGTTAAAACATTACTAGAACAAAAATAATGACTTTTTTTGTTTTTGCCATGAGCTGATTCTGTCCTCTACAATTTTGTTACTGAATTTATAATATAATTTATAATATAATTTAATTTATAATATAATATAATTTAATTTAATTTATAATACACAATCATTAATAATGCTTTCTTATTGTAAAGTATGCAGATATGTTTTCCTTCAAAATAAAAAAAAGTTCAAATACTGTAATTAAATGGAAAAACTGAATGGGTATCAAGGGAACAGCACAGTCAATTCATTATGGAGTTGGGCCATTTTAACTGGAATGCCAGCACAGCTGATTCATTCTTTTTCAAATATTTTTATAATTTAGTAATATTAAATTTCCAAAATAAATACTGATAAAAAAAAATTTTTTAAAGTAAAAATCATGAACAGTATCAGAAATAAATATATATTGTACACAAGACATGTACCTTTTTTTGATTAGTGGGCCACACAAGATATGACTAAACATAAGGCAAGCCACACTATTAAAAAAAAAAAAAAAAAAAAATTAATGGTAATTTTTACCTGAAGCTACCTCAGCCATTTTCACTACAAAAGACCATTCCCATAAGCATCTGCCTTAGAAATATGAAAAGTGGTTTTCCACCCACACCCCTCCTTTGGAGAAAAAAAAATTTTTTTTCTATAATTAAAAAATTTCTTGATCTAATATTATCACTGATGACAATGGCATTAACATAAGCCAGTGATGTGGTAATATTTGGTGATGACCAGGCCCAACTCCTTGATTGTATGCCCCAAAGACTCAAAAAAGCCCAGTACCGAGAAATGTGAGAAAAGACATTTTAAATATGTAGAAACAAATGAAACATTAAGAAATAATTAAGAATTAATTAATTATTAAGAAATGATGCAGAGTATTAAGAATAAAAGCTGAAGACACGAAATCAACTTTATGTAAATATCAAAGAGAAAATAAAAATGAAAAAATAAAATGAAAACAGATTTCACAACAATATCATTAGTGGTGAATGGAGAGCTACATTGGATGGACCTGATGACTGAGTGAGAATTTAGACCCTTCATGAAAATAACACAGATGACAGTAGCGGGATTAGTGACATGCAGACGTTTGGTGATACCCAGGACCAACTCCTTGATTGTATACCCCTAAGACTCAAGTAGGGGACCTATAGTGCCTAGTACTGAGAAATGTGAGAAAAGAAAACATTTTAAATATGTAGAAACAAATGAAACATGAAAAACTGTTTATTCAAATTAAATATAAACTAAATTTTTATTTTACTCTTTGATTGAATGCCCAGAGTCACCACACCCACCGCCACCTACTGCTGCACACTACTGACATATACTAAATTTTTTATTTCATTGAATGCCCTCCTGGTATGGATGCCCGGAGTCACCACACCCACTGCTGCACACTACTGACATATACTAAATTTTTTATTTCATTGAATGCCCTCCTGGTATGGATGCCCGGAGTCACCACACCCACTGCTGCACACTACTGACATATACTAAATTTTTTTATTTCATTGAATGCCCTCCTGGTATGGATGCCCGGAGTCACCACACCCACTGCTGCACACTACTGAAATATGAAACAACATGCAATTTGTTTTTAATTTATTCATTTGACTCTAAAAACAAAAAATTTTAAAAGAAAAAAAATATGTTTCTTCTGTAAAGAAAAGAATTATGAAAATGTTCTGTTTCTAAGACAAAAAAATCTCTACACCTATGATCTTCCTTAGTTAAAAATCACCAAAGTTTTAAAATGCTGAAAACATTACTTTCAACAAAGGGGTTCAACCACAGTCATGATCATAGGGTCATCGTAAACTCCATGACCTTTACCTTAGCTGCATAGGATGTGCTTTATGAGGGCTATATACATATACCAGTCATCCTTCTCCTAGACTGGCTTCCAACCAAGGCTGAAGAGACCAACCTGTTCTACTATTTAACCCATAGCTGGGAGGGAGAAAAAATGGAATCATACATTTTCCAAGGATATTTCCACAGAAATGAATGTAATGAACTTGTTTGGAATTTGCTCTCTAATTCTGAGCTGCTATTATCCATTAAACCACCCTCACATCCACTTTCAACAAAGGGCTGCAAAATTCAAGAAACATTGTACTTTATCATTGTTAAATGTGTGGTTATATGGGAGAAAGTGTGAGTGAACAAGTGAGAATGAAATGCCATTTTCCTCATGATATTCTAAAAGCCTAACAGGTCACAGTTTTCCCCCATGACTCATTAATATCATGGGAGTAAACACATAGACAAACAATTTATCATGTAGTGATATGCATCAACACCTGTAGAGTAATTGGCATTTCTGCCAATTATATTTAAACATGGCAATTCCTCTACAGGTTATGAGCCCAGAAATAAATCCTGTTTCAATGATGACAAATCCAAATATGAACTATGGGTAGTAAAATTTTTAAAATACATGAGAATCCAAAAATTGTATGATACAATCATACTGATGGCTAAGAGTACTATGAAAAGAATGCAAATGCATTTGACAAACTAATTGCTCAATAACTGAAATCAGTCTCTTATTATGAGAGAAGCCCTAGACAATGGCATAAATGCCCAACAAACAGAATTAACAAAGTTTACAATACACAATAACAATAGAAAGAAAAGAACAGGGAAAAAAAAAATTACTGAGCAAACAAAATATGCAAGTCAAAACAACATTAGTGAGGCAAAAAGTTCAAATTAAGAATGATGTTAACACACAAAAGGGATACAGACAAGCAATCGAACAGTTCTGACTTCAAGACAAGAAAGAAGAACTAAGTCAAATGAGAGAGAAGTGGCCTATCATTTTGGCCCAGAGGAAATCCCAGCATGCACCAGTATGTTTTGTCTATAAATTTGAAGACGGGAAATTTTTGCAGTTATTCTTAGCAATTTGAACAAACAACTCTTCCATATTATTATAAATGTTATTTTTAGTAGGTACATGCATTTAACTTGACATCCTTGTTTTTTTTTATCTTCTTAATCAATGAAATTATCGGATGTCAACTCAAATGGGTGCTCACTAAAATATCATAGTAATAAGAAATAAGGTTAGATTAAGAATAAAAACATTTAAAAATTAATTTGTGTTTCAGGTATGCAAATGAAGCTAGTAGATATAGATTCAAAGAAGTCCCAATGTGAGATGTGTTTTCCTTAATTAATTGAACTTTACTCTTGCATGAGGGTCTCCCATGGCTAAATTGCTAACAGCGTGCATTGGTTATAGGACAGATCTCCCTGAGGGAAAAAAAGGATAACGGTTGAGAGGTACATTTTTCTTTAGTAGGACTTCTAAATCTAGGTTGGTTGACATTAATTTGACTGTTTAAAAAAAAAAAAAAAAAAACAACTGTGTCAAAATAAACATGTGTACACACTAAAAATAAAATGGATTAAAAAAATCAATTTAAATATTACATCAACATCTAATATGTTACATCTATAAAAAGTCGCTAACAAAAAGAAACTCTTGCTGCGACTAAACATCAAATATTTTAAAATGACTGCACAAAATTTGCAGTGAGGAAACTATGATTCATACTTTTTCGTTCCTATTGAATACATGTAAATTTCTTGCCAAATTTCCTGTTTATCCACACAATTGTTTTACCCATAAGTCATTTAACAATGTCCACCTCCTTCATTTGAGTTCCAATTACTGTTAAAAATAACCTATCAAACGTGTATCTCTAGTTATATGTGTTATAATGAATCTGTATAGCACTGTTTCATTTAGCTCTGCAGTTTTAAGAATACATCTATTATGCTAACAAGTATTATTGTAAGGAGCAAAAATAGAATTGACTAAGGTCACAATTTTTTTAGTTTGGATTGGTTTGTTGTGTTTTACGGCATCTCAACCTCAATGGGTATTTAATGCCAACAAAGTTTTTATTGCTGGTAATATTTTGTTTTGTCAAAAATCTATTTCTGTTAATAATTTTTCCTTCAAAAAAGTACTGCTGGTAATAATTTTTCAAAAATGTATTGTTGGTAATATTTTTTTTAAAAAACGTATTGTTGGTAATTAGTTTTTTTTTTTTCTTCAAAGATTTATTGCAGTTTTTTTTTTTTTTTTTCAAAGTATTCCTGGTATTAAAACCCATTTTTACCCCAGTTTCAAGGTTAACTATTTGCCCATAGTTAGGACCCTAACAGGTGCTACCACCCCAAGTCAGGGTGGACCTGGGAACACCAGCAATTAAGAGGTGGTTGCACGTGCCTCAAAACCTCCTGATCAGAGGCTTTGCTGTTGGACATAGTTTATCGTCTTACCCAGGACGCGGATGTAGTTTATCGTCTTACCCAGGATGCCTATTGAGGAAAAGAAATAAAGAAACAAAATACAAAAATAAAAACAAATTAAAAAAAAAGAGTAAATAAAATTACAGAGTTTAGATGGAGACATTGCATATAAGAAAATAAGGATTAAAAAAAAAAAACTAAAGCTAAAATAATGGACATTGAGAGGCCGTTGGGGCCCTCAGGGGTGGGATTAACTTCAATTATATGTATTTTGGTATGGAACTTAGGAATCAGATTGTGCAATATTAACTATTAAGTTTTTACTTAGTAGACACTATAACAACATCTAGCAACTAAAAATCAAGTGGAAAATTAATTTACTCTCATCTCAACAGAGATTTTTCCAGAATATATTTTAAGGTAGGTATACAAAAGATACTCTTTAACATATTCATCAGTCTGGGGTGGGGAAGCTATATATATTAAATATTTAGGGGTCAAACAGATTGTCTCTGAAGTTCTGAGATGAGTTATCTTCATTTTGTCCGTATTTTTTAGAAATTATTATTACTATACACAGATTTCTGTGACTATTATCCTCAAGGAATTAACCATCTTTCTCAAGTGCCTATCATAGCTGGTAACTTCCCAGAAATTTTAAACTAACTCCTATTTTATTCAGTCGATGGTGGTAGACTATTCTCTTTTCACTGCCCATGTTAAAATCAAGCTGGTTAAGTAAATGTAGTTACCTGGCAGTTGTGAGTTCAAATCATAGGTTGGGTAGTGAGAAAAGCCATACTCTGGTTCAATGGAAGATTTTTTTTATATATATATATATATATATATATATATATATATATATATATAGAGAGAGAGAGAGAGAGAGAGAGAGAGAGCCAGTGGATACTACTTCCCTACCTGGGGTGTAAGCCTGACTGGAGGGCCTGGCAGTGCTTTGTAAATCTCACTACCTTATTAACATTTTTTTTTTTTTTTTTTTTTTTTCATTTACATTTATATATGTTACAAATTAAACTAAGTACAACTATTAAAGGATTAAGAATTTTCTAATTTTTTTTTTTTGTCATTCTGGGTATTTTTTGTTTTTTATCCAAATCTATGAATTTGTTTTGCGCATGCTAAATCCCCCCCCACAAAAAAAACGAAAAAAATAAAAACACCCTAAACTTATGTTTTATCTGTTATATTGAATGTGTTAAATTATTTAATAAGGAAAAATCTCAAGTTGATGTGAAAAATTGCCACAAAAGTCTTTGTAAGATGGAATGACCAATAAATGACATGACCCCAATTTGTATTTAGATACATTGTATTTATTTTCGATATTTCTAGTTGAATTGTTCACCAATATTGCACATCATTAGGTTACAATGAAACTTATTTTATATCAATACTACCTTATGAAAATTGAGATGTCATAGAGTGAAGGGTCCCTGTATCACAGATTGTGGGGAGGGGACTCTTACACCAGCCCTAGATATAAGTATGGATGAATGAGAGCAATTTCCCAGTGTCGATAATGTAAAAGATTTCTTTTCTTAAAAGAACAGAGTGATAATTTAGACCTATGAGTGATGAAATATTATGTAATATTGATCCTCCTATATGGCAGTGAATGCTGGACAATCGCCTCACAGATGAAGAAGAGACTTGAGGCAACAGAAAAGTGGTTCTACAGAAGGATGCTGAGAATATCATAGACTGAACATGTGAGCAACAACAAAGTTTGAAGGAAAGGGGAAAAAAAAAGACATCAGAAATTTCTTGGGCGCATAACAAGTAAACAAGGTTGACACTCATAGGATACTGAGCTTAAGTGGGACAGTGAAATCAGCATTAACCTAACAAGTTTGTGTCATTTGTCGCAGAAGAGGGAATTGAAGAGGTAAAAAAAAAAAAAAAAAAGACAAACCTTACTAAATGCTACAAAGGGAAGAAGTTTTCGAGAGCTATGATTGCCCATGTCCTGAAGGGTCACAGTACGTAAGAGGTTACAAACAACAACCAACACCTGAAGGGTGGAGGGTACTAGGCCCAAAATGTTGTGATGAAGACAACCAAAAGGACACTTGTCTGAGCAAATCAGTATAGTGATAATGAAAACTCTATAATTCTGCTGATATGTATATACAAATATTGCATTTTTTGACCTAGGATCAGACTGTAGTATCTGTCCAGAGTTGAAATCAGTTACACTTTCTGACAGAAACCTACGTAGTAATATTAAGCTGCAAAGAATTTAAGATCAAAAAAAAAGGAGAAAAAAGTATGAGCAGTAAATTCGACCTTGCCAACCGAATGATCCTTTGTGGCCGAGTGGTTAGGC
>OZ038488.1:40314908-40342408 GCA_964036315.1 Acanthosepion esculentum
ACAATTAAAATTTCTGATGCACATAATGAGGAAAGAGGGCTTGGAAAATTTGATACTCACAACACAAAATGAAGGCAAAAGGGCCAAAGGAAAATAATGCATAACCTACCTGACAAGTTTGAGTGAATGGATGGCAGAGCTGGGTCTAGGAGAGATGGTAAAAGGACAAAAGTTATTAAGAACTACATAGGTCAGGGAATAGTGGAGAGTCATGATCGCCAACGTCCTAAAAAGACATGGTACATAGAAGAAACTTGGAGAGACCAAAATCCATAATTCCCAATAAGTTCTGCTTAGACAGAATCACCTGTAATTTGTAAATTCATCCTTCGAAGATATTTTCTCATTCTGCCTATAAGTATACTCATGAAAAAAAAAGAAGTAAAAAAATCACCTCCGCTCATAATGTTCTGCAAATGATGCTAATAATCACTGAAATGTTAACAAAACCATTTGAAAACTATTATTAACTGAATACACCCTCCCGACAAGCATTTTTTCCCAAATGAAGTATTTTATATTTTTCTATCTAAATTTCTGGGACGAGGAGTTACCATTATTTACAATCGGACTAATATCTTCATCTTTGTTATTATTATCACAATACTTCTTCCAATGCGCCCTTCACGTGCCTCTTGATCTGGGTAACCGTAATGGGATTTCAAACTGAACCCTTTATTTAATCTACGGACGTAATTTGTTCTGGTTCTGCCGTCCAGGGACGTTTTTTAATAATCCTCACTTACTGCTCACCTTATTTTCATTGTGTTTGTGTCTATTCAACCCAGCCCAGGGATTGAACTCACAATTACTATGTTACCAAATTCAATGCTTTAATCATCAAGCTTATTGTACCCCAACAAAAGGTGGATGGACATAAGAAAAGGCGTAAGTAGGGGGAGATCATGAAAATAAGCATGGCTAATTGGGTATGAACGGAAAAGGGGGTCTCAGGAATTGCTGTGGAATCAAAAGTACGAGACAAAAAAGGAACCAGTAAAACTAAGTGTCTAAATCTAAAGGAAGCAATTTGATAGCATATGACAAACTTCTAAGAATACCACATGGAAGTTGTTAACGAAGAAAAAGAGTAAAAAATGATGGCACAGAAAGTTTGACAGCAAAGCTTCAGCAGCTACATTAAGAAATTAAATAAGACATATAAGGCCAATTAGTTTTTCTTCTTGTTATCGCATTTTTACCTGCAGTCGCCAATCACATATGCAACACTGAAATTTGGAGTCCGTCCATTCTCTAGGTTATTTAAAAAACATATCAAAGTTTGGTTTTGTTTATATTCCATCCAGCTGACCGTATGTCATAACACCACAAAAGAAATAGCAACATGACCGACTTTGAAAATATTAAAAAAATAGACATTTTTAAAGATCCTTCACCAACATGCGCACCAAATGGGTATATAAAAACGAAAACAAGAGAGTTTTAATTTTTCACATTAATTATTAAAAAAAGAATACTAAAAAATTTTTAGTATTCTTTTTTTAATAATTTTTAGTAAAAATTAACTCTTAAATCAAAAAGCAAAGTAATAAAATTAAAGATAATTACCCATTCAAAAATGAATACACTTAAATAAATTTAAATAAAATAAAGTACGAAATAAACAAAATTTAATAAGAAAACAATAAGAAAACTTCTAATCTCCCCTCCGCTGAATTTTGTCCACGTTGTTACCTAACCATACAACCCAAAGGAATCAGAAGGTATCCTAAAGTAGAGAAGAGATGTTTTGTCCAAATTTCACTCCCTTATTAACGAATTAACCCCTTTCATCTTGTTTTTCTTCCTCTATCAATCCCTCCCCTAAACAAATGCTAAGTAATAAAATCCTTTTTGGCACGATGTCCAGTACATTTTTTTGTGAATGTACAAGAAATATGGCGAGATACATCTAAGTAAAAAAAAAAAAAAAAAAAAAAAAATATTGGCAGAATTTTTTTTTTCCTTGTGTTTAGGCAAGCAAAGCTGATTACAAGCCAAAATATATATTTGTATCCACTTAAAAATTAATACACTTCTTAAAATGAATGAAAGTAAGTACTGAATAAACAAAATAAAATTAAATAAGAAGACAATATTATTGTTTTACTTAATTTTATTTTTTGTTTATTCCGTACTTGATTTTATTTATAAAAGAAAACTTCTATGCGGTCCTCCACTGAACTTCGTGTATAAAATATTACATCATTTTGCTTGGAAGGGAGAGGGAGAGAGAGGCCGATTGAACAACCTGACCACAAAAGAAAAGCGGGAAGATAAGGAATTTTATTTTAAATAGCAAAAATAAACATGCCCCCGTAATTTGAGACAGGGCAGTAAACAACAAAAAAAAAAAATTAAATTGTAATTTAATTAAAAAATAACGAAAAGATTCGGTAGTAAGGAAATCCTACATTTTTTCCTTTACCCTTTCTAATTGAAAAAAGGGTCCCGCCGCATATTTCTGTCACCTGAAAGGATTCCCTCAGCATACGCTGGTCGTGAGTAACCACGTTTGAAATGCAAAAAGAAAACCAACTGGAGTACTTACCCAACGTTTACAGCCGCAAGTCTTCGGCGAACTAAATAAATCGAGTTAAAATTAGATGCGTGTATAAGTTACTGCCCTTTTCTTTCGATCCTCTTTCACAGGTCTGTCAAAAATGCGTGAAGCCTTATTTTTACGTTTTTTGCCAACATTTTTCCCCCTTGGCCTGAGAAATCAAATACAAAATATATCGATAAGCATTTTCTTCCTGAGGATAAACATTATATACTTTTTTTTCTCTCTCTCTTTTCTCTCCCAAAGCTTTAATTGAATATTTCTGAATTGTCATATGTCGTCCCTTTTTTGGAGTTGTTTTTACTAATCTTGGTTTCTATACTCACAAAATTTGAGAAGAAAAGTTAGATATAATTTAACAGCGACTGCAGCACTTAAATTTGTAAGGTTTCCTACGGGAACATTTTATAGTACATGAAATAATGACGGTAAAAAGTATACATGCACAAATTAACAGAACAACTGATTTGCAATGCAAAGATGACATTTATTGAAACAAAATTAAAAAAAGGAAAGTTGAAAACATTACTTTCTTTTGTAAGACGTAAATTGTATACACAACAAAATGTTCATTATGTTATACTGGGAACTTTGTTGGTGCGTTTTATGTCGAGCATTCACAGCCCTTATAGTTTTCGCGTGAAAAGTGCATGTCAGCAGTTACAAAGAGGGAAAACCAGGAAAGAAGTGAGGGTTACTTTAGGGTTCTCATGTTTTTTTTTATATTAAGAGCTGCTGCCGATATGAATTTTATTTTAGAGCTGCAACTATCTTCAATGTCACTACGACTACAATAACAACTAAACAACTGACTAGTATACTAACTAAAGTTAGTATACTAGTCAGAACGGAAAGGAAATTATATGTAGATGATGAATAAGAATTATTATTTCAGCCACAAAATTCCGTCATAAATCTTTGAAGTAGTATTATTTTGTTTTAGTTCCCACGATTAAAGCAAATCCGCAAAGAGAAAATATTGAATGTAACCAGTCATTCCCCCCCCCACTTCTGAGATGTTAAAGTGCAGAAATCCTTCCTTTCGCACAACATAGTCACCGAGATGTATTTGTTGTCTAGAGTCACTTTTGGCAATAATGGTAGTTAGGACACCAGCAGTGGATCGGGCCGATCGAAATCCGTACTGCTTGTCGCTCAAGAGGTTCCTATTTAGGCGATCAACAACCTTCTTGTTGATTATAGCTTCAAAAAAGCTTGCTAATGACACTGAAAAGAATAATGTGTCTATACTGAGAGAGAGATGACCGGTCATCAGTGTTCTTAAAAGCATAAGCTTGACAAATTCCACTTGAGGATTTATCCTTCAAGCTGCGGTTAAATAATTTCGCTAAGATGGGTGATAATTCCAGGTTGATATTCTTAAAGACAACCACTGGTATTTTGCCTGGGTTCAAATTCAGTATTGTTTAAAGCAGCCATCACGTGATGTTGCTTTCTTTTAACCTGGATCAAGGGGCCTAGACTGTGGCTAAATCTGCCCACCCCAGCACCTTACAAGCATATGGTGCCGTTTCCCTTGGAGAATATATCTTTCCCAGATATAGAAAGAAGCTCCAACTCAGTCCTCAATTTGGGGAAACCCAAGACTCGCTGTTTCCCGTTCAGGGAATATATCCCCTCCTGGGACACAGATGACTCCTGCCCGTTTGAATCTGGAGTCCTAAACATGGACTCTCTAGACACAGGAGTAGCTCCATATTATATGTAAGACCCTTTCTTTTTGTTTCTCCTTATACTCTGCTTAGCTGTGTAGATATGTGATATATTATTCTTCGTGTGGTAAACGTGTGTATAGATAAGTTTTGTGTATGTCTTAGTGATATAAGTTCTCTCTGAGAAAAAATGTTTGTCATTCCTTTTTTCAGTTATTCTGTTCCGTCGGTGAAGCACGGTGTTATTACATCACGGATATGATAATGCCCAAAACGGGGGAAATACAAATAAAAGTATAAAACATTTATTCCATAGCTTTCTCCCGTTACAGAGGCTTTCTTAGGATCAAGAGTTTTGATAAGTCTTCAAACTCCCCGGACTGTGATAAAAATGCTACTGAGATTGTGTTCAGTAAAATGGCGTTCTTGAATCGGGAAGTGAATATCCTATGTCATCTAATGTTGAGGCAAAGAGCTTAGCCTTATCTAACGCAGAACAGATGACCCGGGGCCAATTATAATAGTAGGCACATGCACTTTGCCTCTATTCAGTTCGGTAGGTGATCTTCCGGAACTCTAGTGATCCAATTTGTTTTTAACTTTGGCCGGGGCCGCTTCTGCATAGCTATACTTTGTATTTTTCCAGAACTTTCTTGCGGCGATTACGTTCTGAACGCAGAAAGTATCCAATTACAGGGTTACTTGTAATAGATATGGAAGTAGTGGTGGCGGCAAGCTATGACTGCAGTGCATTCAGAGGTGGAAAAAGGCTGGTTATTCGGGGGGGGGGGGCTGGAATTTTTTTTTTTTTTTTTGAGGGGTGGCGGGATAAAACTGTTCATTCCAGAAAAGATCTATACTGAGACGAGGGTAGCTGTTTTGGAAGCAGCATGTTGAAAAAGGCTTAGAAAGGAGCTTCCGCCATGTAAGATCTCTAAAGCTGTCCCAGTATACATTCGTGGAGCGAAAAATCATCCGAGGAAACAGCAAATCAGGGTATGCTTTTTTGGGGTGGGGGGCATCCATTTGGACGCCGACTAGAGAACGGTCTAACGTGCCAACTAAAATTTACACGGGGCATTTTTCAGGGCAGGATGCGAGGAAGAGCTCAAGGATTTTCGCCTGATGTCTTGTTGCATCAAGAACACGTGTAGGCTCTTCAATTATGTCCCAGAAAATAAGTACAAGCGAAAAGAAAAAAAGCATATATGATCAACACAAAAAAAATAGTACAATAAAACATTAAAAAATAAAATCGAGTTCCCCCCACACACACCGAAAATAACGCACATAAAATAATTCCTTTTCAAGTGATATTTCTAAGGTATTTAATACAAAATGTGCCGCAAAGCCTCCTCCTGGACTGACTTTCATCCAAAGTACGCTGTTGATGAGGATATAACAGATGAATCCATGGCTTGCATTTATGAAGGGGTAGAAGGTGAACGCAGCCGCCGAAGCCGGAACTTGAACTCTACGATTCCATTTTCCGTGACGCACCGAAAAATAACTTGATTTTTAGTTTCCATTACTTTTTGTTTTTCTTTAACTTTGGACTTTTTTTCTGCAATTTTCAAAACGATTTTACAATATATTTTTATAATTTGTCATTCATTCCAAATCTTAATAAAAATCATTACCATCTATGAAATCAAACAATTTTTTTTGGTGGATTGTGGATTTTTTTTTTTTTTTAATTTTTAGGATTCTTAATTGCTGTACCAGCTATAAGAATCCTAAAAATTTCACAATAACGGATATGTCATTGTTTGGCGTTAATTTTTCTCAAAGATCCAAGAAAAATTAATGACGCGGAACAATTTTTATGAAAAATGCGACGCAGGCATGAACACGTCATCAGGTTGGTAAACACTCAATAACGACTCACTTTAAAAAGTAGTAAACGTTGTTGACAATTACTGGCACGCAACGACGCATATATTTTTTAAAAGAATGACTTTAATTTACATACACCGCCGCTTCTTAGCAATTGCTTTTCAACAAATACATAGCCACTGACTGTTACATTGTCACAGGTACACAAGCAAATATAAGCGGCGAACAAAGAGCGATATTTTATTTAGCAGTGTATGCAGCAAGTTTTATAAACAGGGTCAAGCGCTTATATTTAAGTTCTTTAAAAGGGAAAAAGAAATAAAAAGGAAAAACATTATTTTTAATTGGTGTAAAAAGATATTAAAAAAATCCCTGCGTTGCTGCCAATTGCTAAAATCGCAGAAGAATTTTTAAATTAAAATAAAAATTTTTAAAGTCGTATGATCACGTAAATGCTAAAATAAAGAAAAGTCAACATTTTTAAATGTTCCGTTTTTCAGTCGAAAACGTGTACTGTCAATAATAATATTCAACTAAAATTTGTAAAAAGAGGAGCACGTGTATTATTACGAAATGTCTTAAAATTAAAAAAAAATACTTCGCAAAGAAATGTTATTTTAAATAATTTTATTTTTATTAAAATCTCAAACATAGGACAGATTTACGCTGCTTTCTAGAAAATGTGTAAAATTCAGTGGCAAAACAGTGTTTGTTAGCTTTTTTTTTTTTTTTTTTTTGCAAATGTGAAAAATGAAAATTATATTGCATCATCTTGCTAATGAAGCGTTTGGATGGTTAACGAGAGACTGATGTTATTGAACAAGCAAACAAACATAAGAAAAGCGGGCTGACAAGGATTTTATTATTTTTAAATAGCGAAATAAAAAGATAATTAAATGCGTTTCAACCACTCTGTTTTTTTAACGTTAACATTAACAATATCCACGATAACAAGTGCGCTAAATGATCATGAAAGAAAAACGCTCTCTATCTCAGCCCGAGCAACGGTAAATTCTGAATAGGAAAAATAAAAAGCAATTTTAAAAGTAAATAAATATTTATTTATTTATCTATCTATTTACGTTTCTTTTTTAAACTAGTTTAAAATTATCCGACCTTTGTTCTACGATAAGAAGGATGTATTTTTATCAGTAAGTTCCCACAATTTAAGTCCGCAAGTAGAGAAATATTTCTGCTTAAAAAGAAAAAAACAGCAGCGATGAGGAGAAAGAACAGGAAGATAGTACTATTAAATTTTTGCGAAAATGGAAAATAAAATAAAAATGAAGGTAAATTAAGTGAGGGTGCAAACAAAAATTATACCCCTACAATTTGAGACAGGGTAAAAAAATGTAATTTGATTTGATTAAAAAATAATGAAGAGATTCGGTAGGCAACAGCTACATTTTTTTTCCTTTCTTTACCCTACTTAAAAACGGGGCACACCGCGTATATATATCTGTCGCATGGAGGGCTTCCCCCAGCATGTGCCGGACGTCAGTAACCACTATTGATAAATGTAAAAAGAAAATTAACTGGCGTACTTACCCAACGTTTACAGTCGCACGTCTTCGACAAACTGAATGAACTGAATGAAGATTACACGTGTGTGTAAGTTACCTCCCTTTCTTTCGACCGTTTTCTATCCTGATTGTACCCAACACATTGCGGGAGAATTTCACAAAATATTATATTAATAAGCCAGTTACTCTACTTCAGGAGCGGGTAGGTTTTATTGCACGGTGACTGAAGCGTACCTAAAAGGGGAAGTGCCGAAGGGGCTTCTTGGGTAATTTTTCCACGTTATTGCCGTTTTATCATCGACTTTCTTTTGTCACATTCGATAGCGACGTGGGCACACTGGAAAACACATCAACCCTGTTTCATAGCAAGTCTCTAAAAAAAAAAAAAAAAAGAAAAGCGTGAAGCTTTGCTTTATTCCTTTGCCTTATTTTTACGTTCTTACCAACATTTTTTCCCTTGTTCCTGAGAAACCAAATACAAAATTATGTCGATATACATTCTCTTTCTGAGGGTAAAACATTATTTTTTAATTTTTATCCACACTTAAAAATCGAATATTTGTGAATTAACATTTACATTCCCTTTTCACTCAGAGTAGTTTATTTTACTTATCTTGGTTGCTATACTCAAAAACTTTGAGAAAAAATCTTTTTAAACATATTCAGCAGGGCCGATGCGAACTTCCCCCAACATCGCTAAACATTTCCATTTCTTTTACCTACATTTATATTACAATAAACTAAGCACAACTGACTAGTTTTAAAGGATGAAAAATTTCATGATTTTTCTGGATTTTTTTTTTCGTCCAAATCCATGAAATAGTTTCGTTTGCTCATACTAAGTCTCGAAAATTCACTATTTTTATTCATAAATGCTGAACGTGTTAAAAATTCTTCAACGTTTTAACAAGAAAAATCTCAAATTGATGTTAAATATTGCTTCAACAAACATTGATTTATTTAAGAAGATGGTATGATCTATTATGATATGTCTCACTAATTTATAAATACGTTGTATTTATTTTCAATTTTTATCTAATTGAATTGTTCACTTATACTGCGTATGATTCATTATTATACATAATTAGGTTACAATAATATTATTATTTTATGAATACTACCTCATGAGAATTGAGATGTAGTAGAGTAGGGAGGCTGTATCATAGATTGTGGGGAGGGGCACGATACCGTTGCCCCAGCCCAGCTAGTCAGAACAGAAAGGTAATATATAAATCATTTATATGTAAAGGTTGAATAATCAATCTACAAAATTCTGTCATAAATTTTTGAAGTTGTAATTTTTTCATTTTAGTTCCGACGATTAAACCAAGTCAGCAAAAAAGAGACTTACAGCCGACACAACAGGTATCTGAAGAAGGGTGTATCGTCAGAAACAAGATTCAGACAATGGTTGTTGAAACACATCAGTAATTCTCAACCTTTTTTTTTTTTTAACCCATGGAGCACTTTCACTCTTTATTTTTGGGGTGGTCTTCCATAACCTTTCGACGAAAAAAAAGGTTATATTTTATTTTTTACTTATAAGTTTAGGAAGTGTATTAGAGAAATATGCTTACTTTTTTTTATTCCATATATAATTTAAATATTAGTTAATATTTTTTTAATATTTTTATATTAATTTATATTATTTTATTAATATTTAAAAATAATATTATTAATAAATTATAATAAATAATAATCTTTATCGTAATTTCCAAAACATCCCGTAGAGTAAAAGTTAAGGGACGTTAATTTACATCGTATGATCTCACTTTCGGCTAGTTTTAGATTTGTTTTTTTCTGTAGCTGTCTATATTTCTGAAATGAGGTATTATGTACACTATTTACATTATTCGGACTATTGTCCTCATCATTGTCGCCATGTTTATCACAACGTTTCGGCCGTTGTACGCTCCGGCCTTCTTCAGGTGGTTGGAATGTCGAACTGAACCCTTTATTTCGCTCACTGGGGTCCTCAAGGACACATGTCACAGTGGATGAAGGCGTTAGTTAGATCCAGTGACAGGACCCAAAGAGTGTGAGTTCAATAACTGGTTAAGGCGGCGGAGAACTTTGAGAGGGGAATTAACAGGAGATAACTGACATCCATTAGACATGACACGTGGCACTAGAACAGCCTACCGAATAATGTAAATAGTTGTTTTTTCTGTTTTTAGTATTTTAATTAATATGATGTAGATTACTGTAGAAATTCCAATTCTCTGTTGTAACAACCGTTCCGAAGTGAAATTGCTGGCTCTACTAACCACTGTGGACCCCCCACAATTTATTTACTTTACTTTCTTTTTCTTTTTTTTTTTCTTTTTTTGCGGACCTCAAGTAATGTTTCATGGACCCCGGTTGAGAACCACTGATTAACGCATAACCGTTAAGATCGTATTTCTTAATCCTTTTTGATAATTCTATAACAAAACATTTAACTGAGAGCAAAATGACCTCGGAGTGAAAAAAAAATACCACAATCTGAGTGGCAATGGGTTTGGTTTGGTCTATTTTGTTTTACGGCATATCAACATCTCAATGGGTCATTTAATGCCGACAAAAAAAAAATTATTGCTCGTAATATTTTGTTTTGTCAAAAATCTGTTTCTGGTAATATATTTCCTTCAAAATTGTATTACTGGTAATAATTTTTTTCAAAAAAAGTATTGCTGGTAATAGTTAACTATTTGCCCATAGCTGGGACCTTAACAGGTGCTACCACCCTGTGTCAGGGTGGACCTGGGAACATCAGCAATTAAGAGGTGGTTCCACGCTCCTCAAAACCTCCTGATCAGAAGCCTTACCCAAGACGTGGACGTAGTTTAACATCTTACCCAGGACGTGTGGCAATAGGAAAAGAAAATATACATTAAGAAAAGAGGCTAGTAAAAAAAAAAAGTTAGAAAAGCTAATCGGTTGTCGTTCCCCTCTCATCAGAATTGGAATGAAGCGACTTTGGCTTTTTATCTACAAGGAAAAATATCTACACCTTACAAGTTTTATTTTGGAATGATATCTACATAGTAAAACATAACACACATACACTATATATATATATATATATATATATATATATATATATATATATATATATATATATATATACACAATGAAAATGTAATTAAAATATTTTTTTAAATTCTTTTATTTATAATCTAGCGATACACTATGTACATCGACTAAATGTCTACTCTACATCGTACAAATTTTATTTAGGAATGTTATGTTTTACTATGTAGATAACACAGAAAATATAATTAAAATATTAAATTTTTTCTATTAATAATCTCTTAGCGATAATATTGAAATTATTACGGAGTCGCTAACTGGGTGCCCTGTGATTGGATGAAAAACAACCAATCACAGGCTACCTTTTTAGATTTTCACCAAACTCCACGAGAGCGGTTTTTACGAACTCTCTTCCTCTTTTGCTTGTTGGGACCCTCAGAGACAACACGTTCCCCGTCTACATTCTCCGTCATCTAAACACCAGGACACGTGTGAGGATTTAGACAGCAACTGAAGCTCAGAAGTCAAGGCTCTATTTCTTCAACCCAGCCAAAACGACACAGGAAATGTAAAACTGTTAAAAGGACGCATCTTTCGTATAAGTTCCGCAAACCCGACTGTTTGCAAGAAACTTTCCTCTCTTTTCATACAAATACAAGTTTTTTCAAACATTTTCATCTGTGTTTGTGTTCCTTTCTTCTTGCCGGCGTCACAATATTTTTGTTACCAAATATAATTGGGAAAATCCCAATAATAAACAGCATGTAAATGTACTAAGTTGAAGTCAGGAGTGTAGATCGCATAGCAAAGTAGATTCATGACATGTAGATAACAAGTGACAATTGTAAGGATAAAGTTATAGAAACAATAGAAACAAAAGGGATACTTACAGGAACAGATAGTATGTGTCTCAGAAATTTCAACTTAGTAAAGAGGGACTGGAAATTTTGATACTCGCAGGACACATTGAAGGTAAGATAGCCAGAGTAAATGGATGGCAGAGCTGGATTTGGGAGAGATGGCCAAAAGAGAAAATTTCTCAAGAACTACAAAGGACAGAAAATTGTGAAGAGTCATGATAGCCAACGTCCTGAAGGGTCTCAACATATAGAAGAAAAAAAATTTAAGATCCGCTGCGAATTGAGTCGTCAGTGCAGAAAGCGATGTTGTATGGAATATCTGACCTGGCAGCCAAATACTAAGTCAGCGCTGGTGCATTTCAAGTCTTCCTTAATTGTATTCCGCAACGCTAACATAATAAGCGGTAATTTTTCTACCCACGTTCGTCCATTGTCTACTGCCGTTAATGCGTACTTAAGTTGCCTATGGAAACGTTCGACCAGCCCATTCGCGCATGGGTGGTAGGCTGTGGTTCGTACTGTGACACCCGACCTCTTTCAGTCACGACGCCAATATGTGACGTCGGTCCTTTGTGACGGGCTAACCCTGGGACATCGGTTGAAGTCTTGTTGGGTTCTAGTACCAACTTGTCGTACTCGGCTCGCTTCCAACGCCTGGTCACCGAAGCAACTGCTTTGATCTCGATTCAACCTACCCACGTTGTGATTTGATCTTAGATTGACGAGATCAATCAGACGTCGGGCCGTAGTGCCAGCCGAATCCGGGTCAAGGTGATACTGCACAATACATGTAGACAAAAAAACAAAAGCACAAACAACAACTTCAAGGCGGGCGACTGGTTAGGAATAGTGATTAATTTTATGTCGGTTTGTTGAGTTACAGGAGTGCGTCTCTCTCTTTCTCTCCCAGCCCGTAGAAAAAAAAATGTGGATTGTAACACTTTTTGCTAGTTCTGGATATCTGTTTTGTTTTTCAATAAGGTCGGCTCTGGTGGAAAATATAAGTCAGACTTCTATAATTTGTTCTTGGTTAGAAGTCTAAGTCGAAAACTTGTTTTGGTGGGAAATCTAAAGTCGGACTTCAACAATTTTGTTCTTGGTTAGAAGTCTAAGTCGGAAGGCATGGAATCGTGCGGTCACCTGTGCGAGGCGTTATGTATCCGAGTCCCCTTGTCTCTTGGGCTCGACTGGATCTCTCTGCGAACTGCACTGCACTGCTCTCTCCTTACTGTACTGTGCTGTAACTTCACTCTCTGTCTAAAACACCCGAAGACGTTTGCTTATATGGACGCCGATCAAAACCTGGCGTGGGGTCGGACGTGGTGTGGCCACCACGTTGATTTCAAATCCCCAATAAGGATTTCCTTTGTTTTCGGTCAGAAATATTTATCATTTTTCATTTTTGGAAATCTTCTTCCACTCCCACCCTCTTCTGCTCTCATATGGGTATTTCACCATACTTTAGAGGGCGTCAACGGTTTTCCCACTTCCTCGCAGTAACATCTCATACCTATCCTCTCAATGGGCGGTGGCAGGCCTCCTCCCTGCGTCACATGGTCACCTCCGCCTGGCTATTCGGCCAATAGGCGTCAAAAGATAATCTCAATTTTTATCCAACTTCACGGCATATGGAATTCCTCAATCAAGTTTTTCGCCAACATTAAGTGGACGGAATTTTGGCGAAAATTGGGTTAATTAAGAAAGACACAATAACATGGCTGTTGTTATCACAAACGAATTTCAACAGAACACAGATGCCCTGTCCAGCCGACCTCTCCTCGATCCAGAGCCGGGCAGACGACCCACCGAATACTGATAACACAAGTTCGCCATCCTGACACAGCCAATGTTTTATCTGCCTAAAAGCTCTGGGATTCATCAACCAACCCCTACGACAATGACCATCAGAATTTTCGTGGGTGGCCTTTTTTTCTTTTATCATCTAAGTTGTTAAGTCTTGTCCCTCTGTTTCTTTCTTTTCTTTCTCTTTTTCCTTCCTTTATCCTCGCAGAGAATTTGGCATATCTCAGCATCAAACTTCAGCGAGAAAGTAAAAATGATTATCTTGATTCGCACTTGAAAATAACAAAACAAAAAATCTTTTCCGATCCCCTGTTTTGGGAAAATAACAAAACAAAAAGAATATCGCTCAGTATGTCTTTCGTTATATCTATCGGTCTAAGTTATCGCTCAGTATGTCTTTCGTTATATCTATCGGTTTAAGTAATCCCCGTAATTAACTTCTGTGGTTAATTAATTGGTTAATTAACCTGCCGTTTCTAAATAGTGTTACAGTACATGTTTGATTCCAAGCAAGTTCGTGAACTCAGAAAAAAGAGTCGACTGGAATTGAGGTCCTCGGTCAGTCGTAATAATCGATGGACAACCGAACGTGGATATCCAATGAACGAAAATGGCGTTAGCTACCGACTCCGCCGTGATGGAGTGAAGTGGTATCGCCATTGGCCATCTCGTGAATCTGTCAATAATAGTAAGGATGTACTCACATCCCTCGATATTTTCCAAAGGACCGACCAGGTCCACATGAAGGTGAGAGAAACGTCCGTCAGGAGGAGGGAATGACGACAGAGGAGCTTTTGTGTGTTTATTCAGCTTGGTGGTTTGACACACACCGTATGCACGTGCGGGTCCACTGCTTTATGTCAGTAGCCATACCAGGCCAGACAAATCTGGCTGATATGGTCAGTCACGATGCATTACCACCAGGGTGTGATTGATCATGGAAATGATGGAAAACGTCTCGGCGCATGGGAGGTGGGATGTAGGGACGAGGGTTCCCTGTACTGACATCGCAGTATATCAATCTATCCGTGAATGGTAGAGGACGTTTTTCCAAGCGTAACGATGTGTCCGTCTTCACTGTTCGAAGAGTATCGTCTTGTTCTTGCTCATCCGCTAGAGCATCGAAGTTCAAGCAATGGGTTTGGATTGAATTCAAACCAAACCTGGAAAGAGTGTCTGCGACAATGTTGCTACTGCCTTTGATGTATTGGATATCAGAAGTAAGTAAATTGTGATATGTAATCGAGATATCTGATATCTCGTGGATTGTGCTTGTCCGCTTTGGCACTTAGCGCGTATACCAGGGGTTTGTGATCTGTATAAACCGTGAATTCACGTCCCTCAAGGATATGCCTATAATGGCGAATTGCCAAGTAGATAGCAAGCAGTTCCCTCGAAAATACACTATACTTCTGCTGGGCGTTATTCAGTTTGATGGAGAAAAATGACAATGGTCTTTCTGAGCCATCTATGACTTGATGCAAAACCGCACCAATCGTATCGGAAGAGGCGTCTGTCGTCAGCGTTAGCTTAGCGTCGAGAGAAGAGTTCACATATGACAGCTTCGAAAAGATTTTTAGGGATTGTTTGGCCTGTTCGAAAGCATTGCGTTCGTCAGCTGAGAGTGATATTGTTGCGTTCTTCTTTTTGTGTCTGGATAGTAGGCTCGCCAATGGTAGGATAATGGATGCACAATTCGGAATAAATTGCCTGTAATAGTTGACCATGTCAAGAAATCGACGCACCTGTCTGATAGTTGAAGGTAATCGGAAAATCGTTGATAGTATCTATTTTATCGTGAAGAGGAGTTATTCCCTCTTTATCGACAATGTGTCCCAAAAATGTGAGTTTAGGCACCGCAAAGACACATTTGTCCAGATTCAGTTTTAGACCAAAATGTTGTAAGCGCTCAAAAACTTTCTCCAAGTGAGTTTCATGTTCGCGCATGTTCCTACTCGCGATGAGTACGTCGTCGATGTAAGCGTAGGTGAAGTCTAATCCACGTAATACTTCGTCTATGAGTCTCTGAAACGATTGTGGTGCATTTCGTAGCCCAAATGGCATACGAGTAAATTCGAATAGTCCAAAGGGCGTACTCACAGCCGTCTTGGGTATGTCTGAAGGTTCTATTGGAATCTGAAGAAATGCCTTCTTCAAATCAAGTTTGGTAAAAACAGTTGCACCTTCCAAAGACAGGGCGAAATCTTTTATATGCGGAATCGGATATTTGTCAGGGGTGGTCTGCGCGTTGAGTGACCTATAATCCCCGCACGGACGCCATTTCGGCACCATATGCAAAGGTGTGGCATACGGACTCGATGATGGTCTAATGATTCCCAAATTAACATATTCTCAAATTCCTCGTTGGCCACGCGGAGCTTGTCTGGGTGTAGCCTTCGTGGCGATGCATGCACTGGTTGGCCGCTGGTTTTGATGGAATGCGTTGTGTTGTGTTTGATTGGCTCCGCTAATGTAGATGGTCTAAGTAAAGACGTGTATTTTTGAAGGAGCCGCTCGCTTCCATTTATTTTCGGAGTTATTGTAGTCAACCCCATGGTAAACTTCGAAGTTCGAATTCCATGCAATTTAATATTCGTAGTAGAGTCTGTAATTGTTTGAGATGCCAGGTCCGTTGATAGATTATAATAGGCAAGAAAATCTGCGCCTAATATCGGAATATCCACATCGGCTATGAAGAATTTCCAGGAAAATTCGCGCCGTAGACCAATGTTTAGTTTAAGGAACTTGTTGCCGTAGGTTTTAATAGATGTTCCATTTTCAGCCTGTAGCTTTAACATGGACTCTCGTAGCTGCATGGATTTTATATTGGTCTTAGGAATGACACTGACCTGGGCACCAGTGTCTATTAGGAATCTGAGGTGATTATTCGAATCCTGGATGTAGAAAAGACGATTTAACTTGCCACACCCAGTATCCAACGTCTTTAATGGACACCAGGCTGAACTTTTCCCGATTGAATGGCTTTCGAGGCACTATTGAATAAACATGGCTGCCGACAATGTCTTGCTTTCGCGCCAAAAACCTCGTGGTACCAACATATGTCAGTATGGCGGTTCTTGGTGTGACGAGACGAAGATCTGCTCAGTCGAAAAGCATTTCTTCGGTTGGAATCGTAGCTCCTTGATTGGCGTTTCTGAATGTCATCAAGATGTGTATGCAGCTTCTTAATCTCCGCCGTAAAAAGTGAGATTTGTCGTTCAGTACATGTCGTTGTAAGTTCTGCAGATTGTACCGACGACATCCTATGCATCGGTTTTGTGTCGGAAATTCGATCCGCGATAGCAGCCAATTTTTCAAGATCAACATCGTCAGTTAAAACAGCCAAGATTTGAGTCGTGCCAGTGTCCAGCTTATTTATCCAAAGTTGCTTGAGAACGGCGTCCGACATCTTATGCGCGCCAAGAAGAGTTTGCATCCTTCGAAGGAGCTGCGATGGCTTATTATTACCTAATGTTACGTCTGTCAACAGTTCTTTAAGCTTCTTCTCGTCGGAGCAGCCAGTTCGGCTTAATATGGCATCCTTCAAAATATCGTATGGTTTGTCCGTCGGTGGGCGAAGGAGAATGTCAGAGACTTCGGAAGCGACTTCCGCGGGGATTTTTTTCCAAAACATAGGCAAACTTTGTTTGTTGTGTTGTAATATGTCTCGCCTGGAAGATTGCATCTAGTTGCGCAAACCATATCTGTACGCTGGGGCTATATACTGGATGCTCAACCCGTAGTGATGCTTGAGTGGGAGATGTCTCGTCCGCCAAATTGATTGACACAGTTTTTGGAGGGAAAATTTAATACTGAGAATTTAGACCGAAATTCGGAGAAAATTCAGTTACCCTGAATGAAAGAATATTTTATATCGGGTAAATATTGTATCTGCTATGAAAGAATCCTAACAGGACATTAATTAAAGCGATTTTATTAAGTGCGGCTTGTTGGCACTTGTCCTCACGTGAGTAGTAATTCGTGGATGACGCGTCAGAATTGCTTGATTTGTTGAGGACGTCTAGCAGTGAATGTCTCCAATTTTTCTTTTGTCTCGTCGGGGATTAACTATTCGTAGTATTGAAGTTGGATCCCGTATTTTATGAAACGTCGGCGGTTACCATTTGAAGTTGTTTTTTTTTATTATCGATAGAGTGACCAATTATCGTCGAGAGTGTCGGGTATCATCATATTGCATGCATTTTTTTTATTTTTTTTAACGTCGATTTATTTTCTCACGTCAAGGATTAACATTTGTTTTTTCGCACGACAAGGGTTAACAATTTTGCTGGTGGTCGATCGTCGGGAATTACGAATTTTGTTGCTGATCGTTTTTTGAACGTCGGGCGTCACCAATTTTGTTGGTGACAGACCCTTTTTTTAGAACGTCGGCGGTCACCAATTTTGTTTTGGTAAGATCGTTTTTTTTTTAACGTCGGGAGTCACCAATTTTGTAGTAGAAAGATCAATGAATTTATATAATAATCAATTAATACACGGGGTTAAATCATGAGGCCTGGTAATTAGCGTGTTACTTTTTTTCCACAAACAATTTTTAAGAAAGAAATCGTTCAAATTATGCAACACCAAACAAGAACAAATAATAAGAACACAATTTACTGAACGAGGAAACAAATTGAATAATTATTATACATCTTATATACAAGTTTCGTGATTTGGAATAATGTGGCATGAATGAATAGTTCGTTCGTATCAGGTCGATTCGGTTGAGGTTAATTGTTCGAACAGAATATGTGTGTGTGCAATGGTTCGTTCGTTCGTATCAGGTCGATTCGGTTGAGGTTAATTGTTCGTACCGGATGTGTGTGTGTGTGCAATTAAAGGAAAAAGATAATTCGTACCTTTAAGTTGAATGAGACAATATTTCTTTGGTAGTAGTTGAATGGGAAGAAATCAACTTTATATTATATTATCTCAGGCTTCTTTCGATGAGTTTGCTTATTCAGGTTAGCTGAGTTTCATAAGACAGACTTGGAGACACATTCGCTGATCGACGAAACGTGTGTTTGTCGATTCAGATATTCGCGCAAACTGGTAGTTTCTAAGAAACAGCGCGTTCCTTTCCGTTTCGAAGTTCACGCCTTGGTGGGAATATGTATCTACCGACCTGATTGGTCGACTCTGTGCCAACGGACCCGATTTGCCAATCTTGCTACGAATGATTCATTCAATATTTTGGGGGTGTCCACGGTGTATGGACTATCCCAACAATATCATTTTATTTGAACACGCAACAATCTTCTCTCATTTTAAAAAAATCAAACGGTGACCTAAGGAGTCTTTCTCCAACAAAATAAATATAATTAAGTACGAAATAAACAAAATTAAATAAAAATAAAAACTTCTGTTCTCTCCTTCACGTTACCCGACCATGTGGCCCAAAGGAATCGGATACAGCATCATAGAGTAGAAATGCTTTGTCCAAATTTCACTCCCTTAACTTCTTAACCATTTCATTTTTTTTCTTCTTCCTCTATCAATCCTGCACGTTATACGACTGCTAAGTAAAAATCTTTTTTATCACGATGTCCAGTATATTTTTTGTGAATGTACAATATGGCGAGATACAAGTAAAAATAAGTCCAAATTTTGGTCAGACTGTTTTTTAGTGTTTAGGCTAGCAAAGCTGATTACAAGTCAAAAAAGAAAATATATTTTTATCCACTTAAAAATTAATAATACACTTCTTAAAATGAATGAAAATAAAATCAAGTACGGAATAAACAAAATAAAATTAAATAATAAAAAATATATATTGTTTTATTTAATTTGTATTTTGTTTATTCCGTACTTGATTTTATTTATAAAAGAAATCTTCTATGCTGTCCACCACTGAACTTCGTGTATGAAAATATTACATCATCTTGCTAAGTGCTTGAAGAGAGAGAGAAAGAGACCGATTGAACAACGTGTCTATCACCCCCACATATATTCATCTTGAATATTTTTCTTATAACTTGTTTTAATGTTTTTTCCTTTCGTGACAGTTTGTCTTCACATGTAATTCCTTATGCATTATTATTTGTTTTATATGTGTTTTACTTTTATGACATTCTTACATTGAGTCTGCCAATATTATAATTTGCGGGATAAATGTTCCAGGAGCCCATAAGTATTTATTTAGTATTACTATCCAGTGTTGATTCCCACAACATAATGGTGACTATTTATTTATTTACACTAGCATAGTATCCGACCACAAACGCAGCTGATGAAGCCAGAAACTCCATTCAACGATTCCACTTTCAGCGACCATAATAACTTGTTAGTATACGTTCAATTTTACTTTTTTCTTCGTTGAACCTAATCTGCACTTTTCTCTGAAAGTTTCAGAACGAGATTTTTAACAAAAAATTTGAAAATTATTCTAAATCTTTTTGAAAAGATTTAAAATATTGCTATTATTATTCATATGAAGTGATTTTTTTATTATTATTGGGTACTAGTGTAAAAATCCTAAAATCTAACAAGAAACGGCGATATTTGGCGTTAGTTTTTATGGTCAGATTTGTTTTTTCCAAAAAAACAGGAAGAATTAATGACGCAATAATACAATTTTGAATATGGCGTAGACTTGAACACTTCATCAGGTTGGTCAACACAGCTTCTTTACGTCTCAGTTGATGACAATTACTAACGCGCATCGACATATAGCATAATGAGTAAATAATTTAAAAATTGTTTAAAATTATATATTGTATTGTGTTTGTACGAGTGAATTATATAGTATATAATTCACTCGTACAAACACGTGCTAATTGCCATTTAAATAAGAATGTTTCTTACACTGCTGCTTTTCTTTTTTGAGAATAGCTAAAAATAATTAAATACATAGCTACTGACTGTTGAGATATACAAGCTACGCACAAAGAGCAATATTTTTTAGCCGTATCAAAAAAATACCATTTAAACAACGTTAAGCCATTAATAAGAAAGAAACCATACTCAAGTTCAAGAGAAATACAGTATTTTAGAGCAAAACAAACAGGATTTTATAATTAATTTTAGAAAATAAACATAATCCCGACATTGCTGCCAAATATAAATCGAAGAATATTGAAATCAAAATAAAGATTGATTTTTTTTTAAAAATAGCCGTATGATTGCTAAAAAATAAAGGCAAATCTTTTTTAATGTTCATTTTCAGTTGAAAAAGTGTTTTAATTTTCAATTAAAATTTGCATTAGAGGTGTAGAAAAGAGCACGTGTATTACGAAAGGTCCTAAAAAAAAAACTTAAACCATGTGTTTGAAGGGTAGAGAGAGAGGTTGATGTTTATTGAACAAACTGGCACAAAAGAAAAAGCGGACAGGCACGGATTTTATTCTTTTTAAAAAGAAACAGAAATGCGTGCGTTTTTTACCCACTTACAATGTGAAAATAAGTAAAATAAATATACGGTACCGGTCGTGAGTAGTACCCACGAAAGATAAGAAGGGTGAAAAGAAAACCAACTGGCGTACTTACCCAACGTTTATAGTCGCACGTCTTCGGCTAACTAAATGAATTGAGTAACGATTTACTTACAGGTGTAGAAATTACCTCCCTTACTTTCGACCACGTTTCATAGCAAAAATAAGATCTGTCCAAAAAAGATCTGTTTTCGGTTGAAATTTATAAAATCTTTCTCTTGAAATACTTTTTCTTTTTTTAGAAAAAGTGAAAACAGAAACAAAAAGGAAACTTCTACTTAACATCAGGAAGTGACAGTTGAAATTTCTAGGGCATATAATGACGTGCAGAGGTTTGGTGATACCCGGGGATAGTCGCCTAGTACTGAAAAATGTGAGAAAAGAAGATATTTTAAAATAAATATATAAAAAACAGATAAAACATGAAACAAACACTTTATTCAAATTAAATATAAACTAAATTTTTATTTCATTCTTTTAACTGGATTCCCCACTTCCCGATATGGATACCCGGTGTCGCCGCACCCTGTGCCCATCAATTCTGCACGCTACTGATGAGGTAACTGGAACATTTGACACTCACAGGACAGATTGAAGGTAAGGTGTAAGAGCAGAACAAAGCATAAGCATAACCTACTTCGTCAGCTTGAGTAAATGGATCGCTGAACAAGGTTTAGGAGATAACAAAAAGACAACATTTAAGAGTTACAGGAAACTAGAGAGCCGTGATCGCCTACGTCCTGAAGGGACACGACACATCGAAGAAGATTAATTGACTGTATTTATTTTTTAAATGTAATTACTTTTTTTTTTTTGCTTTAAAAAATATTATGAAAAAAAAAAGTATGTTTATTTACAGCAGGTGGAGAAAGTTGTTAACTTGTTGACTGCCGTTAACACTCTGCTGTCGGCAACTGCTAAGATCCCGCCAAATGATGGCTTTCTAGAGGCTACGTTTGTTCAAATATGTAGAACTAAAAACAGAAACCTGTTTTCTTTTTCTATGCAAGCGAAACGACACTCCTTTATTTGTGAACAAACAAAAACTGACATCCCATAAATTCAGTCAACCTAACCTTTACTTACAGAAAACAACGAAACAGCGTTTAGCAAACCACAACAATTCGTCTGATTTCTAGGCTGAAAAAGTTGCAATTATCTCCATTACTTATAGTGATTCTGACTAATATCCTCATCTTTGTTGTTAACACAACGTTTCGACTGCCATGCCCTCCGGCGTTCTACCAAGTATATTGTTCTCGTTCTGCCGTCCACTGAGTCTAAGTCTTTACTACCCAGCCCGGGTATCGAACTCACAGAGAACGAGAACAATCTACCCCATAGATTATTTAAGGGTTCAGTTAGAAAATCACTGAAGATTACTCGAATCGATAGACAACTGAAAAAAGTCCAAATGTTTTGATAGTAACAACAAAGATGAGGATCTAGGAGGAAAAAGAAACTATTAATGTATATTGGGGTGTTAGTTAAAAGAGATTGGGGAGAATGTAGATTAAGCGACAACAAGGTGCACCGTCAAAAAATGATGATAGGTACTCAGAGATATATAAAACCAAAATAATTTTATTGAAATTTTAAAAAAAAGAAAATTTTACTAAATATTAGGGATGCACAAATTTGGTGGTATGTGCGCTCGGAAAAGGGAGAAATAAATTCCTGGACATAAAAATTTTTAATTGTTTTTTTAAATAAGGCTCAATAATAGTTGTGGGAAAAAAGATTAAGTTTACAATCGATATCAGTCTGTGGACTCGTCCACAGCGGCCAGCTTTACCCTTTTTAGAAAATGCACTCTTCCTATCTGGTAAATAACATCTACTTGCATACACAAAATATCAACGAGAAACCATTGGTCAATCACAGTAAATCCAACTTGCTGATTGCTCAGTTTCAACCAATCAGATCGCTCTCACGTGCAGAGTCAATTTAGGCGCAAAATTCATTTGGAGCCTCCCACGTGATATAGCGATGATATATAAACCCAAGACGAGTGACCAAAAAAAGCAGACAGCCTTCAACCTCACGCTGGACTCTGACTCTCGTAATTCTCACTCACTCTTCTTGATTTGCTAACGTCATTTCAACGCAACCATCAAGATGTAACCATCAAGGGACATTCGTCTCGACTGATTAAGTCAGACGTTAAATGAACAATACTTTATTATATGCAAGTATTATTATTTCTGAACTTTACTAACTCACACTATACTTTCATAATATGAGCTCAATCACAATTTTATCAAGTCTAAGAGACGTAACTCTGTCTCGCATACATGCATATTCATTTCCACAATAAATCCTTCTGATTTAACCAAATACATTCACTAATCCCCAACAAATCAAATAACGTGGAATATCATAAGAAAAATGTCAGCGTATACAAAACAAAACAAATTACAAGCAAGAAGGTACAATAAAAGGGTTTTAGTGAGGTTTAACCCAGTTAAAAGCGTATATTTATGTTGAAGTTTTAAAATGTGAATGTTCTTAATAGTTCTTGTGATTTGATGTGAGTTGTCAAAGTTCGTGACAGAATCCGTTCGTGCCTTCAGAGTTCCCAATGTATTCGTTCGCTGTCATGGAAACCACTATTTTGTTACAATAGTCGGGATGAACATAAGACTTAATTCTGTCGGGAAACAATAATTAGGTTTGTCAAGACTTCGTTGAGGTGAGGTATCGCGGCCGCTTATTTGACTCCACGCTCGGTCAGGTTTTCAGATGTTTTTAGAAGGTGTCGGTCTCTCAGTGCCCGGGTTGGCGTCTCATACACCTGGCAATGGTCGTATTACAGGGATTTTTATAGCCAAATGTTGGCTCCGATTTACCCGAATAATTTTGGTGGTCAAATATTCAGATTTCAACAGGTTCGAGTAACAATTGGATGAAAAACACGTTTATTAAAACAATTTATTGTAGTAGAAAAACACTTGTTTTGTTTTCCCCCTCCTTCACCTTCAATTGACCCCCACTCCTACGTCTGCACGCCAGGTGGCAAGGTTCAGGTTTCACTAAATTATTTTATTACCTTCATCCTTTTCCCCAAACTACCGAGAGCCGAAATTTACTTTTTTGAAAAACATTTTTTAAAAGATATTAGTCCGACTGTAAATAATGTAAATAAACCTTGAATGTTGGTGCCATATCTGGCCTAGTGCTCCTACTATATATCTCGAGATTCTTGACAAAATTCAAAGAAAGGTCTGTGATGTAATCGATCCTAACCTGGCAACTCGACTTCAGTCAATTTCTCACCGACGTGACGCAACTTCTCTCTGTCTTTTCTTCAAATATTTTCATGGTAATTGTTGTGAGGAGCTTTTTCCTTGGTGCCCCGACTGCATGAATTTAAGCGTGCTAGTAGATTGGCAACTAGGTCTCACCATTTTACTGTTGAACTAGCTAAATGCAACCTTATGTTCTATTCTAATAATTTATTTTGTCTCACTTCCCTCCCGATTACTTGTTTCCCTGCCACCTAAAATCTTCAAAAATTTAAAATTAACGTTAATAGCCATCTTGTGTCTTCCCGAATACTTTTACCGATTTCCACAGCGGAGCGTTCAGTTAGCAAAACAGTAAAATCAACCTTGCTAACCGAACGGTCCTCTGTGGCGAAATCGGTTAAAGGCACGTCAAACTATATGACGGTTCCGTATAGGATAGAGGTTCGATTCCTGTCGGAGGACGAATATTTTCTATTAAAATTTCTCGGACATTCAAGCCGGTAAATGTTGTTTAATACTGTTTATTATAAAACAGAGCATTTACTTAAATATTTGTATCTAGAAAAAGAATGTATAAACATAAAAATGTCTTCTTTTTTTTTTTTTTTTATATATATATATATATATATATAATAAAAAAACACAATTTTAAAAATAAGAATATACCAAAACTAACTATATGAAAGAATTTATTTATGAAACGTTAGAAAAGGTAGTTTGTTTGTTGTTTTTTGTTTTTTAAGAATAAAATGTGGACATTTTCATTCAATGAACGGCTTCTCACCATTAAGTGAAGACACTATTTGGATTGGAAATCTAAAAGTTTGTTGTTTTTTTTACTTACTCTAGAGCAGTCATTCTCAACCTTTCCTCCATCATTGACCCCCTCGGCTTTATGTATTTCTCCATTTACCCCCTACTCTCATACAAAAAATTCATAGCCATCATAAAGCATTGATGTACAATTTCGTGACTAAATGAATGAATGATTTTTTCATTCAAAATACTAGTTTTTTTTTGTCTTAAAATACTGTGACTAAAAAAAATACTAAGCGACACTCAAAACACTGATTTCTTATTTAGTACTAATCTACTAATTTTTTAGTATAAGTTAGTACTCTGTATAAAATTCAGTATTTTTATTAACGTTTGTAGTCATTAATAAAAAAAATTATTCATTTTATCCGCTGTATTAGTAGATCTATAAATTAATACTAATCATAATCATTCATTCAAAAAACGATTTTTTTTAGCATTTTTGTTTTTGGCAACTTAAAAAATTTGGGGAAAATACTAAAAAAAAATTTTTTTTGAATGAATGATTATGATTAGTACTGACTGATTTGTGACTAAAAATTGTGCAAATTAGTCATTAGTAAAAATACCAAAACATTTTTTAAATTATCAGGTACTTCAATTATTTACCCCCGACTATATAATTTTTTACCCCCTAGTGGTAAATTTACCCCTGGTTGAGAACCTCTGCTCTAGAGCATCGTTTCTTAACCGGTTCCCCTGTGTGCACTAATGCGCCCTGGGGTGTAGCGCTTCAAGTTAACAGCAGAGTAATTTATGTATGTATTATTTTTATATTTAAAAATCTTTATGTTTAAAAAGCTAGAGATACTAATCAACTGACTTCCATGTTTAAGTCAAGTTTTTGTCATTTGATATTTTAAGCTGGATGATAAATTCCTTAATCTTTAAGAAGGAATGCATAATCCTTTCGCTTTTTTGCCTCCCTCGAGAGATTTAAATCAGTCATTCTCGGCCTCTCTAAAAAAAAAAAAAAAAAAAAGAAAGAAAATAACATCTTCATAAATCCCTTTAAATGAAAACTGTACCTCTAATCCTCTTTGGGAACGTTAAACCAATATTTTATATTTTCAAATTTCATGACTAATTTTTCTTTATTAAAATGTAAAATCACCTCCGAGTATTAGTTATTCTAGAAGTGAAGTAAAAAAAAAATAGCCGAGAAACCCTGAACAATTTTATTCGTAAATATTTCTATTAACAAAAAGTATAAAGAAAAATGGAATTTGTTTCATTTTTAAATTTTAATTATTGTTTTAAAGTGAGAACATTTATTTAACCTCGCATTTTTCTTTTCTTTTTTGATAAGTTTTACACCTACCAATGCTTTAAGTGCTACTCAAAGTGTGGTAAGCGAACCGTAGGCTGTGGTTGCTGCTATGTGTATGAAAGATAACTTACTAAACGTCAAACTCGTTTTTTTTCTTTTTTCAAAACAAAAGAAAAGGCAGTAAAATGCCAAGCTCGCTGAAATTGCTTTGAAAGCCCTCCCATTATTCCAGCCTTCATACCTCCAAGATAATGGCGTCCCAGGTATGAGTGCCATTATAACAGAATAGAAAAATACCATACTCAGTTGCTTTGACTTCACTTGAACTGAGGTAAGATGACAACGAAGCAGTTTCGGCTTTCACATTAAAAACATATACCCTGCCTATATACTCACGTATCATGCAAGTTTTGAAGGCCGAAATTTGAAGCTAATTTTAAGGGGGTTGCATCTGCCGAAATGTTGTATTAATAAAAACAAAGACGAGTACAATAATTCGAATAAGTGTAAATAGTTTTAACCTACTTTTTACTTATTCTAATTTCTTTTATAACATTTTTAGAGTATATTTTTACTAATTTTGACTCAATTTTTTTTATAGTGTCTTCTTCTTCTTGATGTTTGTCCTTTGCAGGTCTTAATAAATTTTGTCTTTTTATCTCTCCTAAACTCTGTTCTGCCATCCATTTACACAAGTTCGCTAGGTAGGTCATGCGCCGTTTTCCTGTCTCTCTTGCCGTCAATTTGTCCTGTGAGTATCACATTTTACAAACCTTGTTTCCTTATTAGGTTCGCTAGAAAGTTCAACCGTCTCTTCCTGATGTTAAGTATGAAAGTATTTTTAGCTTCCATTTTCACTAAAACTTCCTTGTTGGTCACATGTGAAGTTTTAGTGAAAACACTAAAACTTCCTTGTTGGTCACATGTTTAGTCTATGGTATTCTCAGCATACTTCTGTAGAACCACATTTCTCTTGCTTCAAGTCTCTTTTTTAGCTGTGGGAAGATTGTCCAGCATTTACTGTCATATAGAAGGACTGATGTTACTTAACAGTTCAGTACTCTTTTTTCCTCTTTCTTAATACTTTGCTTAGCTTTTGGAAGACATTTCTGGCTATGCCAATGCGCCTTCGGATTTCAGTGTCATACTTTCCGTCTTTTGTTAGAATACTTCCCAACGTAAGTATATTTTTGTACCTGTTTGATTTTCGCATATCTACTTTGTAATTTGTATGTTGGGGTGTTTCTTTTGCTAACAACTACGGATTCCGTCTTGCAATTGATGGTTAGTCCTTCTTGCTTTCCTTCATTTCCTTCTGTAGGAGATCTAGTTTCCTTTCTGTATTAGCTATCGACAAAGTGTCATCTGCATATCTTACTGGTTTAAAAAGGAGATAATACTTTATAAATATAAGTAATGGTATGCTTGTAAAAATGTGAGAAAATATTATAGTATTTTCTACG
>OZ038488.1:40347408-40447408 GCA_964036315.1 Acanthosepion esculentum
GGTTGTTAACTGATTCAACTGATCTCCTGATTTTTAAAGTTAAAAGCTTTACATGTTATTTTTATTTTTTCACACATGTATTGAACACTTTTCAATACTATTGATTCTTAGTCTGATTCGACTCTGACTATTAACCTTTTTATGTATTATATATATGTGTGTGTGTGTGCACTTCATGTCACAAATTGTTCCACCAAGAAAAAAATTAATCCCATATAAGAAGACAAAGATTATGCAAAAGAGAAAGGAAAATGTCCCAAGAGTAGTGTCTCTTCGGTTCTTCTTTCCAAGGCATCGGACTTGCCTCGTCTAATTGTGCCACGTTGTCCGTGGAAAGCCAAACAGCAACTGGTTATTCTCACCAACGAACTGTCACATGACTCTCAAGGGTTTCTTAAGACATCAGTAAATTGTTGCTGTCAAGAGATAACTGCCTACTGCATCCCGACGCAACTATTAATATAGTCATTATATTTTCCCGGTAAAAATTAACAATACTAAGAACGTTCAATTAATATTTTACTGATCATGGATTTGGCACAGATATGCTTGACACATTGGATACAAAACTTGTAGATGAATGACAGTGACAGGCTGCCCAAGGTGTCGTCTTGCCCGATAACAAGTGGTCCTGATGAAGTGCCCCGCCTCTATAACAAATAAAAAAGCAATGAATAAGCAAAAACAGACAACTGCTTTAGTAATAAAAAGGTGGTTATCTCCCTTCGGTAAAGATAAGTCACATGGGTCACGTGACGGATCGCTTAGTGACGTCACTCCATACAGTGATGAAAGCGGCAGTCAAACCGTTCATTTTGCAGCAGCGAATCCGAAATGTTGCTTTCTTTAGCCTTGGAACCCCATGGCCGAAGCATAGATGGTTTGGTTTAGTTTGTTTTGTTTTACGTTTTTTTATATCAACCTCAATGCCGACAAAATTTTTACAATAGATTCGTATGAATAGAATATATATTCTTTGTAAGGAAACTGTAGATCAAATTTCATTGATATACCTTTATAAGAGAGTTATTATCGAGAATCTGGTTTCATTGATGTATTCTTTTCAGATACACGGTTTTAGAGAAATTGATTTTGGCATTCTCATTTGGTTTATAATTTTTGTAGAGTCCTACACTTTTGGGAAATTATATTATATCATCCACTTTTACTTTCTCGAACAGATCATACATATTGTTTATATTATAGTATTTTTGTCTTGAGAGAGTAAGATCTGAGCACTCGGTTAATATATGTTTAATAGTATATGCCGTTTTACATGCTTAGTATACTGGTTGAACTTTAGTAAGTACGACTGGGTTATTCTCGTATGGCCAATGCGTACGCGGGCCAGTACCACTTCCTTACGAAATTTTCTGGGAGCTGACTTCTATTCTTCTAGTTTGGGTTGAATTGCTACAAGTTTATTTTATGGGTTATCGTCCCAGTACCGTTGCTATTCCTTTTGAATGTATTTATTAATAACCTCCTTAAAATCTGTGTATGGGATTTTGGTCCTTGTATCCACATTCACATCTAAAGCCGATTTGGTTGCTTGGTCTGCTTTATTATTACTATTACCTATGACTTCGATGTGGTTAGGAATCCAGTATAGTTTGATGTCTTTTACTTGTTAATAGTGCTCATCTTCATAATAAGTGGGTTGTTAGATTTTTTTTCCTTCAACGCCAACAGGACGGATAATGAGTTTTAAAAAATTAGAAAATTTTGTTTGCTCTCTCTCTCTCTCTCTGAGATAATGTTGAGAGCTAGTTCGATGGCATAAAACTCTGCAGTGAAAACAGAGCTTCCCTTTTGGAAACGCCTTTTTTTTAGTAATATTTTGGCTTACTGCTGCACATCCTATCTTGTCCTCACGTTTTTAGCCATCTGTATATATAGGTATATGGTTAGAGAAGTTTGACAACATGTCCTGAAACTTATCTTGGAATGTGAGTGGGTGTGTTTTTTTATTTTTTGTTTTGAGAGATTATGTAATTCTAGCAGAACTTCGGCTTGCTTGATAGTTCATGGTAGAATACTGGCTGCAGTCGTTTCTTGTATATTTGAAAGTGTGGTGCCCAACTCTTCAACAATAGATTTCATACTGAATCCGTCTGTAGGGTTGTATAGCATTATCTTTTTATTGAAATAGATTTCATTAATTCGGTTTAAAGGTACTGCTGTAAGCTGGGTTAGTTGGGCATGATTTTATTTTTTACATAGTATTGTTGTGCCAATTTAATGCGCCGTTAATACGGAGTTGTTTCATTAGCTTCTGTGTATAAGTTCTCCACTGAGGATGTTCTAAAAGCCCTGAGTACTAATCTAAGGCTTTGATAAGCTGCATTCAGAATTTTTAGGTACAACCCTCTGGCCACACCACTTATGAAACTAGCGTAATCCAGTTTTGAACGAAGTAGTGATCAGTATAATTTGATCAATGTTAATCGACCTGCTCTCCATTTAGTATGGCCCGCTACACGCAGAATCGTGGGACTTTACTATATTTTGTTTTCAAATATTTTAGATGAGAAATGAAGGTTAATTTTGTTTTTATCAAAGATAATGCTTAGAAATGTGTATTGTTCTACTACCGGGATTTCTGCTCCGTCTAATTCTAAACATGGCTCATTGTGCAATTTTCTTAATTTACATAAATGCAGGCATTTGGTTTTCATTTTGGAAAACATAAACCCATTTTCAGTGGCCTATTTGTGTATTTTATTGAGACATTGTTGGAGTTGTCTTTCAATGGTATTCATATGTCGAGATCTGTACATAATTAGAAAATCGTCGACATAGAGAGAACATCTCACTCCTGGGCTTAGGGTTTTAACTGGAGTAATTTTTACGCAAAATAAAGCGTCACGAAAGAATGCTTCCTTGTGGAACCTCTTCTTGATCTTGCAGTTCCGATGACGCACTTCCTATACGGACTTGAAACCTTCGGTCTTTCAGGAAATTCCCAGTGAATTGAATCAGCTTTCCTTTTAGAGCCAGTTATGCAGCTCTTTCATGAGTGTTATAGCGTTTGTATTATGTTTACCAGCTATTTTCATTATCATATCCCATAGAAATTTTGTTTTTATGGCAGAATTAAGTCTGCGGATGTAGTTTTTCCAACATCCCTTTTCGCTTTTTTTAATTCCGTGTTCTTGCTCGAAGTTACTTAAATTGTTACAAACTAGAGGTTGATGCCGTTTGTTGAAATCTCCCAAAGCTCTTCTTCTGAGCCTGATAGCTTCTTTACGCTCATCATTGAACCAAGTTCTGTTACGTTTTTTTATTTCTTGTACTGAACTTTTTGAAATGCATTCCTTTGCTATAGCCTTTCCGTAAACCGTTTTAATTCTTTCATACATTTACCTTCAACTAGTTTATCAGAACACTGGTTTGTAAGTTTGTCCCAGTTTGCTCTGCCTATCAACGGAGAGTATTTTTATCATTTTGTTCTGAATTTTGCAAAACAAGTGATCACTACCGCATGTGTCCGCTAGAACCTTCCAAGAGTAATCCATATAGATTGATGGATCACATATAGATAAATCTATTGCAGAGAAACTTCCAGTAAATTGATTCATGTATCGTTGTAAATAAATAAATCATTGTTGTTTATAATGGTTTCTAAAATCCTTCCCTTTTGGTTTGTGTCTTTACAGCCCCCCCCCCCCCGTGGTGCGGTAGTAGTTAAAGTCTCCTAGTATCATAAAGGGTGCAGGGAGTTACCTTATAATTTCATGAATTTCAGCTTCATTTACTCGTTCATTAGGAGGGATATCTACAGAGCAAATGTTTATTGGACTATGTAGGGTCACTTTAGCAGCATTCACCTGTAAAGTAGTTGTCAAATTTATTTTACTTTGGGGTTCATCATTCCTAAGTAGGATAGATGTACCGTCAGATGCACAAAGCCCAGTCTCATGCGTATGGTTGTATTGCTGGTATTCTCTTATATTCACTTTGTCACCTTGCTTAAGGAATGTTTCCTGAAGGCAAACAACGGGTCAGTTCTTAAGAGAAGCAGTTCATTTATATGTGCCTTTATTCCATGGTAGAGTTCTATTGAATTATTTTATGCAAAGTTGGTTAAACGTTTTCGGTATTTAACTTACGTAGTTTTGATTTTCTTCCTGTTTTCATTTTGGGGATTTTAGCCATTTGAGGATTCAGGCTTTCCACCCCCATCTCTTCTAGTTCGTCAAATCGGTTTTGCTTAGGAATTTGGTCGTTGTAGATTTCCTGCTTTTGTTTGGCTGATTTTGTTCTTTTGGGAAATAAGCTTTTCAGTCTGTCTTTCCAGAATTTTTGGTGGGTATAAAGGAGATGACTGTGACCTTTGTTTAGTAGGAAACTTGGTATTTTTGGTAGGAATGGTTTGTGCTTGAGCTGTCATTATTGCTATTTTTTTTTTTTTTGTTTTTTTTTTCATTTATTATTTCAGTTCTTTCATTGTCTTTTTTTGGTAAGTTTAAAATTTAGCTCCCAAGTGTACAAGTTTCTCAACGAGGGCTCTGTATTTGTCAGGCTGATTAGCATCATTTCTAGTCTTATTTTCTGTTATTTTTGCATAGGAAATGCCTTTCATGTAACCTTCTACTACTTTCCTTGCTTCTAAAAATGAGATGTGTCTTTTATATTTTACTTCGACAATGTCTCTTTCCTTTTTCCAGAAATTGCATATCCGTATGATGGATGGCTTTCCTGGCAGTTAGCACATCTTCTCTCATTGTGGCATTCTTCTTCAGTATGGTCTGAATCCATTTGGCCAGAATTTCCACATGGTGACCGACTTCTGCAGATATCCCTATGATGTCAAAATTATTGACACCTAAAGCATCTTAGTGGAGCAGGGATATATAGTTCCACTGGCTCAATATCATACCCTAGTTTTACTTTGTAGGGGATTTCAGGTGTGCCAAAAGTGAGGATATATGTGTCGGTTATAATTGTTTCCCCTTTTCTTTTGAGATTCTATTGTAATCACTGACCGCTTGGCTTCTTAATGCAGATGTAATTTCTTCAGGTGTGGCCAGAGACTACTCTTTACTTCTAATGGCCCCCTTAGAAGTATCCAGTGTTGGATGAGGGAAAGTTTTAATGTTGATATTACGAGAGATCTTCATCTTTATTATATTTTCTGCGTGTTTACTCTGTTCCACCTCGACCAGCAAATTTCTATCTCTCAATTTTCTAACTGTTTTAGGATTAGTTCTACTGGATAGTACCTTTTCAATCAAGAAAGGGGAAAGTTTTGCCAGCGGAGTTTCTTGTAGGAACGTGAGCACAAAAATCTTGGAAATTCCGTATTAATTTCTTTTTCAGAATCGGTGTCTAAAAAACATCGTTTAGGCTTTTTATTTTGATTATTCATCATTTTTATACATCAAAATTGATTCTAGGACAGTTACGTATTGGACATTTGCGTCCTGGATATTTGCGTCTCTGGATAATTGCGTATACGGGCATCCTTCTAAAAGACGATATATTCAATCTCTTCACCCAAGGACCTTCATGATAAAAACACGTATATAACTTAACTCTGTGATATGACTTGTAATATGAAGTAATTTGCCCCCTTTTATAACATGTACATTAAGTTAACACAATTATAATGTAAAAAATATATACAGATACGTAAATAAAATTGTATGAACATTGCAATGACCATACATTTTTACCACGCCATTTCTGTATTGTGGACGTTTATTTTTCCTGTTTTTATCTTCCTAAAATTACACTATCACTACCCCTATAGTGTGAATGAATACACTGTAGCGGGCCCCTAACGACGAGGTTTCTATTATTGTAGCGGTGAACATCAGCGTCACCAAATATATTGTCCCGCCACAATTATTTTATTTTGTCTAGGAAAGGTGTGGAAAGGATCATGCCATTATGCTGGAGGTCGCCATCAAATGTGGTTGTCACAATGCAATTTATATTTGACGTAAAATAGCACATGGTCTAAAATACAAGACAGAACGTAATGATTCAAAACATAACAATTGAATTTATTAGTGCTTGATGTACACGCAATTAAGCTGAAAGGTTTGATAGTTGTCTCTTAGATTTGGAAATATTTGTACCTGAGCTCATAAAGATTAGATTAACTATTAAACTGTAGTTTATAAGAATGAGTGTGTTGCATGTGAGAGGTCGTCTATTGGACAAGTTGGTAAGAGTTCAGAATTATACTTGCGTGATTGTTGTAAAGTTCTTTTACGTCTGACTGCATTAGTCAAGACGGGAGTTCTCTAAGGGTCACATTTTGGCAGCAGAGATGAAACGCACGAGTGAGTAAAGAGAGCGAGAATTACTCGTGTTTGGTTTTTATAGTATGTTGTATCACGTGACAGGATCAAACTTAGAAGGCGTGAAAACAGACTTCTCGCGTGCAGGTGATTTGATTGGTCGGAACTGACCAATCAGCAAGCTACATTGGAGAAGATTAACCAATGAATGCTCCTTGTATAATTTCTATGTATGATAGTGGTGGTGATATCAAAACACCACAAGATAAGTGCTTGTAAGATGTGTATGTTTATTTTTAATTAGCAACTGACGTTTTTGGCTCATCGTAAAGATCCTGGTGTCACAGGCGAAATAAAGATCCGGGTTTCACAGGCGAAATCGACGTCGACGTTGTAGACGAAATAAAGAGATCTGAAAAGTAGAAAAAGATTAAATGTTTCTTTTGCTTTTACTGGTAGTGAGTATTTAGCATCCCGCTAATAACTTTTTTATCAACATCAATTTTCGTACAAAAAGTGGATCACAGATCTTATTCAGCTTAATAAATATTTTCAGAAAACCTCAACTTCTGATTGGTCACTTAATATTTAAACCATGCCCGAATATTAATATCAATTTTAGTACAATACCTGGATCACAGAGCTTATTCAGCTTAATATATTTTCAGAAAATCTCAAATTCTAATTGGTCACTTAATATTTAAAAACATCGACCTAGTTCTTGACCTGACCAAAAAAATAATTCCACCAAAATCTGTCAAGCCTCTGTGAGCCTAACACGTGACCAAAGTTAGCAATAAAATATGAAACGTCTTTCATCTTCGACAGTGAGCCGATCGGAATCATTTGAACTCGTCACACAGTTCCAGGCTTTTCGTTAAAGTTCCTTAACATGAATTCAGCCTGAAAGAACACTCACTTACACAGCAATATTTTACCACGAACAATCAACTGAAGTTTTCCACATTCAACTAGATGCACGAATCTTTTTCATACTCTTTCAAGCTCAACGTTAATTATTGCAATTAACATAAACACAGCTCGTTAAGAACCACTTATTCCAACTAGAATATTCTCTTCGAACAAGTGAAAACACATCAAAGAGCGACATTTCTGTAAACCTTAAAGTAAGTCATAAACAATATTTCTCCACTTTAAGTACAAACTTCAACTGTTTATTTTGTTTCCTTAAATTACAATAATACCAAAACACACTTTCTCATTATTATACAGACCATTCAACAACTTACAATCTATCAAACCAGAACTTTGACAACATTTCAATCTAAACATAAAAAGACGTTTGAACTTTTTAAAACCACACCTTTACTCCAGTTGTTTGTATCTCTTGTTTATATAAATATTTTATTCAATGTTGTGCAAAAACTGTTGTTTTTCATGTTGTCCTTATTCTATGTTGTGTTGAATACTGAACTTTAACGTGAGAGGAAATTGTTAATTTCATCACGCAGCCTAATTTACTCAACAATTTTTTATTAATATAATTTAATCCATTAACCCAACCTCCACAGGTACACTGAGTTTACTTTTTCCTCTTTCTCTATTTCCTTATGTCAAAATTTACGTCAAACTATTCATTTTATTTTAATCTCTTTATTAACAGTTTTAAAATGACTTTGGCTGCCATAAAAAGAAATCGTTAGGTTTACCAAATGCACGTGGACAGCTTCCGGGTATCTGACGTAGATATAAATATTTATCCAACCATCTAAAATAAAGAACACAGAGCTAGCTAGGGTGAAATAGGAAGAACGTAAATAATGGTTTTAAATTCTAGAAAGGGAACACGTTAAAAAAAAAACTGGAAATGTGTTACAAGCCTTCTCTCCGACCGGAAAAGGCTAGTTAGAGATTGTTTAAAATCTGTCTTTGCTCGCAAGTCTGTCTCGTCATATATAGCAAGACAAGCTTTGTTTTGCCCACGTTTCAGAAAAGTATGTTTTCTTTGCGGGGTCTACTGATGGAATAATCCATACTAACCTTTCGCCCCTCCAGCATAATCCACTTCACACCAAAATATCTATCAACCAATCAAAACTCTAGTTTCAGCAAACGAAGTTTCCTATTGGTCAAAAGCCTTAGAACTGTAGTAAATTCTCGTGAAAATGCTTTTTCGCGCGCAAGCCACCGGAGCCTATAAATAGGAAATTCCTGATCGCTTCAGACAGTCAGACTTTCATTCCTAGAGAGATGCCAAACTGACCCACGCAAGTCAAAACTCTGACCAACCACGACTTTGCCGCGCAAAATATCTCTGACTCAACAATCCACAAGCACGCTCTATCTCTCTCAGGAACGCTATCTAAACATCACTTACAATACTTTAAAAAGTGACATTTTCCTCACTACTTAATAAGTATTAGTAAACAAACAATCAAATTCTCACACAACTAAAAGTACGCAACTCCTACCAATTCTGAACAATAATACAAACAAACTTACGTACACCCAATAATAACTGAACTAGCACAACGGACAATTTCGTACGTAACTGGACAATTAGTTTAATTTTGTGAACAAATCTGAATAGCAATTGCAAACATGTTAAAACATTCACAGTAATATTCTACGCAGCCAAATACATCTATTCTCATTTAGCCATCAAAGTTCGTGAATTGTAAACCAATGTTGTTGCTGTACATTTAATGTTTGTCTTTGCTTTCAATCTTCTTGAATGATTTGTTTCTAATATTTTTCATTTTAGAACACCAACACTAAAAATCCTTCTGATCACTCAAAATACATTCGCTAGTCTGCAACACTACCCTAAAACAAGGTATCTCTACAGATTCGCAAAAAATGAGGATACATGCTAAAAAATTCACCGAACTTAAAAACAAAAATACAAAGTTTTATCGTCAAAATATTTATGTTACTATTAAGAGGAAAAATCAAAGTATTTCTTGATTATTAAATTATATTCTTAATCCTTTTTAGAACCTTCGAAACTTTGGTTACATTTTTTTTGCGTCAACTGGTGACCATAAATTAGGAAAATTGAGCATCTTTTTACAATAATTATTTCCATTTTAAAAAATTTAAATATAATAATTTATACACTTTTAAAATTTTAAGTGATATTGTTATTAAATAAAAACTATATTTCTTAATCATAAAAGAAAAAACTTACTACAATTCAGCGAATCTCAGTATTTAAAAAGTATTTTAATTCTCTTCTGTGTATATAAACGTACCGATTTTTGTAAATACGTCTAAATGGGTAAAGACGTCTATATACGACATTATCAGAATATTAAGAGCAGTTACTACAGTAAATTTAAATTTTATTGTTAATTTTCTAACATCTCCTCAACAAGTGTCTTCATAAGTAAAGCTAGCAAGCCAAGGTATCTAAAAGTCAATAAAATATTAGATTATTTAGCGTATTTTCCTACATTTTTAAGATTAATGGGCAGTTAATTAGTTAATGGGAGTTATACACACACACACACATACACACACACACACACACACTCATACACACACATATATATTCAGCTCCTGATAATCAGTAGAGCACTTTCGCTACATTTATAACACAGTATGGACATAGAAAAATTTAGCCTCGACTACTCCCTAAAAAACATACCTATCCCATCCACTTCCATATATAAGCTAAAATTTTACACTCAAGGAAAAATACGGCTTCAAAACAAACAAAAATGCCCCCCGCAACAAAAAGAATTAGATGACTTCGAGAAAGACTTAACTGATCTAGTTAGAAACATAAAATTCCGTAAAAAACAAGATGCATTTAAAAAAATAAATAAAAGATATAACTAAAATAAACAATTCAACAAATGTATTTATTGCAGCTGACAAAACAAGAAATTTATACAAACTAAGCCCTCCTACGCACAATAAATTACTCAAGAACAACAACCAAAACATAAAAAAGGCACCTAAAACAATAGAATACGATATCAATAAAGAAGCAAAGGCAATCGCCCAAAAATTAGACCTAGATGACCGAATAAGTTGCATCAGCAAGGCGCAAGCCTTTATCACACTAAAAAACCACAAAGAAAATTTCAAAACCAACCCTGCATGCAGACGCATAAACCCAGCCAAAAGCGAACTAGGTAAAATAAGTAAAACGATACTAGACAGAATTAATTCTGAACTTGGGAAGAAGTTAGGAGTAAACCAGTGGAAAAATACAAAAGCTACTATTGACTTCTTCCACAGCATAAATAACAAACAAAATTGCCACTTCCTACAATTAGACATAAAAGAATTTTACCCATTCATAACAGAACGCATGTTAGATAAGGCCATCAACTTAGCTCAGGAACAAATAATAATAAAAACAAACGAAATCGACATCATTAAGCACTCCCATAAATCATTACTATTTCACCATGAAGAAGCATGGATAAAGAAATATGGGATATTTGACACTACAATGGAAAGATTTGACGGTGCAGGGACATGCGAAATCGTAGGTATTTACTTACTACACGAACTAAGCAAAATAATAGATAGAAATGACACAGGACTCTACAGGGACGACGGTCTCATAATCTTAAACTGCAACAAACAAAACACAGACAAAACTAGAAAAGCAATAAAGATTTTCAAAAATAACGGATTCGACATAGATATAAAAACTAACCTAAATGAAGTAGATTTCCTAGAAGTTACCTTCAACCTAAGAAAAGGCACATACAAACCATACAGAAAACCCAATGATAAACCACTCTATATACACACATCTTCCAACCACCCGCCTTCTATAATCAAACAGATACCAAAATCAATTAATCGCAGGCTTTCCGACAATTCCTTCAATGAATCTATATTTAACAAAGCTAAGAAAGACTATGAAACAGCCCTAAAAGACAGCGGATTCCCAGAAACACACACATACTCACCACAGAACACAAAAAAGGCCAACAGGAAAAGAAATGTCATATGGTTCAACCCACCGTTCAGCAAAAACGTAAAAACAAACGTAGGAAAAATATTCTTCAAACTTTTACACAAACACTTCCCGGAATCAAGCACCCTACACAAAATATTCAACAAAAACACAGTAAAAATCAGCTACAGTTGCACCGAGAACATGGCACAAATAATAAAAAAGCACAACAGGAAAATTATTAACAAACCACACGAACAAATTAAACCCACGTGAAACTGCAGAATAAAAAACGAATATCCCTTGAACGGTAATTGTTTACAAAACAACGTAATCTACCAAACCACGATAAAGTCACCAGATAATGAACAAAAAGTATACATAGGAGTAACTGAAGGACCCTGGAAACAAAGAAATTATGCACACAAAACATCTTTCACAAATAGTAAATATGCGAACAGCACAATGCTTTCTAAGTATATCTGGGAAATAAAAAACAAAACGCACACCACACCAAAAATATCTTGGAAAATATGGAAAGAATCATCAGCCTACAACAACTTGCAAACTTTGCTTGGAGGAAAAAATAGATATCATTACCTTCCCAGACCAAAATAAATTATTAAATAAAAGATCCGAGCTAATCTCAAAATGCAGACATGAAAACAAATTTTTACTACGTAACTTAAAAATCGAAAACGGAAAAAATAAATACATAAGCAAACAAAATGACAATAAAATAATCAAAATAAATTAATCCAAACAAATTACCAAATCACACCTGTTAGAATAGACGAAATAGAATAAAAAATAAGGAACAAAACCAATAAAGTAAATAATAAACAAATTAGCAAACTATTATGTCCAAAATATTAGACTATAAAAAATCAAAACAAAAAATCGGTCGAAAAATAGCTATAACTGTTATATAACGATAAAAAAATGAATAAAAAATAATATACTGCGTTACTTAAAAATCGAAAACCAAAGAGAAAATATAGTGTAATAAATAAATAACGACAAGTATAATAAATTGATCTAAATACATGCAATAATATAAATAAACTAACAACCGATACCGATAAACTAGCCGTTTAGAAAAAACAAATAAAGATAATCAATCCAAATAAATAAATTAAAAACTGTTCCCGCCAAAATAATAGTCAGAACAAACCACAAGAATCAACCCCAAAATTCAACAAATAGCTTTATCTTCCCAAACAAAAACAAAACTATTAAATAAGCTATATAAACAAATTTTTATTACGTTAATAAAAACATCGATCAAAATAAAAATAATAAATATATAAGATAAAAAATAAAAATAAATAAAAACAAGCAAAATAATTTGACCCAAATAAATAAACAAATAAACAACTTCCGGTAAAATAGCCGCCATAATAAACTATCCACAATAATCAATATAAACAAATTTTTACTACGTTAATAAAAACACCGATCAAAATAAAAAATAAATATAAAGGATAAAAAACAAAAATAAATTAAATAAAAACAAGCAAAATAATTTGACACAAATAAACAAATAAACGACTTCCGGTAAAATATCTGCCAAAATAGACTACCCACAATGCACCACTGACCCGTATATATAAATAGCCGAGAAAAATAACAGCACTCATGGCCTAACGATTGCATCTAGCATGAAACAGACTGTAGCCTCTAAGTGTTGACTTCTATGTTCACTTTTATATTTACACACGCTCTATCTCTGATATTGAGCACTTTATCCCATAAATATAGCACACTTTAAGACTATATTTCTTCATTCATATATATATATGACTCTTTCCGCAATTATCGTTAGTACATCAGCAGTTGATCTGGAGAAACAAAAGCCATGTTGCTTGCCTGCTAAAAGGCCATGTGATGAGGAATGATTAACCAATTCAGCATTCATTAGGGTCTCTAGGAGTTACCCAAGAAAAGATAGAATGCTTATAGGCCAATAGTTGGATGGCTCAGACAGTTTACCAGAGTTCTTAAAAACTGGAACAACAGACGATGACTTCCAGCAGGCAGGAAAGCAGGAGGCAGCGAGGCATTTATTATACAGTTCAGAGAAAAGAGGAGCCAGTTTGGGAGCACACTCCTTAATGACTATTACAGGGATAGCATCGGGGCCAAAGATTTGTGGGCATCCAGGTTAGAGATCATAGCAGAAACCATGTAAAGGATTATATGCACATATCACTCAACAGAAAATCAGTTCTAAGTGGAAAGTTAAACAGGAATACTCCATATGAGTCAAGAGTAGAGTTTGAGGAGAATTTACGGGCAAAGCATTCAACTTTAAAAGCAGAGGATGATAATACCGATGATGGTAAAATCGATTGAAAAGGGGGAATAGAGACCTTGTATTTATTTAGTACCTCCTATTACAGAGACGACAATAATCACGAGAGCCAAAGTTTTTAGAGGCTCTGCGGTACCTCACTCTCTCAGCAAACAGTGACTTATCTCCTTAGATTCGCTTACATTATTTGGAGCAGTAGCAAATAGGCTCCTGATGTGACAAGAGCTGTCACGCTGGTATTACCGGAAATAGTATTTCTGTGTGATATGGCGGCTGAGCATGCTATTGTGAAACATGGAGAGGATTGCAGTTAACACCTGGTATTTCCGAGAAAGTATGAAACCTTCCATCTTGGCTTTGACTTCAAGAGGTCAATTACGATCAACTCTATAATAGCCCAACTTAGGCAGTAAAAACATTTTACGAGTTGATTTATAGTTTCAGTTCTACATATACGTCTCGAAATGACTAACATCGTAATTATAATATGATAAAATTTGCAAATATAAAAAACAGCTACAGGATAAAATTTTAAAAATGACCAATGGTGCAAAGTACACGACTACGTCCGTCAATTGGTAAGATCAGGCTCTTCTAGAGAGACACATCTGTCCTTTTTTTTCCATATTGCTATCGAATAAGCACTCCAGAACCGGGATAAAAAATTCTAAAATTTTAATAAGGGGAGAAGTTCAACACTCAAATACTAATAGGCTTTTTACACTTAAAAAGCTCATTATAGTAAAAACTTGATGACTGACAAGCTTAAGTATCTCCATTCTTTGGAGTGTCTAGAGAAATTGGGTTTGGTGTCCTGCCCGGATGTTAACTTGTGGGTGCGGCATTTAGATGAATTAGTATAATGATTTACCATGCAAAATTAGTTGAGCTATTTTTACTTAAATTCACTTGATGGTTATCAACTGCAAAAGGAAAGAATGGGTGGTTGTTAGCAAAAGGAGTGGCCCAAAATACAAATTAGAAATCGGGGATACCAAAATCAAACAAGTACAAAAATTTAAATATCTAGGAAGTGTTTTAACAGAGGACGGAAAGCGACGACACTGATAACTGAACGCACATTGAGATATGCATTCCAAAAGCTAAGCAGAGTATTAAGAAACAGGAAAACTTCGCCAGAAACAAAGAAAAGTGTACTGAACTATTATCTGATATTTGTCTTCCTATATGGCAGTGAATGCTGGACAGTTTCCTTAAAGAGACTTGAAGCAACAGAAATATAGTTCTACAGGAGGATTCTGAGGATAGGATACAATGGATCGAATATGTAGGCAACGACAAAGTTTTAGAGAAAATGGAAACATACTTAACATCCGGAAAAGGCAGCTAAAATTTCTAGGACACATAATAAGGAAAGAAGACTTGGAAAATCTGATACTCACAAGACAGAATGAGGGTAAGAGGGACAGAGGAAAACGACGCATAAAATATTTAATGAACTTAACTAAATGGATCACAGAACAGAGTTTGGGAGAAATAACAAAATGACAAAATTTATGAAGAGCTACGAATGTCAGGAAATTTTAGAGAGCCATAAACACCTACGCCCTGAGGGGGCACGATACAAGAAGAAGAAGAAGAATACACTGAACATTTACTTTGAGGGTTATACTGAGTTACTGTTAGGGGATTTTTTTCATTTTGCCTATATTGTTAATGTAATAACCTTTTATTTTAAAATTATTATTTCCTAAAAAGAAATCCCACAGTGCTGACTTTGATGTTGAGGTATAATGTGCCATGTGTCAGTATATTCTTGGTATTTATTTACCGAAAACTTTGGACATAAAACGAACTGTGGTAAGATGTATAAAATAAATAATATATTTTTTATTTGATTTAGACTAGAGTGAGTCATTTGATATTCGGTGTAGTAAAATGTTTGTTTATAAGACGGATATTGATAGCAGCATAGAGAAATCCGTTTCGGATCCGTAATGAATAGTTTCGACAGTTGAGACGTCAGAACTTAGTAGTAGTAGTTATCATAGAAATAGCTCAGCCTCAATCTACTGTTTTTCTCGGCACTAAGATGGGTGGAAATTATAATTAGCAGATGGCCTCTTAACTACTTCATGCCTCACATATGACTCGTTTCTCCGGCGTTCGTGTCTCTTCTTCCGTAGTTTCTTTTGCTGTCCCTTCTCCTCGTCTAGCTCAGAGCTGTGAGCTTAAATCCTTTTGACCAGGATCTCAGGCTCTGGCGCGAACCTTGCTTTCGGCTAACATCAAAAGTCTTTTTGTGTTAATATTTTTGATTGGCCAAAATTATTGTATTTTCCGGTGTTCCTTTCTTTTTGATTTTATTATATAGCGGAAATTATGCCTGGAGCCTGTCTTATTTTGGTAGATTTAAAGTCATAAATAAGTAGGCTCTGGTCCCGCAAATTTCTGGCGTTTTTCGGCCTGGTTCAATCTTTTCTCCCTCTTTTTATTTGAGGGTTGTCTTCTCGTTAGGTGAAAGAGGAATATAGAAAGAGAAGGAGAGAGAGAGAGATATATATATAGATAGAGAGAGAGAGAGAGAGAGAAAATAAGGGTTTTAAAGGAAAGCGCAAATGCCTTATTTTAATTTGAATTCTTTCTACATTTGTTTCTATATTTAATTTTATTTTTTTATCGGGAACCACTACAATATAGTGGTTCACGTTATTTTAAATATACACTATAGGATAAAAGTTTGGAGTCAGCCTGTGGACTTAATAATTAGTATGTTTTATACTTTCTTAGTTTTAATTAACTCCTACTACGCTAGAATGCTGAAACTATTTAACACATTAGTACATGACGTCCATATTTTTAGAGAGAGGATTACCTAGCATTTAAAATCCGATTGCCCAAACATTAGCCAACAAGGTAGTCTAGACAAAAAGAGATAAAATTTTAAAGAAACTTTATGCAGTAATGGGTTAATTTCGTCATTATTATTCTTGAATATAGAATAAAACACTCCAGGTTCCTTTGTTTTCTGAGAAAACAAAGGAAGCTGGAAAGTGGATTGCGACAAAATCAATCAATCAAGAGACAGCATATCATCCAAATAGAGCCGACCTTTCAAGGCCACAACGACTACTAACGCATACTACGAAAACATCAACAAGCCCAAGCTACTGACGGCAGACTGGTCTCTCCAGCCTTGGTTGGCAACGACTCTGAATTCAAAACCTAAGAAGGGTTCTTTGGGAACCTATCATTTCTCCCCGAAAAATGTGGGTGATTTTACGCAAGCCTTCAATGTTGTATTAAAGGTAACTCAATATGAGTTGTCCCCTTTGGACCAGCCATGTTCTGGCTTCTGAGGCAGGTACGCACGCGGGAACTCTAAGTCAACACGGCGAAGTAAGCCGGCTAGGGTTGTACAACATGATAATAAAAGCTCCTTGTATATAGTAAATTTTGAAGTCGTATTTTTGATCCAGAATGTGCGTTGTTATATCCAGTTACACGCAAATACCCTTAGGAAAGGTATGAATCCATATCTTCTCCTAGCTATGGGTTGAATAACAGGATAGGCTGGGTTCGATAGCCTTGGTTGGCAATCAGTCTATCGCAAAAAGAAACGGTAACCTACTGCGGGAAAATATTCTACCTATTCAGTCATGAATCGAAAGAGACATGATCGCGCAAACGTGTATCACGTATGGCAGTCAACTGAACGACATGCTGATTCAGAATGAACTCGGTTTCGTATCTGAGACGTAACACCTAACATAACATTCACCACTATAATCAAATCATATGCGCAGGTAACCGTATAAATGAATTGTTCGTCCTTCTTGCGTTAAAGTCGACGGTAGAGTCCACTATATATATGATGACAAAAGATAAAATTGCAAAAATCTGAATATATATTTGGCATTTTCTATTGACATGAAGCGATTACATTGGATCAATTGCTAAATCTTTCCCGGAGAAGATTGCTTCACTGTGTCGTGCCAAAAGATTTTTCTTGTCAGTATCCATTTTGCACATTTATAAATCTACCATTCGTCCGTGCATTGAATATTGCTGACACATCTGCTCTAGTGAGCCTACTACATGTCTCGAGATTGCTTCACTGTGTCGTGCCAAAAGATTTTTCTTGTCAGAATCCATCTTGCACATTTATAAATCTACCATTCGTCCGTGCATTGAATATTGCTGACATATCTGCTCTAGTGATCCTGCTATATATCTCGAGATTATCGACAAAATCCAAAGAAACGTCTGTAATGTTATTGATCATGACCTGGCATCTCAACTTCAGTCACTGATGTGACATGGCTTCCCTCTGTCTTTCCTATAAATATTTTCACGGCGGTTATTCTCATGAGCTCCCTTCTTGGTATCTCGACTTCGTTAATTTAATCGTACAACTAGATTGGCTGCTAGGTCTCATCGCTTTACTGTTGAAATAGCTATATGAAAACGTATGTTTTATTCTAATGATTTCTTTTCTCGCACTTCTCTCCTCCGGAATTCTATTCTGTTTTCGTGCTTCTCTGAAACATACAACCTACAATCTTCAAAAATTTAAATGCAGTTTCAGTCGACATCTTTTTTTTTCTAACACCTCTTCATTTATTGTCCTTTCTTCTCACGAAATTCTTTGCATTCTCTTCCCCTATGCGTTTTATTGGCATTAACGCCATGTTTTGGGTGAAATAATTAAAAAAAAACGATTAAACACACAGCAGTCGAAAATTAAAACCTCAGAAGCAGAAATCAAACTGATAAATTTTGGTCTCTGCACAAAATGGATTCGACATAGATCTTTCGGTGAGAATAAAAAAAAAATCAAATACCGTAACCATCTTCTTGCCGTCCGTCCGATGTCCAATCCGTGCGGCTGATCGATAAGTTGATCACTTCGATCTAAGCCTTGCCTTGTCCCACGTTGTGTTTGATTTTGATCACAAGGCTAGCAACGATCGAATCGTCGACAAGAATTGCTGTATTGGTTTGGTCTGGGCAGAGCGAAGTCACATGTAAAAACAAATAATTTGAATAAAAGAAAATGTTCTTTGTACAGAGTTGGTATTACAATTATCTATTCTTCAGGCAGGAATATATATGCTTCGTGCAGAAAATAAATTCCTCGTGCAGAATTATCAACCCTTCTCGCTTCCTATATTAACTGTGCTTTTATCTTCTCCTTTTATGCATATCACGACTGTGATATAGTGATTTTACAAGCGTAGCTTAGATGTAGCACAAGGCCGAATGTTTGAGGCACCCAGTGAGGACCGAACTCACTACTCAGTCGTAATTGTTCTAACGAGACAAGCTTGCTAACAATTACACCGTCTCCAGGTGCCCTCACATCAGTGATATATTGATTTTCCAAGCGTAGCTTAGATGTGGCACAAGGCCGAAATTAGGGGGTACCCAGTGAGGATCGAACTCACTACTCAGTCGTAATTGTTCTAACGAGACAAGCTTGCTAACAATTACACCGTCTCCAGGTGCCCTCACATCAGTGATATATTGATTTTCCAAGCGTAGCTTAGATGTGGCACAAGGCCGAAATTAGGGGGTACCCAGTGAGGATCGAACTCACTACTCAGTCGTAATTGTTCTAACGAGACAAGCTTGCTAACAATTACACCGTCTCCAGGTGCCCTCACATCAGTGATATATTCAGCAATTATTTAAAGATGTCTGTCTGATTTGAAGGGTGTAGGTTTTTTATACTAATGAAAAGATTTTGTCGTCAGTATATAATGTAAACTGTCTACCTTCTATTTGTAGTCTGAAATGTAGTACGACTTGTTAAGTTGCTAATAACATACGATCAAATGTATTTATTTTGTATGTTAGCTATTTTTTTAGTGGAAGCCTATAGGGTTCGGAGCGTCATCTACAATCTGATATAGTGCTGCTCCTGTTGCATCGCTAGAACTATCACTTACGAGATTATATTGAGTGGCTTTGAGGTTGGGGTGTGTTAATGCTGTCATTTCTGCTAGAATGTTCTTGATGTTCTGAAAGGCTTCTCTTTGTGTGAAATTTATCTGTAGTGACTTTGCAGTTTGGTTATATCTGATGAGTTCTGGTAAGGGTAGGCATATTTCAGCTGCTTTTTGAATTAGTTTTCGGTAGAAATTAACCAATCCAAGAAATCTGCGTAGGGACTTAGAGGCGTTTGGTCCTGAAAAATTTTGAACCCGTTTAATTTTTTTCTTTATTAAGATTACGTCTTTTGAGCTGATATTGTATCCTAAGAAGTTTATATTGCCTTTAAAAAACTCACATTTATCCAAAGATATTTGTAGGTTGTTTTCTGTAAGGATTGACAACACTGACTGCAGATGTTTATAAAGTTGTGTCTGTGTTTCTGAGGAGATTAAAATATCATCGATATAAACCAAGATATAGTTTATATCCATGACGATATTGTCCATGAACCGTTGGAAGGTAGCATTACTGTTATATAGGCTGAAAGACGTGAATAAATATTCAGACTAAAGGGTGTAACGACGGTGTTTTTTCGACGTACTCGTCACTCATGGATATCTGATGATGCGCATATAACAAGTCCATCTTAAAGAGCACGTGTTTATTATGGAGTTTGGATCCTAGGGTGTTGATATTGAGCAGGGAATGCTTATCAGGCTTAGTTAAGAGGTTTAAGTGTCTATAATCACCACAAAGTCTGTACTAACCTGGCGTTGATTTGGATACTAATTGTAGAGATGATGTCCATGGTGATTTTAAGAGATTGATTATACCAGTGTTCATAAGCGCAATGAATTCTTGATTTGCGACTTTGTATTTCTCTTCTGATAACTGGCGTGCATTAGCAGAAGTTGGTTTACTATTAACTAGTGTTAATAGTTATTAACTAGTGTCAATAGTATGTCTGATTCTTTTTGGAGACCCTACACGCAAGCTGCTGGTGTTGCTGGCTGGCAGATCGCCGGTGGCAACGCCAGCAGTCCTCTGGTGGCAGCCACCGGCGGGCCTCTAGCGGTCTGCCAGTGGTAACATTGCCGAGGTGCATTGCGGTAAACGCTAGTGGCATGACACCCAGTGGCAGATTGGTGGCTTGCGTGTAAGGGGTGTATTGGTTCTTTCTTTGCGTGGCCTGAGCAGGGTACGGTGTTTGGCAGTGATTGAACTGGATTTGGTAGCTGGAAACAGTTGTTACCAGTAATCTGTTGAGTAGTTGCTGTGACTTGCGTGCTTTGCACGTATTGTTCAGTTTTGTTGTCACGCAATTTCCCAGTACTGCAGTCTAGAATTAAAGCGTAGTGCCTGAGGAAGTCTGCTCCTAGTAATGGATTGAGGGTGTCTGCTAAGACTATTGTACAAGTGAATAAGCGTCTCAGACCATGAATGTCTATGTCAACTGACATTTCACCATGACAAAGAGTATTATCGCCTGTGGCCGAGTAGGGTTAAGATGCAGTCCTCGAGCAAAATTTGTGGGATGTATAGCTACAGATGCTCCAGTATCAATAAACTCAAACTGAGACGAGCATATAATAGTGGCAACTTGCATTATTAGTTTTTTCCGACAGCCGTCCGTTTTGGAGTTCTTGTGGAGTACATTTAATGGAGGAAGATATTCTTGAGCTGACCATTATTTTAATTGAAGCTTTATCAGGCAATTTACACCTTGACTTGCATGTCTTTAACTTGGAAGCAAAGTAGATATGGCCTTTACAGAGTAGGGATATTGGGTTTTCGTAGAAGGGTTTAAGTGAATAATAATATGGAATATCGGTCAAGTGGGAAGCAACTCTATCTCCCTCCGGGATTGCGGAACTTGTATTTTGGACAAAGTTCGATTTTATGAATGGAATTATTATTACATCTGCCAGTGTACCTAGCTCAGATAATGAGACACTTCTAGCGGCAACGACAGTGCTATATTTTGCGGTAACACTTGCATGAAACGATAGCGGACAAGCTCGTCGACGACTCCTACTTTAGATGTTGTAGAAAGTAATTCTCGGAGACAATCTGAAGATCTGCCAGTCATTTTTGTATTTGAAATAAGATTAGCAAACATTTCCGGCTTTGTTCTTTCGTGCATCAGAATTACTGCTTCCTTGAGTACTTTATACTCATTTGAAGGGTGTGCGGAAGTTTGTAACTTTTATATATTATCTGAGGGTAAACATGATAGCAGGTGATAAAATTTTGCTTCGGAGCTGGTAATTTTACTCAAGGCAGATTGGACTTCACATATTGCGAACCAGACATTTGAAGCTGTTTGCATAAATTCTGGAATTTTAATGTAAACTGAAGCTAGTATTCTGTCTTGTTCCATGTCGAGAGTGTATGCAAATAAAAGATGTGAATAAAAGAGAAATGCTTACTTGTTTTGCTAATTCGAAAGTTGTGTGTGTGTGTGTGTGTGTGTGTGTGTGTGTGTGTGTATGTGTGTGGAATTCCGTTGTGTGTGTGTGAGTGTGTGTGTGTGTGGAATTCCGTTGTGTGTGTGTAAGTGTGTGTGTGTGCGGAATTCCGTTTTGTGTGTGTGTGTGTGTGTGTGTGTGTGTGTGTGTGTGCGCGGAATTCCATTGTGTGTATGGAATTCCGTTGTGTGTGTGTGTATAATTCCGGTGTGTGTGTGTGTGTGTGTGTGTGTGTGTAATTCCGAAGTGATGGTCTTTGTTTTTTTCCTGCGTCGTTATCATCAAAAGTGTGAGTGGTTTCTTTTGAACGCCGGTTTTCCCAAATGGTGTGGTGAATAAGATGTTTTTTGTACGTCGGGGTCACCAAATGATGTGAGATTACTCACGCCATAGCAGCAGAAATAGCCTCCTGTTCACAGGAAATAAAAACATACTTCACAAAAACAAAATATACGCCGCGATAACAGTAAGAGCATGTTAAATTATACATTAATATCATACAATTTATTTATTTTGCGTACTGGTGTGTGTATTTTTGGTTACAAGTGTTTTAAGGTTGCATGTGATAAAAGGAAGAAGTCACTTCGTATTATTACAATAATGTATCAGAGAGAGAAATAGGGACGTCTTGGCCGTTCAATAGTTGGTAGCAAAGAGACTGAGTTCAACGTCTTTCAGCGGAATGTCCGTTTTCTGGCAGGGACAGTTTCTGTTGCATGCTGGGAGAACATTTTTAATTAATTTATTTTAAACAAAGGTTTAATGTTACTTGTTTTATTTTATTTTACTTTATTTTCTTTAGAATTTTCATTATTATTATTTTTATTATTATTATTATTATTATTATTATTATTATTATTATTATTTTATGCTTTATTTTTATTTATTTATTTATAATACTAATAATGTCCATACAGTGTGAAAAACAATTTGAATTTCTCTCTTGGTCTTTCACACATATACACATGCACACAATTGAACTTAGCATTTCGCTTAGTAGGAGAAAAAAGGAACCAACCAGGATTCTCTAAGTAATGGTAAATGAACCGAGATAAGCCCAACACGCTGAAACACGTCACAAATAAATAAACTTCGGGATAAAAGTCTAGGAAAAAAGACAACTCTTAATTCAAAGCTTGTTGCTCATAAAAGTGTCAAACAATTTTAATATTTCTCTTGCCCTTTTTTCTCATACACATATTGCTAATGTCTTCTTTTTCTTCTTCTTCTTCTTGTACATCTTTCTTATTAGTATTTCTTTCTTCTTGCTCGTTTTCTTTTTGTCTTTGTTTTTCTTTCTTCTTGTTCTTCTTTCTTCTTCTTTCTCCTTCTTGCTCTTCTTTTTGTTGTTGTTGTTCTTCTTCTTCTTCTTCTTTCTCCTTTTCTTTTTTTCTTCTTCTTTCTTATTCTTCTTTAGTCTTCATGTTCTTCCTTTTTTTTTTCTTCTTTCTTCTTTTTGTTATTTTTCTACTTCTTTCTTATCTTGCTCTTCTTTTTCTCCTTCTTTCTTTTTCTTTCTTCTTATTGATGATCTTCTTCTTCTTGTCCTTGTTCTTTTTCTTCTTGTTGCCGCGTCCCTTCAGAACGTAGGCGATCATGGATCTTCACAACTTCCTATCTCGTGTAACTCTTTGCAACTTTCCTCCCGTTGCTAGAGCTCTCCCCTCCGTTTCACCTTCTATTCACACTGGTCGAGTAAGCAACTTAAAGCCTTCACCTATCTCTCTTGTCTTCAATTAAGTTTTTCAATCCTTGCTCACTTGCTTGATCCATGGAATTCTCAGTAACCTTCTGTAGAACAAAATTTCCGCTGCCTGTAGTCCAGCATTCACTACCATATAAGTGAATGGATAACAAGAGCAAAGGAAAAGAAACCAATTGGGATTCCCTCAGTAATGGCGAGTGAATCAATATAAGCCCAAAATGTACCAATTATTATGAGACATAGGCTGTACCGTAATACTTATTTATTTTAATCAAAAATTCATTTTGATTTGCTCTTTTTACATTCTAGCGATGATATAGTTTCCTTTTTAGGTCGCCTTGTAAAAAGTAATGAGAACAATAGAAGAACAAGTAATACAGTAATACAAAGAACATGTACTGGGTTCAGTTTATGCACTTTCATTGACGCTGTCACATATTGAGAAGGTCTATATAAACACCATCACTTTTCATTTTTGCCATTTGAAATAGATAATTATGTTAGGTGCGACAAGACTTTCGGACCACCCTGTACATGTACGGAGAGACTCAAGCAAAGTACTGTGTCCCAGTTTTTTTTCTCTACCAATTATACTGGTTTAACCCTCTTATTGGCGCAATTTTATTTTTATACCGCCTCTATTTTCCACACCTAACTTTCCTCTGCATTGTAGAAAAAATTTTAGCATAACGTTTTAGTGATATTTTTAGAATTTAATTTGACCATCAGATGTCACTTGTTTGCATGAAATATGTGTCGAAATAAAGGTTTGTAAGAAAAGATATGCATTTTTTTAAGTGATCATCCTTAAAACTTCAACTGTTGAAGGTGTAGTCACTAAAGGATATGTGGGTGTTCGAGGTTACCTTATGAAAACATGCGTTCCCACCACATGTATATATTATGGGTTTTATCACTTTGTGTAAAGCAGTGACCCGGCTAGTGTTTTCGCCGCCCCTCCCCAGAAGGAATACAATATTACGATGCACATTAACCCCTTAAAGTTTATATATATATATATATATATATATATATATATATATATATATATATATATATATATATATATGAGATTGGTAAAATAAGTATAGTGATCTTAGAACGTGTCAACTTTCAAATAAAAAATCAACTTAACCTTATGCAGTGGAGAGGTACTTCTGAAGTCATCGACAGGTTTAAGATCTTTGAAAACAAAAATAATTGTGCTTTCATCTAATTTGATATTGTCGATTTTTATCCATCTTTCTCTAAGGACCTTTTCAATTTTGCATTAGAATTCGCCGAAATTTATTCTGACATTTTGAAAGACGAAATAAACATTATTTTGAACTGTAGAAAATCAGTATTAATACACGAAAACGAACAGTGGATTAAGAATTCGGCTGATAATTTTGATACATCAATGGGATTTTTGGATTCGGCAGTCTTCAGATTTAGTTAGACTGTTTCTTTTGTACAATCTCACAGCATATGAAGAGATTGATTTGAATAGTATAGGGCTTTATAGAGATGATGGTTTCATGATTGTAGATAGATATACTAGAAGTTTGTTAAACTTAGAAAATTAATACAGTGTAACCCGGATATAAGAGAGTTGTCGGGACCGGAGAAGAAGTCTCTTATATCCGGGTTTCTCTTATATCCGGGTTTGGTCTATTTTGTTTTATTAACACAGGCTCTAATTTTGGACCAGATGAAATCTCTCTTATATCCGGGTTTCTCTTATATTCGGGTCTCTTATATCCGGGTTACACTGTACATAGTGTTTTAAAATCTTTTGGTTTTAGAGTAGTTATTAAGCTAATATTAAACAAGTTGTTTTCTTAGATGTTACATTAAATTTGATTTTAAATAATTTTCAACTTTGCATGAAAAATAATGCCAATCCAATTTATATCCATCCTAGTTCCAATCACCCACCTTCTGTAATCCAACATCATCCATCATCAGTAGAACGCCTGATTAATCAACACTCTGTTAGCAAAGAAATATTTGAAAAACATAAAACAGTTTATGACAATGTTCTTAGGGATGGTGGATTTAAATCTTCTGAAATTGGATTTATGGAAAATTATGATTTTTCCAGGAAGAAAAACAGAAACAGGAAGATCATATGGTATACTCCTCCATATAATCAATTAGTTCATACTAAACTAGGGAATAAATATTTAAAATTAATTGATAAACATTTTTCCTAAAAAAGTTCTTTGAGTAAAATTTTCAATCGGAACACACTAAAACTTAGTTATAGTTGTACTAATAATTTAAAAGAAAATCATTAATTCACATAACAATAAAATATTGAAATTACATAACAATAATAACCGTAATATTAATGCTGGTTTTAATTTGTTTCCTATAAATAACCTAAGTGTAGAAATCCCAACCAATGCCCGTTATCTAACAAGTGTTTAACAAAATTCCTTGTGTATATGTGTTCTATTACCTCAGTTGAAAATGCCAGAATTTCCGAACGAATTTACGTTGGAAGTACAATGAATGACTTTAAAAAATGTTTCTATAACCATCTCTCATCCTTTAATAATGCAGATAAATGAAAAATGACTTCACTTTCTAAATATTTTTGGAAACTGAAAGACGAAAATAAAACACATAAAGTTAAATGGAAAATTCTAAAACTAACTAGAATCTCTAGGTCTTTGAATGAACCATGTTTCCTCTGTCTATAGGAGAAAATGGAAATAATTAATTTCTCAAATAGTGACATTTTGTTGAATCAAAGATACGAAACAGTGTAAGTTGTAAGCACATAAAACAATTAACTTTACAATCTTGCTAAATTTCTTAACCCTAGAATCAATCTTCTTATGTTTATTATCTTTATAAACATTTCATTGTTTTCATCGTTAATTTATCACAGTTTTAGGCATTAAATTGGTTAATATTTGTAATTAACTAGTAGTACGATTAGCCTTGTATTATATTTTTATTATTATTTTAATTTTAATTTTATTATTTTTTACTTTTATTTTTATTTTAATTAATTATTTTTCTCTGGCATTTTTAATAATACTTTACAGTTAATATAATAATACAAAAGTTTAAAATTCATTTTGCATTCCAATTTATATTGTAAAATAGGTTTTGTTAAGTATTGTATTACTTCTTAAAGTGTCCTTTTTTACACTGTGTGGATAATTTTGTTTAAATGTATGACTTCATATACAAATGCCATAGAATTGTAAATGCAACATGTCGACAGAGTGTATCCATTCACGCCGCGTTTCCATTCAAATTTGAATTCCCTGATTTCAACAGAATTTCATTGGTTTAATTCGTATCAAAATCTTTCTATTTTCTATCTTCTTAACTTTCCTCTTCTTATGAATCTGGGTAATTTTGAATATACTTCTCTATTTCTCTTGCCTTTCTTTTTTGTCTTTTCTCTTGGTAGTCAAGTTAATTTCCTACGCTTTCTCTTGACTTTCTTTTCTTTTTCTTTCCTCGTTCCCCTTTTTTTTTTGTTTGATCTTCTTTCTTTTTTCTTTATATAAATCCTTTTTACCTTTTATGGAAAATTTTACAATAACGGAAAGTGAAGTAGTGTTTCATTAATCGCAGTTTTGAATAAAATCGTTTAGTACCATTATTAAAACGTTTAATTTTAACGTTGAAACAAAATGTACAATTTTGTAGTCGATATTTACATGTTCTAATGTAACAATATATATATATATATATATATATATATATATATATATATATATATATATATATATATATATATACAGACACAGAGAGAGAGAGAGAGAGAGAGAGAGTCAACGACGATATTATTCGTACACCTGTCGGAGTTATCACCTCAGTTCTTTAATCCTTCAACAGGGGTCTCTCTCTCCCCTGAGTATAAATACTGGCTGACCCCCCCTCTCTCTCTCTCTCTTTTCGACTTAGGCTTTCGGCCGCCACGGCGCGTGGAGACGAGGTAAAATCTCTCTTTTTACACTTAGGCCAATATGTGACCTCTCACAGATACAGAGTTTCCAAAATTCTTGGTACACGCTAAGAGCAATACACGTACGTACGAACACTCACAACATACACACACAATTTCTCCATACAAACATTATGCAACTGTTCATGTCTTTGTGTAACTTGTTATTAATATATATTTGTTTACTCATATGTATCGGTCTTGTTTGTTTTTCTTTGTCTTCGTTGGACTTAATTAAAGTCCAACATTCCCATGTAGCTGGACCGGCTAGCAGAAAATTTTAACCTTCTGATATCTCTTCACATCTTCACCCCACGGTCCGCTACACACCCATCAATTTTTAATATTTCTATTTCTCAGAATCTAATGTCCGTATGATGCCAGTTTTTTCCGTGTTTCTGTTAACGTGGTACATTTATAAAGCCTCACTGATAAATTATGAAATAAAAATACAATTGTGTTTGTTTATTTTTTTAAAAATAAAACTGGGGATATGTAAAAAAAACGAAGACTTTACTTCTTTTTTCTAAATCGGGAAAAACTTTAAAAACTTTTTACGATAAAAGAAAGATAACCTGTTTTTGTTTATATACCTTCTGTTTTATTTAAAAAGAAAAACAAAAACACATGGTGCTTTTAATTCATAATTTCTCAGTTTTTGTTAATCTGTATTTCAATTCTAATAAGTGAGGAGTCATAAATTAACTGCCATGTTAACAGAAACACGCTTCGTTTTTCTTTTAACAACCTAAAAAAATGCAATGTCTTTTAAAATTATTTTGTTTTACGTAGTTGAAGTTTAATAGCAAAGTAGTAAGTAGACTAAGAATTAAAAGTTTAATAAAATTAATTTCACTTTTAAAAACGGAAATAAATGTTATCATACTTTTAATTCTTAGACTATTTTGCATAATAAAACTTCAACTCTCTAAACAAAAAAATAAAACCTTTTGTTTTACTACCGTGAAAACTTGTAAATTGAAAAATTGAAAAAAAATGTCCATTTTTGGACTTTAAATAAAGTTTCTGCACTTAAAAAAATATATTAATTTTCTATCTTCTTTTAAATTTCCGTTCGACATTTCCGAAAAAAATTGGAATGCATGGGATATATACGGGGTATTGGAATTATTTCAATTTATTTATCTATCTGTTTTATATTTTATGAAATGTAACGATTTTATATCCGTATTAAAGCCATGCCTATGGTAACATTAAAAAAATTACTTCACTTCTTAATTTAATTTTTTTTCACTAACAGTTCACAAACATGGAAAATCAAAATCAGAGAACTGATGCCAAAGTTTGGATTTCTCACATTGGTGTGTAAAAAATGTGGATTCACTAAATTCACTTAATCCAACCCCACATCAAGCCTTTTAAAAATGTTCAAATTTATTCACACATTTTGCTCACGTCTTGTAAATTGTCACCCCCCCCCACACACACACACACAATCAGCTGACAGCACGTTTTGGAGACATTTTCTTTTTATTGCTGGCTGGCTGGATTTGAGCCAGCCACATCAAAGACAAATTGGCTTCATTTGAACCCTCTCTCCTTCCTCATCGCAGTTTCTTTTTCTTTTTTTCCAAAAATTATTGAAATTATACTATTTTTTTTCTTTTCTGAAAACTCACCGCGGACCAAAAGTGCAGCCCGGGGCGGACCGCCTCCTCCACCCACTAGTGTAATGATTAAAAAGAATTGCACAGTGTTAATGTGCTCAAAAATACCTTCTATATAACACAATATAGGATTAATTAATACAAATAAAATAATTGATTAATGTCATATTCAACACCTCGACTCTGGAGTTTCGTAGACGAACTGTTTAGCAATCATTTTGTCCACTCGTTATGAGGCTTCAGCAACTGACTGCAAATTTTATAATTTTTGTTATTTTTATATTAAGTTAAAAATTAACTTACGCACTAGTTATTGGTTTGAGGTTGATATTTTCCCCATTGTGTGTGTGTGTGTGTGTGTGTGTGTATTTGTGTATACGTGTGCTTGTTTGTTTTTTTTTTACTGTAAAAGCCAAAGAGCTACACGAGATAAAAGGTTGCAGAGTAAGTGGCACAGTTTATGCGGATATGTGGAGAAGATAATCCTTGGACAGATTAAATTGTACTGATCGGGAAAGCATCCTCTTGGGAACTGGTTCTGTAGCGGACCGTGGGGGTGAAGATGTGAAGAGATATCAGAAAAGGTTAAAATTTCCTGCTAGCCGGTCCAACTACATCAGAATGTTGGGGTTTAATTAAGTCCAAACCAGACAAAGAAAACAAACAAGACCGATATATATGGGTAAACAAATATATATTAATAACAAGTTACACGAAGACATGAACAGTTACATAGGGTTTGTATGGATAAATTATGTGCGTGTGTTGTAAGTGTTCGTACGTACGTGTATTGTTCTTAGCGTGTTCCCAGAATTTGGGAAACGCTGTATCTGTGAGAGGTCACATATTGGCCTAAGTGAAAAAGAGAGAGATTTTACCTCACCTCCGCGCGAGGTAGCGGCGCAAGGCCAGAGTCGAAAAAGAGAGAGAGAGACGAAGGGTCAGCCAGTATTTATAGCCAGGGGAGAGAGACCCCTGTTGAAGGATTAAGGAAACTGAGGAGGAGCTAACTCCGACAGTTCCACAAAGCAACAGTTCGCACGGAGATGCTGCTTATGTGGGGCTTTCATTTCGTTACAGTGTGCGTGGCATGGCGTATCTTAGCCTTGAAGGTTAGAATTGGTGGAACTAAGGAATGCATTTCGTCTGAACACTTTCCATGGAAATAGCGATTGTTCAGCGAGAGGCTTTGTTTCGTCTGTGAGAAAAAGGATTGCAGGATGGAAAATAAAGGATGTAAAGACGCTTTTAGTCTCTATCGAGACTAGAAATTGAAAGCTGGGTACCTCCTGTTCATATATGGCAGCAGTACTCCATTTCAACCTGATCTGCTCTTGTAAAATTAGATGATAATAGGAGGAATCAGGTACTTACGGGAGTGGTGCAGGGAATCAACCATTTTTTTCGGCATCTTTAGCGATGGATCGTATGTATGAGTTCCACTTAAGGCTTAGATTGAGTTTAAGTCTCAATAGTGTTCAAGGCCCAGTGCCTCCCAGAGGCATTCAATGCGATTTGTGAAAGTTCTGGATCTGATTGATAATGATGGAAAACCACTAGTTTGATTTTGAGGCATTGAATATGACCAGCTAGCAAGACCCACCAACCCCACTGAGATGCTAGAGTTAAGTCAAAGGAAATATCACCTGTCAGTCTGCATCAAGAGCTTTGGAGGTTCACCCATATATCTTTATTATTAGGATAAACTACTATATTTTACGGCCAATAACTGAAGCACAAACAACTAAGAGACGTCTTCTAATAAATCTTACTAAAATCAGTAGATACGGAAAAAATTTACAATTCTGTACAAAACACGGTTCCAAAATTAAATAAGTGGTTTCCGGAACCTGATTGGATATGACAAGTCACGTGGTGTGCTTTCTACGATGTCCGCGCAGTTGATCTCCAAATGACCGAGAAATAGGTCAGGGCTTGGATTACGGAGCCCGTTGCTGCGAAAAAGATTCGTGATCCGACACCGGTTGTCCAATAGCAATAAAAACGGCTCGTCAGTGAAAGTCAGTGAACGTCAGACCAGATTTGAAACGGAATTCAGTGAACCAGCCCCTGTCTCTACACATGTTACCATGACAACGTGTCACTCAGCAATGATTTTCTCCGCATACAAAGCCGTGGCGAAGTAAGTGTTGTCTCCTCAACCTCTCGTTGTTAACTGTGTTTTAAAAGTACTGCTATCGCACGAAATCAATCGGCAGTCACACACATGTTTCATTAATATGTGCTTCACACACTCACACATTAGCGTACATATTATTTAAAACTTTGCAGAATTACATGCAACAAAATAATTTCGAACTTTGAAGACACACTTGCAACAAAATAACCTCGAATTTTGCAGAATCACTTGCAATAAAATAATTTCGAACTTTAACACTTTCGCCCCAGCCCCTCAACATCCGGCGTCTTACTCTCTGGGCTGAGGTGTCTACTCGGTCCTAACCGAACTTAAGGGAGTGGCCATAGGTCCCCTGAGCATCCGTAGATTATTCGACAGGTCCGCTGGTTTAATCCTGCTTCCTGTCTACGTTGTGATTTGTTTGATCCAGAAAGCAGAAGTGATGCCCGTCCATTCATGGTCGACTGAAGATGTAGACACAGCTGGGGAGTCTGCGCTAAGAAATTTAGAATGCAGCAAAAAAAAAAATTAATATCTGCAGAAAGCCGGACAAACAACTATTCAATGGTTGAATTGTTAATGTCTTTTATATAGCAGAAAAGAAAAGTATTTAATGTAAAAACTCATACACTGGATTCTAGACAGAGAGAAAGAGTGTAAGTGATTAACTTGTTAAATCGTCTCAGAACGATATATGACTCTTGCGATGGAGGGATAAAGATTTCTGTGCGGGGCTTAAAGTTATAGTGGCGTTCCTCCTCCCAACGTTTGCCCGGGCCAATTCTCTCTTCTCTCTTCAAGAATTTTCTCCAGTCTGCCTTTTTCAGCATAACTACGCATTTATATAGATAAACCCGGCTGGTTATAACTGACCCTCGGCCCTACTACTTCGCACGCGATTATCACGGGGTTCTGGCTGCTTCAACTAAAATCATGTGAATTCCAAAGTTCCTTCTAGCTTACTCAGCTCTATTTCAATATTTAATCGATAAAAATTATTTCGGCCCTTTCATTGTCTTCTGATGACCCAGATTCAATGGGTACAACTTCTGCCCTAGATCAGATTTCCCCATAAGTAAACAAAATGCTCTGATTTAATTTCGCTATTCAAATCTACTCCAATTTCACTAAAAGAAAATATGTGTGTGTTTCCCAGACACTCTCTCTCTCTCTCTCTCTCTCTCACACACACACACACACACGCACACACAGAACTATGAAGACTCACTTGCAACAATTCATTTTGAACACTCGAATTATGGGTCTCTTCATGGCCACAACAAAGACATTTGAATTCTAATATGTACATACCTGTATCTACTTTATAAATGTTATTGTCATATTTAACTCGGTCTTCTTCCTTTTCTGCGAAGATCATTTCTTTGCGTTGTTTATCGTTTTCTATTGTAATTTGTGGACATGACACTCAGATTTTATTTTTCTACCTAAAATCCGGCTAGGCTGCCCCCCACAGTATCATCAGCATAAATATTCACAAAGGGTCATAGTATACTCTTCAGCAGATCATTTATATAAGGTAGAAAGAGTGTTGGACTAAGAAGTGAACCTTGGAATATGTTTGCATTGATTGCTTTGGCCTTGGATGACTGACCGTTAACAACTACCTTCAGGGACCTACCCGTTAGGAATTACTTTATAACTGAGAAGACTCTCCCAGTGATTCTATAACGAGAGAGCTTGTACAGTAACCCTTTGTGCCACACCTTGTCAAAGATCTTTGAAATATCAAATGCGATCGTCCTTGAAATATATTTGCTATCTAGTGCCTCACTTATTATGTAAGTAATGGCAATTAGGATATCGTTGGAAAATGGAATAAATTCGATAAATAAAATAACAATAATGAATAATAAATTAAAAAAAAATTTCCCATGATATTAAGAGTAAAGGAACCAAAAATATCATTACCCCACTTGGTTTTGCTGTTAGGCGACGTTGGTTAAATCTATAAAATGACAATCATTTTCCTTCCTGATTCTCGTTCTTCTCCTTGTTCCAAGATGTTGCACAACGAGGTAATTACGTTCCTGCTGAGGAACGTTAGTTTTATTTGTCTTCTGACGACTAAACTCTCTTTCCACTTTCCAATTGATGATGTCTTCCAGAAAATCTCCACCTATGAAGTAAAACATTTTTTCTCTTTGGTTGCTTTAACTCAGCGGAATGCTAACGAGCGCGACCATTGTACTTATACTTACTTACCCTAACTTCTAGACCAAGAAAAAGAGAACTGACATCCCATAACCATGTTTAAACATTCCAAAAATAAAGTAAACGCAAACCTCCGTTGGTGGTTCCAACTCTGCATAAGGCTAACTTGAGCTCGACCATTAATACGATGCTTATACTTACTTACCATAACTCCTGGACCAAAACGAAAACGAACCTATCCAAGTGACATTAAGAACTTTTTTTCAGTCACCATAAAAAATAAACAGTTTGTGATAAAAACTCAAGTTTTTGTATGCTTCTTTGTTTGTCATATGTGAACGCACACGCGCACACACACAAGCACACATACACACACACACATCTAAAATATACACAAATACGCAACATTTTAACTTCTATAATATCAGCAGTGAGCCGGACTAATCAAAACCTGTACTAGCTGTCGCTCAAGAGGTTGTTTCTATTGTAGTGATCAACAACCTTCTTCTTGTTCATAGCTCCAAAACGTTTGCTAATGATACTGAGGAGACTGATGGCTCTATACCGAGAGGGGTGGGGGGTAAGCTCTCACTCGCATTGTTGAAAACAAAATATATGCAATTATAAGGATAGAGAGAAAACTGAATGTTCAAGAGTTCAAATGTAAATGTCCTGGTGAATACGAGAGATAGAATCCGGGAGAATGTAAATATATATGTATCTGTATGTATATGTATGTATGTATTCAAATGTAGTAGCCACCTTCTTAAAACGGAATAAAAGCATGTAGGTATTGAATGTATCTATGCGGGATTGTGTGTTTGTGCCCTATTTTGGTTCTGGGCATATTACAATGATTGCAGCATTGAACAATCGATAAAATTAATTCATTGATTCTGATTTTGGTTGATTTTCTATCTCATAATATACATATCTAATATCGAAAGTGCCGTTTTGCCTCACGTTGGCTCATGGTTTAAAGTAACTTTTGTTTCTGATTTGCTCACTCAACTATGATGTTTATATCCTGGTCGGAACGGTTTCTGGTTGGTTAATTCAAATATGACTTCATGGCCTAGCGATTCTAAATAAACATCTGTTTTTAGAGATAGTGACATTTTGCTTTCCTTGTTATTATTTGTTTATTTTTATTTATTTATTTTTCCGGATATAAACTAACTATTCAAAAGGAGACGGTATTCCTTTCCGTTAGTTACATAACATAATAGTAACTGTAAATAAACGATTTAGCTCATAGAATGACAAAGGATTGTAATAATATATAATGGATGCAAAGATGTTTTAAAGTCACAGTAAGAGAATATTTGAGTATAATAAATTACACTGAAATGAAAATAGATTGAATATAATGCGGTCAGTTTAAAAGTCTGCATGCATATTATACACCGTGAAGGTGATATAAAAGCTAGTAAGCGAAATAAATTCTATTAAAAAGGATGTGAAAATTTACATAGCTAAAGCCCGGGCCACCTTGAGTAAAAATGGATGTAATCTGGAAATCCGATTCACCAGACAACCTCAAACAGAGCTCATTTCACGCTACGGTAGAGTCGGTTTTAATGTATGGTACCATTGCTTAGACATTAACTAAAACCCCAGAGTCTAAGCCTGATGGAACCTACACTCGAATGCTGAAAGATATACTTAATATTTCTTGGTGACAACATCCAACTAAATCACAGCTCTATGTATCTGTCATATAGGAATAAAGTCTCGCTGCCGACATTTGGGTTTGAACATGGATCGCCAGAGAGCAGTCGACTTCATCTTTTGTAATAATTAGATCACGTGACGGGTAAAGGAAAAATTATATATATGGGAATTGACCGAGTATTGTTCGAAGGCGTTACTATTGTACCTGTGATTTACAAATTCTCTCCTACATTAGTATTAGAAAAGTATCCCTCCCTGATATTTCTACAATCGTACGTTAACGCAGGTCGAAGGACACTGCTGGCGAGCAACGGAAAAAACTGGTGTGATCTACTACTCTGGGCACCTAGCAATGGCGTAAGATGCTGTTGGTCACCCAGCAACCACCTACATTAATCAAGTATGTAATGGTACAGGATGCTATCGTAATAACCACCCGACCTTGACGCAGAACCATAATAGTTGACATCATAGACTAACGAATGCCCGAGCCAGCTCAAACGAATAATAAGAAATAAATATAAAAGCGCCTGCATAGTAATAGAATAGGCCCAAGAGCCACATGGTAGAGGGTTACTGTGTGGTGTTGCATGATTATAAGAAAACGGAAGACTTATAAATATGTAACATAGATCCTAGCGAGAAACTTTGTCTTGCATAACACAGTGAACCAACTTTCCTAGCAACAGACCTAGCAATTGATTCAATATAATCTTTCAACTTCATGTCAGTGGAAGATGTTAGCCGGAGCAGGCACAGTAAGTGACTCTCCTAGAGGTTACCATCAATCACATTGATGTGAGGCAGGAAGGATTTTCCCAAAAGATTAACAAAGAGCAGTTTCATTTTGGAAACATTAAAATTAACAAACCATTCCTTACCGCTGTTTGCAAAATAACCTAGGTTATTTTTTTTAGATAAGCTGCCAATATGACCTTAAAGAACTGATCAGAAAGGAGTAAACAGTTGTGTCATCAGATGTCATCAGGAAGTTCATTGATGAAAATTAGAGACAATGTATGTCCCATAGTAGATCCCCAAGTGATGATTAATGTAAAAAGACCTAGAAGAGTGGCCATTCAAGATAACTTTCATTTCACGATTTAAAAGAAAGACTCAATAAGTTCAAAAATTTGAGCAGAAATACCATAACGTTTCATCTTGTGTAGAAGACCAGTATGCCAAACCCTGACAAATGCCTTTAAGATATCCAAAGCAACAGCCCAAGTTTCACCATTGAGCTTGACAGACTCTTTCAGCAATAACCCTTATTACATTAGTAGCTGGCCTAGAGAAGCAAAAGCTGTATTGCTTATTTGAAAGAAGACCCTGCGAACTGAAATGCTTCATACATTCAGAATAGAATTGATTAACACCTAGTAATTTGCCAAAAAGTGGTAGAAGTCTGATAGAAGTATCAGACAGTTCACCTGAGGTCTTAAAGACTAGAACTACAGAAGAGAATTTTCAACCAGCTGGAAAGCAAAAAGAGCAAGGCAATTATTCTAGAGTTTAGATAGAACAGGGGCAAGTTCAGGGCACATTTCTTAAGGACTATTGCAGGGGTACCATCTTTTACATTGTGCATCTTGTTACTATAACTTCACGGAGTTAAAAGAGGAAGATTGACTTTCCTGCCTAACGATGACCCCCGCGGGTCTCGTTAGATCACGTAACTTTTTTTTTTCGTGAATATTTATAATTCATTTTTATTGTATTTTTTGTTTGGGGTCAAGGAGAAATAACTTTTTGTCTATCGCTACAAACCTCTCCACCTAATAACGGAATCTAATAATAGTGATATTGGTTGTCTCTTTTCCAAGAAACTTCCCTGCTTTTGTACTGTGACACTATTTAGCACTGGTAATTAATAAGAAGGCTGATGAATAGAACGACGGATATGCCAACAGACCACTGGTAAATAATAAGAAGGATTAATGGATAAAACGAAGGATATACCAATAAATCATCGTGAGAAAGGTTGAAGATTTTATTTCTGAAATCTGAAATCTGCTGGTCATATAAACAGAAATGGAGAGAATCGGATAAGATTTGAAATCCTAATTTGGAGATAAGGCTTTTATTTGGGAATGTCCCTGACAGGAACGAAAGGAAGAAGCCATCTGACTTGTGTCTAATTCTGGATAAAAACATAGGACTTATGTGGGAGATTTTTATTTTTTTATTTTTTTAGGCAACAAGTTTGAAATGATAATTCTTTTGATAAACGATCTGGGGATAAAGCTACGCTAGGCAGTCGAGAACCATTGATCGAAGAGTGGCTGAGGTGGCTGGCGCAGATGAGACACCTAGGGAAGTGGAGGGGCTACCCACGCCCATTGAGGAGTGTTAGCGGGAGATGCTAATAAGAAAAGGAAAAAGTATGGGGCAAATCAATACCTGCGACCGCCATCCATGGAAAAAGAGGATCTCCCAAATTGGGAAGTAATTAGTTTTCAGAATCCTGATACCCTTGACCGCAGAAAGGGATTCTTTGTAAACGGTAAAGAAAATACTGAATTTCCCAACCGCGTCATGCCCACATCGGTTGGGTAAGTGTCAATAACGAAGCGACAAAAAGAGAATTGTTCCAGACACCGAACGAGAAACGACATACGTGACTGCCTATCTGAAGAGAACCTCCAACATCAGCCTTGTGCCAAACTTCGTCATGCTAGCAAAGTGTCACGTCCAACTTAAGAAGCGGGTTGAGCCGATAAACGTCCGCATGTGAACTGCGAGATTTTGACAACAAACTAAGCAATCATTGTACGAAGAAACTTATATAAAAACTTTTATTTTTTATTCAAATTATTTCCTTTCCGTGCATCTTCATTCCACTTGAACCAGCCCGATACGAAAATACCTGACGACGATTTGATCCTGGCCGACCTTATGATCAAAATAATAACAACGTGGGATAAGGTAAGGCCTGGATCGAAGTGATCACCTTATTGATCAGCCGTGGGTATCAGACCTTTGGACAACCGGGAGCGACTTGAGGGCGACAGTATGACTAGGCTTACTGTTTTCTGTATCTATTATTATATCATCACTATGAGGCTGCTTTTCTGTTATCAGTTGCTTATCACTTTTAGAGTCAACGTGTGGTTTTAATCTATCGTTGACTGCATCTCATTGTTCATTTTAATTACAAAACATTTGTTAGTTCTACGTAACACTTGGAAGGGATCAATGTAAGGGGCTTCCAAAAGCTTGTGAACTCTGTCCTCTCTTAATCATATAATTTTACATGTCTTAAACTTGTCAAGGATGAATTGACATAATTTGTTTACAGAGCTAGAATCTTTGTTAAATGTAAGTAATGTAAGGTACGTTGTAACTCCTTAGCAAACTTCTGATTATCTATGTTATCGTTTGTATCATCTGCTAGCAACTGAGAAATTATTATATGCGTTCCTGTAACTGTAAAGAAGGTTGAAGTATTGGAAGAATTAAGTGCAGCACGGATACCCGTTAGTATTATTGGAAGAGCGTCCAGCCATGATTCCTTTCTCGCTATTAATGCTGCCTTAATTATTCTCTATTCACGTTCGATCATCCCGTTTGTTAACGGGTGATAACTAGTCGCGCGCAATGTATAGAAGCTGACTATTGAGGCTATGTCTGAAAATAATTCGCTCTCAAATTGAGTACCACTATCGGTTATAACATGAAGTGGAATACACTAACGTGTGATACACGTGTGGGACGAATACACTGGCCACAGAACGTTCTTTTATATATGGTAAGAGTTCTGCTTTGATCCACTTAGCTGTGCTATCAATACAGATTAACACGTATCTGTAAGGAGTATTGTATGTTTCATAACGTCTCCTATTAACAGGAAGTGAACCAAATATATCCAAGTGAACCGTATTAAAGCGAACAGTAGGCAGTTCAATAGAGTGAATAGCAGATTTATAATGTCTCTAAATTTTGTTTTTTCATTACAGATTTTTTTTATTGTCTTGTCCAGATGAAGCCAAAAAGACTTGTTTTGATAAGTTTACACGAAATTCTAATTACTGGGTGTGATATTGCGTGAATGCTATCGAAAATAGATTATCGTAATTCCCCAGGTATATAGGGTCTGGGAACGTCAGTAGCATTACCGCAGTATATCCAACTATTATTATCAGTACTAAAATTGTATTTTTTTAAGTTTGGAAATTTTTGCAACTCAGGATCCTGAAATTGTGCAGCAGCTATAGCTGGCAAGTCACACAGATCTACCATAACTGCTAGGTTAGGTCTAGACAAGCAATCAGCTATAACGTTTTGATCACACTTTATGTTGCCTATATCTGATATATATTCTGTGAGAGTTGCTAATTGCCGCTGTGGTCTGACTTAACAGGGTTTAGGTTACGGAATATGTCGTACAAAGGTTTATGGTCACCTAATAGTAAAAGTTGTTTTCATTCGATAATATGTTTAAAATATAACGTAGCTGAATATGCTGCAAAAAGTTCCTTATCGAAAGTCGAATATCTTGTTTGAGTTTGAGTTAATTTTTTAGAGAAGAAGCCTATTGGAATTGGATCTCTTTCTATTACTTGATGTAGGGCTGCACCAATTTCATAATTACTGCTATTAGTAATCAACTGATATTCAGTACAGTCACAACGTTGGTGAGCTAAAAACAGAAATTTACTGATTCTGCTTTAAATATCGGTAAATGATTGAAATTCCAAGTCATTTAATGTAAATTTAGTATTACTGCATATACGTATTTTTTATGTTAATGGTATGACGATGTCTGTAAAGTTTGGGATTAATTTTCTATAAAAATTTTCTATGCTTAAGAAGCGACGAAGATTCTTACTTTCCTTAGGAGGGAGAATATTCTGTAATGCCCTAACATTATTTTGTGTAGGTCCAATACCGTCAGAGCTAATATTATAACCCCAAAAATCGACTGAAGTCATATTGACTTTGTTATTGAAATTGTAAGATTATCATGTAGGATTTTTATAACGGATTCAACGTCTTTTATGTGTGCTGAAGAATCATCGCTGAAAACAAGAATATCGCCAATGCATGTAAATACAGAGCCAACATGTTGAAAGGTATTGTCCATATATCTTTGGAAAGTGGATGCTGCATTCTTGAGCCCAAACGGCATGTATTTGCATTCATGCAACCCGAAAGGAGAAATAAGTGCTATTTTTTATATCATTCGAGTGCATTTTGATTTGATGGTATGATGATGCAAGGTTGATTTTACTAAATCTCTTTTTGTTGGCTACTTTATCAGCAATTGAATTAATATTTGGTGCGGAGTATTTACCACTTTTTGTAATGTTGTTTAATGCTTGGTAATCACCGCAGTATCGAAATTGTCATCCGGTTTTTTTACAACACGTAGGGAGCTAGCCCATTCACTATCAGAAAGTGTAATGATGCCATTCTTCAGCAATTGTGAAAATCCCCTCTTTACTATCTGGGGTTTCTCTTCTAATAGCTGTCTTGCCTTAGCAAAAGTAGGAGCATGACTGACTGTATCATTTCTATGGTATACTCCTGCATATGTGCTTTCTGAGTTGGCATGTGGAGATATAATATTGAGATATATTTTTATAAAGCCCTTAATGAAATTAAGCATATTATTCTTCACGACTAAGTTGATAGAGTTGTTGAATGTACGTAGTTTCTTTGAACCCGATCTTGTGAGATCGATGATCGTTCTCCATTGGCAATCTCTCAATGAAGCAAATTGTTTAGGAAATCGAATCCTAGTAGTGGGTGTTGAATGTCCGCTACTACAAAGGTTCACAGAAAATCTCGTCGGTAGGAATATCTCGGCTTTAATATGCGTATGCCTGAACCTGTAGCCGTGGTTAGATAAAGTGGTGTTAGGTCCGTTGATAAACTGTTGTCGTAGTTATGTTGATTGATAGATAACCTGGCACCGGTATCTATTATGAATGAAAATTTTTTTGTCTCCCAACATTGCTGGTATATGTAACAATGGTAGACTTGGGGGATGTCGACGTCCGGCAAATTAATTTCCCGATTCGTTGGCGCTGGTGAAGGTGGACACGAACTTAGCTGTTGTATCAAGTTTCTGTTTTTGCATGGCCACTAGCATAAATGTGTGCTCTACATATTTGTTGTAATTGTCCCTTTTGGAAAGGTTTGGGATCGTAAGGTATTGCTGAGGTTTTAGTTGGTACTTCTTTCGTCTGAATTTGGTTACACGTGCTTATTTTAGCAGTGTCTGTTTGTTTAAAAGGCATTAATTCGTCGGCTAATTGTCCCAGCCTGATCGGGTTTAAATCTTTTTGTGTTGTTAACTGTTATAGTGTAAAACAATAGAAAGATAACTGTTGAGTCTTGACTCATTGTTGAATCTCGCCTAATGCATGGAATAATAATGCAACACAAAATGTACTTAGAACAAGAATGTATTATAACAAGAAAGTGTACACAATAAGTACATATAGTATTTCTGTATATTTCTGGGAATACGTTCCTGGAGAATGTGTTGACTAGTCGCAGTTGATCAGAGTCTCTAGTTGGATCTCGTGATTCCTCCCCCCGTCTTCCGGTACCAACCATTATTTATATAGTTGGTAGTCACCTATGCAGATTAGGTGGATCCTACCACAACACCCCCCTCCCAAGCCTTGGAATCCTTTTGGATTTCAAACTGGCTTCTATATGGGCTGATGATTATGGTTATTTCTTTGTAGATCCCCTTTGCATAGTTCATATATATATCTGTTTTTTTTTTCAATATCTTTTTCGTTTTGGATTCACGTCCAATGGGTCCGTGAACTTTCGTTTCCTACCGGATCTTCTCGGTTCATGAGCACTCTGCGGAGGTTCTACTTGAAAAGTATCATACCTTACATCAATGGGATCTTCCTCCTCATCCGGTATACTCTCTTCATGCTCTAGCACGTAGCATTTTTTGAGTTGGTTCTGGTGCCTTTTATGAGTATTTTTCGGCCCTTTTATTATGTAAATCAGGTCACCGATTCTCTTGTCCACTATGCCTCGCTCCCAGAACTCAATGTTGTTTCTATAGCACTTGAAAAAGACCTTCTCTCCGGGGGTGTATCTTTTTCTAGCTGTATACATAGTGTTCTTTATTCTATTTCTTCCTGGCAAAAGCTTGTCAAACACTGACTTAACTTTCCTAGCGAACATTAGTTTAGCTGGTGCCATGTTTGATGGTGTTCTCTGGTTAGGCGTGATTCTGTATACTTGTAGGAATTGCTGAAGCGCCTTTTCCGTTGGAACTCCTGAGGCTTTCTTCAGAGCGCGCTTTAACGTATCTACAAATCTTTCTGCGAGTCCATTGGATCTCGGATGATACGGCGGCGTCGTTATGTGGTTAATTTGATATAACTCACAAAATTCCTTAAATTCGTCAGAAGTGAATTGTGTACCATTGTCACTCACAATACACTCTGGCACACCGAACCGTGCAAATAGTTCATGCAAAAAAGTTGTTGTGGTATTGGACGTAGGCTTTTTGCAGCGTAGTACTTCCGGCCATTTTGTAAAGCTATCTACCACTATTAAGTAGTAATAATCTTCTACTGAACCAGCGAAATCAATGTGTAATCTTTCCCACGGATGATCCGTCTTTGGCCATGGTTTGTGTACTATAGGTGGTGCCTTAGCTGCTAACGCACACCCTTTACATCGATGAACAATGTTTTCGATATCCACATCCATTCCTTTCCAATATACAAAGCTTCGCATTAAGCTTTTTGTTCTATTAATCCCCGGGTGACCCATATGAAAGTCCCGTAGGATTCTTTTCTGCAACTTTTTTGGTACTACTACTCTCTCTACACTTGCGAAAGGCACGTTACGTTTCTTTTTAAATATAGGCATAGTATTTTCTTTTAATTCAAATTTAGCTTCAAACTTGTTACATCTTCCAAGACCAGGTGTAAAGGTTTCCGGAAACTTTTTCTTTAATTCTTCTTTAATGTCCTGTCTTGTTTGCGTATTACTTTCTACTTTTCTGCAGAATGAGTTTAACGGTTTATCCCACAATTCGAATGTTTCAATAAAATCTGTACAACAAGTTTTCTCCATTTCTCAGGATGAAAACTTTTATTTTTTTAACGATCCCATTCAATTTCATTGGAAGTACAACCTCGCCTTCGAAGTTAATTTGCTTTCCAGTTACCGTTCGAGCGAGTTTCGTTGACTTCATTATTGTAGGCCTTTTTAAAATTTTCCATGTTTTATCGTTCATTATTGTTAAATCTGACCCCGAATCGAGTTGAAATTTGATATTCTTTTTGAATATTTCAGTCGTCACATATTTCCTCAAATCTCTATCTGATTTGATATTCGAATTTGTTTGACTAATTCGGCTCTTGAATTTTTTCGTTTTAAAACACGATCCTTTGTGACCATTCTTTTGGCACACGAAACATTTCTTATTTCTATATGGGCAATTTACCTCCCAATGTCTTTCGTTACAGCGTCTGCAATTATATGGTGGGACCTTTTTATTTTCTTTTTCTTGTCTATTATTACAATACGCCGAATTTTTTCTCCAATTTTTCTCTAATGGGTACTTTGACTGCTTTTTTATTTTTTTAATATAAGCAATACCAGCTTCTTCGATTTTTTGCGACTCTTTCTTTAAACTTACGGCCCGTTGACACTCCTCTGCTAACTTTTGCAGGGTAAGGCCTTGTTCAGATTCGAGTTTAGACAAAACTCTACGTCTTATTTCGGCACTCTTACTGGATACCAGTCCTTGAGCAAAAATTAAACACTTGAATTCTTCAACCGTAATCTCTGCCAATCTGAAATTGTCACAATGTCTATTTACTATAGATGCATATGTTAAGTAATCCTGATCGTCGGATTTAGAGACATTCATGCATAACCATCGCTTATGCCAAAGCGACATATTTGCTCCAAACAGCTCTTTTAGCAATTTCACTGTTTCCGAGAATTCCAATTCAGTTGTTTTTCTCGGTAGAATAAAATATACAAATTTGCTATGTTCTGCTGTACCTAGCTTTTTTAGTAATAGACTGACTTTTCTTGAATTCGACCAGTTTTCACAGTCTGTGTAGAAAATATCTTCATACCGTTTAAAGTACGCTTCAAACGTTTTTTCTTCGTCTGGCACATAGTTGAAAGTTTCCAGCGAATTAAATATGGTGTTATTAGAATATGAAGAATTTCCCTCATTTGCCTGATAGTTGTTTAATTTCTCCAGTGTTAACTTTTGAATTTCTAAAAGTCTTTCATCTTGATATTTTTGCAGCGCTATCTGTTGTTCTTGTTGTCTTTCCTCTTGTTTATCTTGATATTTTTGTTGTTTATCTTGAAATTTTTGCTGTGCTATCTGTTGTTCCCTTATTAATAAGGCAAACTGTTCCTGCTGGAATTTGAATAATTCAGCTATGACTTTGGATAGTTCCTCCATTTTTAGCTGATAGTGTTCATGCAACAAGGAATATACTTTTAATTTGTGTATCCACGAATATCATATAAGCTGACCAAAAAAATCGAAACAACGTACGACTTTTAATTTTTATTCAACTTTGGTATTTTTTTTTTCGTGAACAGAGAGCGTCGGACTTTTTTTTTTCGTTTTCGACTTCTGTTCGCGTATTTCAATGACACGTCTTTGGCTGGTCTTAGCTGGTCATAGCTAGTCAGACGTAGCCGCGATACTACCAGCGCAGGGACGAATCCCTGCCGCCGGCCTGTATCGGAGAAGGAATCCCGGCCCCATAGGCGATCATTCAGTGAGTAATCCGCGAACAGATACTACACTTTGATCTTAGCCTTGGGATTTACTTGACCTCCCACATGGCCAGGTTGTGACACAAGGTCGGAGTTTAACGTGGGAAGGGAGGGGGAATGGACCCGAGTTTTCACCCGGGTCGCAGTGCTTTGGCTTTAGCTAGTCATAGCTGGTCTTGGCTGGTCTTAGCTGGTCATAGCTTGTCCAAGCTGGTCAGAGCTGGTCATAGCTAGTCAGACATAGCCACGATACCACCAGCGCAGGGACGAAACCCTGCCGCCGGCCCGTATCGGAGAAGGAATCCCGGCCCCATAGGCGATCATTCAGTGAGCAATCCGCGAACAGATACTACACTTTGATCTTAGCCTTGGGATTTACTTGACCTCCCACAGGGCCAGGTTGTGACACAAGGTCGGAGTTTAACGTGGGGAGGGAGGGGGGAATGGACCCGAGTTTTCACCCGGGTCGCAGTGCTTTGGCTTTAGCTAGTCATAGATGGTCTTGGCTGGTCTTAGCTGGTCATAGCTTGTCCAAGCTGGTCATAGCTAGTCAGACGTAGCCACGATACTACCAGCGCAGGGACGAATCCCTGCCGCCGGCCTGTATCGGAGAAGGAATCCCGGCCCCATAGGCGATCATTCAGTGAGTAATCCGCGAACAGATACTACACTTTGATCTTAGCCTTGGGATTTACTTGACCTCCCACAGGGCCAGGTTGTGACACAAGGTCGGAGTTTAACGTGGGGAGGGAGGGGGGAATGGACCCGAGTTTTCACCCGGGTCGCAGTGCTTTGGCTTTAGCTAGTCATAGATGGTCTTGGCTGGTCTTAGCTGGTCATAGCTTGTCCAAGCTGGTCATAGCTAGTCAGACGTAGCCACGATACTACCAGCGCAGGGACGAATCCCTGCCGCCGGCCTGTATCGGAGAAGGAATCCCGGCCCCATAGGCGATCATTCAGTGAGTAATCCGCGAACAGATACTACACTTTGATCTTAGCCTTGGGATTTACTTGACCTCCCACATGGCCAGGTTGTGACACAAGGTCGGAGTTTAACGTGGGAAGGGAGGGGGAATGGACCCGAGTTTTCACCCGGGTCGCAGTGCTTTGGCTTTAGCTAGTCATAGCTGGTCTTGGCTGGTCTTAGCTGGTCATAGCTTGTCCAAGCTGGTCAGAGCTGGTCATAGCTAGTCAGACATAGCCACGATACCACCAGCGCAGGGACGAAACCCTGCCGCCGGCCCGTATCGGAGAAGGAATCCCGGCCCCATAGGCGATCATTCAGTGAGCAATCCGCGAACAGATACTACACTTTGATCTTAGCCTTGGGATTTACTTGACCTCCCACATGGCCAGGTTGTGACACAAGGTCGGAGTTTAACGTGGGAAGGGAGGGGGAATGGACCCGAGTTTTCACCCGGGTCGCAGTGCTTTGGCTTTAGCTAGTCATAGCTGGTCTTGGCTGGTCTTAGCTGGTCATAGCTTGTCCAAGCTGGTCAGAGCTGGTCAGACATAGCCACGATACTACCAGCGCAGGGACGAATCCCTGCCGCCGGCCTGTATCGGAGAAGGAATCCCGGCCCCATAGGCGATCATTCAGCGAGTAATCCGCGAACAGATACTACACTTTGATCTTAGCCTTGGGATTTACTTGACCTCCCACAGGGCCAGGTTGTGACACAAGGTCGGAGTTTAACGTGGGGAGGGAGGGGGGAATGGACCCGAGTTTTCACCCGGGTCGCAGTGCTTTGGCTTTAGCTAGTCATAGATGGTCTTGGCTGGTCTTAGCTGGTCATAGCTTGTCCAAGCTGGTCATAGCTAGTCAGACGTAGCCACGATACTACCAGCGCAGGGACGAATCCCTGCCGCCGGCCTGTATCGGAGAAGGTATCCCGGCCCCATAGGCGATCATTCAGTGAGTAATCCGCGAACAGATACTACACTTTGATCTTAGCCTTGGGATTTACTTGACCTCCCACAGGGCCAGGTTGTGACACAAGGTCGGAGTTTAACGTGGGGAGGGAGGGGGAATGGACCCGAGTTTTCACCCGGGTCGCAGTGCTTTGGCTTTAGCTAGTCATAGCTGGTCTTGGCTGGTCTTAGCTGGTCATAGCTTGTCCAAGCTGGTCATAGCTAGTCAGACTTAGCCACGATACTACCAGCGCAGGGACGAATCCCTGCCGCCGGCCTGTATCGGAGAAGGAATCCCGGCCCCATAGGCGATCATTCAGAGAGTAATCTGCGAACAGATACTACACTTTGATCTTAGCCTTGGGGCCGCGTAGAGACCGAAATCTCGGGATTCCTCGGGATTCACTTGACCTCCGGGATTTACTTGACCTCCCACAGGGCCAGGTTGTGACACAAGGTCGGAGTTTAACGTGGGAAGGGGAGGGGGAATGGACTCGAGTTTTCACCCGGGTCGCAGTGCTTTGGCTTTAGCTAGTCATAGCTGGTCTTGGCTGGTCTTAGCTGGTCATAGCTTGTCCAAGCTGGTCATAGCTAGTCAGACGTAGCCACGATACTACCAGCGCAGGGGCGAATCCCTGCCGCCGGCCTGTATCGGAGGAAGAATCCCGAGATTCACTTGACCTCCCACAGGGCCAGGTTGTGACACAAGGTCGGAGTTTAACGTGGGAAGGGGAGGGGGAATGGACCCGAGTTTTCACCCGGGTCGCAGTGCTTTGGCTTTAGCTAGTCATAGCTGGTCTTGGCTGGTCTTACATAGCCACGATACTACCCGCGCAGGGACAAATCCCTGCCGCCGGCCTGTATCGGAGAAGGAATCCCGGCCCCATAGGCGATCATTCAGTGAGTAATCTGCGAACAGATACTACACTTTGATCTTAGCCTTGGGGCCGCGTAGAGACCGAGATCTCGTGATTCCTCCCCCCGTCTTCCGGTACCAACCATTATTTATATAGTTGGTAGTCACCTATGCAGATTAGGTGGATCCTACCACAACAATAACAGAGACTCGGATATAGATTAAATAGTATATTCTCGGAAACGTAGTACAAAGGTAAATGTGGACTGGAGTGTACTTTCTCTCACTGGTGTCCCGACTCACTCATTCAATCACTCTGTGGCTACTACTCGATGACCCTCACTTGGTGACTGCCCTTACTCAGAGTTGGTAGCCATATTATATAGGTGTGGAAGAGTCTATTTGTAGGTAGGTCCCCACAATACTAACACAAGGGCGATGGAAGATGGTAATGCTTGTAAAAATTTGTGTAACACTATGTTGTTACCTATCCTCAATCGTTTTGCAATCGATAACATTTCCTGAATGTAAATTAATGGTCGACCAGTAATAATGGAGGTGGGAATTAATTTATCTAGTAGTTCTGGCTTCGTTTGTTCGTGCATTTCAATTAAAGGCTTTTTTAATTCATCGTAATTGTGAGTATCTAAAATGTTCCTGGGTATTTTCCCCACTATTTCCGGAAGTAGAGACGCAATAACATTATAAAATTTGGTGATTTTTAAAGTTACGTTTCTCAGATGGAAATGAGATTCAGTAATTATGAACCAACTGGTAATGTTAGTTTGTATGAATTTGTCGGAGTTAGCTCCTCCTTAATTCCCTAATTGTTCACTAGGGGTCGCTCTCCCTACACTATAAATATTGGGCAACTTCTTGCATCACTCTCTTTTCTCTTTGCATTTCAGCGGACATATTTAAAAATGTAATCTTTCACAAAAATCTGCGTTTTGCCCACTTGTGGGAAAACGCCATGAAACACACATACACGTACGTACGAACATTCACCAAAGAACATAACCTTTACGTCCACACACAAACACAAATGTTAATATCTTTGTTACTTGTAAATTTGTTGTTTAATACATATATTTGTTGACATATATATATATATATATATATATATATATATATATATATATATATATATATATATATATATCGGTCTTGTTTGTTTTCTTTATATCTTCGGTTGTACTCAACTTGAGTCCGCCATTTTTCTTCTAGTTGGACCTTCTAGCAGGGAATAAACAGCAAGTGTTCCTAATTCAAAACACTCAAACGCACACGGTCCTCTACAAATTCAGTGATCTTTATTGTTCTATAGACAGTCGGTTTGTGGTGTTCTTGCTCCATTTTGTTTATTTTTATTATTTTTTGTATTATGTGTGTAATATATATATATATATATATATATATATATATATATATATATATATATATATATATATTTATATATAATTATATATATATATTTTTAATTATTTATTTACATATATATATATATATATATATTTATATATAATTATATATATATATATTTTTAATTATTTATTTACATATATATATATATATATATATGTTGTAATTCACAAAATCTGTTGTCTTTATTTTTCTTTTGCGTCAGATTATCAAAATGTTTGGGTTTTTATGTCGTAGTCACCAAATATGTTGTGCGGAAATATGCAGCACAAATCTCTTTTAAGATGTATGAAACATACGACAACATAAATATATGAAAAGTTCAAACAAAACAGAAAAGTCTTCATATAAAAGCATTTACATATATATATTCGAAATTCTTAATACAAGGTTTGCATATATCTACTTGCAAAAGACTAGTTACCAAAAACTAAAACAATATAAGTTTTCTTTTGTACTTATCTGTTTGGTTGTCACGATGTTGGAATTTAATTTGAGAACAACAATTTTACATGTTCACATTCTCGCTATTTTTCTATCCTCACTCCAACCTCTTTTTAATTTCAAAACAGGCTCCCAAGGCCTTGATTCTTATCAGAGATAAGAATGTGTTTTCTGACCAACGAAAGAGCTGGAAAATACAAAAAGGAATTCTACCACTATTATTCTTTCCATGGTGCCATAAAGTCTGGGGGAAACCTCACAGCTTCTTCATTTCAACCTATTTTCAGTGCCTTCGAAACCGGCTCCCAGGGTCCTGATTCTTATCAGAGATAAGGATGTGTTTTCTGACCAATAGAGGGGCCAGGAAATTTGTACAACGATTTTGGAGGGAAAAGTCCCCGATCCATCGGAGCCTAACAAAACACCATAAATTTGGAGAACCTTGCCTATTTGACTGTGAGAATTCTGCCCACCGTCTGTTAGGTCGACATTAGGGAGCCGCAGAACCTCTTTCAACCAAAGAAAAACTACCTACTTGTTGAAACTTGACTAATGTATGGAATAATAATGCAACACAAAATGTACTTAGAACAAAATGTATTGAAACAAGAAAGTGTACACAATATTTACATATAGTCTTTTGTATATTCCTGGGAAGACCGTTCCTGGAGAATGTGTTGACTAAGTCGCAGTCGGGCAGAGTCTCTAGTTGAATCTCTTGATTCGCCTTCCATGTCTTCCCGGTACCAACCATATTTATATAGTCGGTACTCCACTATGCAAATTAGGTGGATCCTACCACAACACTACTAAAGGGCTGTCAAGAACGCGCGTCGGTCCACAATTTAAGACCAATGCAAAGCTGCATCCGTTTACCATGTTGCAGATGTGGGGAGTGTTGGAAATGTATCAGAAGGTTTGAATGGTGAGAAGACTTAAAATTGGGTGTGTTCAATAATCTTCCATCCACAACAATTAATACAAGACAGAAAGTAAATGATTCAAAACATAACAATTGAATTTATTGGTCTTAGTGTACATGTACATAAAATTTGATAGAGTTATGTCTCTTAGATTTGGAAATATTTGTACCGAAGCTCATAAAGGTTGAATTAATTATTAAACTGTAGTTTAGAAGAATGAGTATGTTGCATGCTAGGAATTGTCTGTTGTAAAACTTGGTAAGAGTTCAGAAGAGTTAAGAGTTCGTACTTGCGTGAATGTTGGCAATGTTCTTTAACGTCTGACGGCATAGTCAAGACGGGAGTCCTTGAAGGTGTAGCGGACCGTGGGGGTGAAGATGTGAAGAGATATCAGAAGGTTAAACTTTCCTGCTGGCGGGTCCAGCTACATGAGAATGTCGAACTTTAATTAAGTCCAAAGAAGACAAAGAAAACAAACAAGACCGATATACATGGGTAAACAAATATATATTAATAACAAAACAAGTTAAACAAAGACATGGACTGTTACATAGAGTTTGTATGGAGAAATTATGTGTGTGTGTTGTAAGTGTTCGTACGTACGTGTATTGTTCTTAGCGCGTTCCCAGAATTTGGGAAACGCTGTATCTGAGAGAGGTCATATATTGGCCTAAGTGAAAAAGAGAGAGATTTTACCTCAAATCCACACGAGAGAGAGAGAGAGAAGGGTCAGCCAGTATTTATAGCGAGGAGAGAGAGACCCCTGTTGAAGGATTAAAGAACTGAGGAGGAGCTAACTCCGACAAAGGTTACATTTTGGCAGGAAGGAATGAGACCGACAAAGAAAGAAAGCGAGAACCACTCGTGTCTTGCTTATATAAGACGATGTATCACCTGACTGACTCAAAGCGTACTGAGCGCGAAAACAGATTTGTCGCGTGCAGGTGATTTGATTGGTCGGAACTGACCAATCAGCGAGCTAGTCTTGACTAGATTAGCCAATGAATGCCTGTCATACGATTTCTACGTATGTGTAGTGGTATTGACGACGTAAATCAACCCGCACATTTTTTACTTTACAAATGTGTAAGCAAACAAAAGGCAAACAAGAGAAAAAACACAAGAAAATAACCTTTCATAATAGGTACAATATTTATATAATCGTCAACAGATTTTTTTACATGAATTATTAATATGAGTTACTTCCCTTTGACTGGGTTAAAGATTTTACTACTAAATATTTTTTACCTGAGCTCACAAAAATTGAAATAACTTGTTGCTCAAAATGTTCATTGAAAGAGAGTTTAAAGAATCCTGTAAAGCTGAAAATATGTTGATAAACTTTTAGCTTTAAAGAAGTTGGAGAAGTGAATGTTCCGTAAACGTCTAATTTGTTTTCGTTGCTCGTGGTGGAGTGTATTGTTCGTGATGTTTGTAATTTAAGTTTCGTAAGAAGATTCAATAGCGTGATTGAATAGTTTTTAGTAAGTTGCAGAAGAAGTTGGTGAGTGAGTTGAAAATTTAGCTTGAATTACAATGAAGTTATTTCATGTTAAAGAATTTGAGATTCTAACTTTGTACTTCGCTGCAGTAAAGGTACAAGGGTCGTGAACTCGTTTCAGCAAATGCTAGTCATCGTAAATTCTCACTGACTAGGTTCGTTCGTACATTCAATTTATATGTTTTTTAATCACGTGACAGGATCCTGAAAGCATTGTTTTTTCGTCAGGTCAAAAACTAGGTTGATGCTATTCGGACGTAGTGGTGAGCAGGTAAATTGTTTTTTTAATATTTGTTAACCACTCAGGAAGCGCCTTACAAAATTCAGTCTGGAGCCTGATATGTTTTGTTTTGCTCATTGAGAACAAATGTACGTGAAGATAAGCGAGATAATTTTAATATTTTTTTTATCCCTTTACCCTTTTTTTTCTGTATATGTAAATAAACTCTTTCTTCTTTTGTTGCTAGTCACCGAGCAGGAGTTTTTTTCTTTATTCGTCCGCGCCTAAAAGAGAGAGTTTGTCCGCTCTAATCTTTGCTGCTTTTTATTCGCGTTTTTTGTCGCAATTTTTAACCTCAACTCTTTGATGCGGGAAAGCCGAGTCTGAAATTGTGCGCCCCATTACTATAACATCAAGGAGCAAAAAGAAGATTGACTTTCCAGCCTAACGATGTCTCATGCGGGTCTCGTCAGATTACGTGATTGTTTTGTTTATTATTCTCGTGAATATTTATAATTAATTTATATTGCTATTTATTTATTTATTTATTGAAATCAAGGGGAGATAACCTTTTTGTCTCGCGATACAAACTTTATTAAAGCTGAGAGGGGATATAAAAATATTTAATTAATCAAAAGAGGTCTATGAATAGAAAAAGGTCGAGAAGCACCGCTTTATATATACGCTTTCTAAAGAATAATGCTTAGCAGCCTAGTTCCGCATTTATTTCTAACTAGATTTTGACTTTCAACCTGAACATTACTGTTAAAAAATAAAAACAAAAATCAATTTTAATTTATCGATTTTTGAGGACGCTTATATATATGCAAGGGAAATAACTTCGTAAAAATAATCTTATTACCTCTCTTACCAACTGCATTTCACCTGGTCGTCGTGCAAAAATTTATCTCGCAGTTTACTTACAGCAAGTATGGTTAATCATCATTTATTGGGAAGGACAGTCATTTATTTACTGTTTCTGCCCATGTTTCTTATTAACTGCTTCTGTTCGTGTTTTTTTTATTTCGGAGGTAATAAACAACATGACATTATGTTTCTAGACAGGAATTAAATTAAAAATTACTGTTTTAGTGGGGTTTTTTTTTACAGTTTACAAATTGTTTCTTATGTTCTTTATTATAACTAGAGACAAACAATATTTATGAGGCTGAATGCTTAATATTGGCAATAAAGTAGATGCAGATACAAATATGGTCAAGACTGCCAGTGAAAATGCAATGTCAATTTTCTTGTTCACACTACTTATATATTAATAACGATAAAAGGAAAACTTATCTGACGTATTTCATCCTTTGATGGACTTCATCAGGGCAAATGTGAGAATTTTATTTTGCAGGGAGTATCTATAAGCAAAAATAAAAATTCTTAGTTTTTCAAAATATAATTTTTCCTTTTGTCTTCATTCATATTGGCCTTTTTACAGCTGAAATCTTTACACACACACACACACACACACATATATATATATTCTGTGTATCTAGATAGCAAATGTTCTTTACAGCAAATATTATTAAAGACAACAAGCATTTTGTATCAATTAATTTTATTGAGTGACTTTTCCAAATTATGAATAATACTTTTCAAGGGAAATTCCAGCAAAAATTGTCCAAAGTTCATTTCAGAAGAAATATCCCAAAATTCCAACTCCTTATATACAACCAATGTTGTGTATGAATATACTTGCCCACTCAGAGAATGTTTCTCTCTAAATAACAAACACAGAACATCTTACATAGGATATACCAAAACCACACTCTCACAGAGACTCACTTGGCATATATCAAACCAGAGTGCTATCAGACAATACATTAATAAGCAGTATAAGGATCAAAGTAAGATTAGGCAGCTACTCACAAACAATACACAAATACTAGTCAGATCAAAAAACAAACTTATGATTCTCAAAGTAATACTTATACAATAAAAACAGCTGTAGCGGTATGTCAGCGCAAATCAACCCGGACATTTTTTACTTTATGAATGTTCATGCAAACAAAAAGCAAACAAGAGAAAAAATACAAGAAAATAACATTTCATAATAGGTACAAAATTTATATAATGTCAACAGAATTTTTACATGAATTATTAACATGAGTTGCTTCCCTTTAACTGGTTAAAGATTTTTACTACTGGATATATTTTTTTACCTGAGCTCACAAAAAGTTGAATTAACTTTTTGCTCAAAATGTTCAGTGGAAGAATAATTAAAAAGTCCTGTAAAGCTGAAAATATGTTGAATAAACTTTTAGCTTTAAAGAAGTTGGAGAAGTGAATGTTCTGTGAATGCTCAATTTGTTTTCGTTGCTCGTAGTAGTTGAATGTATTGTTCGTAAATGTTTGTAATTTCGTCTCGTAAGATTCAATAGCGTGATTGAATTATTTTTTGTAAGTTGCAAAAGAAGTTGGTGAGTGAGTTGAAAATTTAGCTTGAGTTACAGTGAAGTTATTTCATGTTAAAGAATTTGAGATTCTAACTTTGTACTTCGCTGCAGTAAAGTTACAAGCGTCGTGAACTAGTTTAGCAAATGCTAGTCGTCGTAAATTCTCACTGGTTGGGTTCGCTCGTACATTCAATTTATATGTTTTTTTATCACGCGGTTGGCTCTCAGAAGCATTGTTTTTTCGTCAGGTCAAAAACTAGGTTGATGCTATTCGGACGTAGTGGTGAGCAGGTAAATTGTTTTTTTAATATTTGTTAACCACTCAGGGAGCGCTTTACAAAACTCAGTCTGGAGCCTGATATGTTTTGTTTCGCTCATTGAGAACAAATGTATGTGAAGATAAGCGAGATAATTTTAATATTTATTGTCCAATGAGAAGCTAAGGTTTTCAGAAAAAATGTATGAAGCTGTGATCCACTTTTTTGCACGAAAATCGACATTGAAGAAAAAATAGTAGAGGAAATGCTAAAAGCCAACTATAAATAAAAATAATTATAACTTAAGAGCTCTGCATCCTCAAATGTATATAAAACACACCCTCAGAGACAAGTCACACTTTGCCTATGTCATAACATGCTTTGCCTACATCACAACTCTCACCATTTTTCTCTATCTACCCTCATGATGACTTAAGAAAATTTACAGCTTGGACCATATTTCTTCCAAAATGAACTTCAGACAATTTCTCATGGAATATCCTCCATATCTGAAAAGATTATACATAATTTGGAAAAATTGATCAATGAAATTAATCAATACAGTATGTCTGCTGTGTATAATGATGATGATGATGATGATAATAATAATAATAATAATAATATATATATATATATATATATATATATATATATATATATATATATATATATATAATAAATGTGAATGTCAGTGCGTCATTGTATCACACTTCTTCAACTAGAAGGGACACAACTCCCTAACATTCAATAGCTCGTTTCAAATGAAAATAATTACTGTTCTCAAATTACAGTGTTTCAAAATAAAATTGTCCGTGTTTCAACTTTAATCCTAGACACTGAAGTCCAAAATATCATCCCATTTTGGAATCAGGCTGACTCCATGAGCAAATTAAAAACATTCCAGGCCGGATGCATGCCAGCAATCCTGAAGTTTGGGATTCGCATGTTTTCTTTAGTGCAATTGTTTTTGGCATTTGTTTTGTTTTGTTTTTTTATGTCATTTTTTGTAACAAATTTTTTGCAATAACAATTTTTGCAACTTGGAAATAAATTTGGTAATAATTGAAATTAATTGCAAATTCCAGTAAAAGTCAACCATGAAATAAAAATAATTGTTTGTACAGAAAGTAAGGACCTACATACATCAAATTGTCTTTAAATTAAGTGGCAGCAGAAGAATTATCATTGAACTTTTAAAAGGTAAGCTTAAATATTAATGCAATACTTAAATGCAGCAATCAATTTTGAGCTAGTATATATATATATATATATATATATATATATATATATATATATACATAGATATAGATATATATAGATATATATTGAGATATATATATATCAATATATATATATATATATAGATATATAGATATATATTGATATATATATATATCAATACAACTAAATATGTTAGCTCTATTACTGATATTGAACACTTTCCAATAACTACCACGCATATATATATAATATATAAATAATATATATAAAAATTGCATATATATATATATATATATATATATATATATATATATATATATATATACATACATACATACATACATACATACATACACATACATACATACATACATACACATTTTACATATATATTTTTTTATTATTAAAATAGATACAAAAGTATCTTGCTTAAGAAAATGATTTTAGGCGCCTTTCGGCCGACACTTCCTCAGAAACAATGAGTGGCAATATAAAGCAGAGATGCTGATAAGAAAAATTATTATCAACAACTGGTATTAAAAAATAAACAAGATACTTTTGTATCTATTTTAATAATAAAAGAAAATATGATCCTTTTCCTTGAAGTTATCTTGTCTTGATGTGGCAGTAAAAAAAAACACTGTGTGTTTATCTAAATCTAAAAATAAACACGCTAAAATTCACCTTCACACTGCCGTGCGCCGACGGCTTACTGGTATAAGTTCCGACTGACGCAAATTCAGTCGGGTTTCGATCCTAGCTAGAGGCAACCGGATGTCTAGCCACACTGATGAGCTGTGAAACAGCGAAACAGTCTGTCTGTGGATGACAAAAATATATATATATATATATATATATATATATATATATATATATATATATATATAAATGGTAATACTCGTTTGGAAAACCTCAAACAGCTCAACTTGTAATAGAACAAATCGGTACCCAAGGAAAAAAATGGAAATAAAAAAAGAAAGAACCAAGAACATTAACACAATACAAAACCAATTGTCAAATCCTTAAGCTCCAAGTCAAAAGAAAAAAAACGCAAACGAGTAGAAAGCTAAAACATACACTAAGTAGAGTGATAAAGTAGACCCAGTTCTACCCTGAAAATCTGTTTCGGTGAAACCTAGGTAGGTTTGCCTGGCTCCTTAGTATATATATATATATATATATATATATATATATGGATAATTATGGCTGGCTTTGGACCAAATCTAAGATACCATTTTTATTTATTGTTGAAGAAATCATTTCCTAGCACGGCTTTGCCTCCGTTCTTTTTATTTGTTACTTGTTTATATAAGTTGACATTTATATAAGAAATTCAAAAACATGTTTACTCCCATACTTCCAGATGAGTCTAAGTTAAATTAACTGATTTGTTTCTTAATTTTATTTTGTATGACTCATATTTATTACATAAAGAAGAATTTTTCAAGAAAACAAAGAGATAGAATGTAGAATTATACATGAGAAATCTATTTTTTTTATTTGAGAATACAATCTTAATGCTACATAAATCCTTTTGATTAACTTTTCAACAATGGCCAACTGATAGAATCAACATAATGCAAATATTAACAAGTCGGTATTTAACCAGACACCAATTTGAGCATTATTTGACACAAGCTCAAATTTATGGCGGGTTGGTAACCCAGACATATGTGAACTGGGGCTGAAAATTGCTCAAATCTACTCAGTACTTTCCCTTTTAGGGATGCCTCAGGTGTAAATTAATTAATGTATGCTGTACTAATCCTGTAACTTCCAGTAGTCCGGCAATTACTTAGAGAAAATACAGCTCTTGTTCCCTCATGGGAGTGTGATAAAGATTGTGGGGAACAGTTTGCTGTAGTTCAAACTCTTAATCCTAAGTTTCAAGCTCTCAGCTTGGCTAGGTCAGATAAATATTAACAATTATATTCACTATGTATCTGTTTGTTATCAATCGGAATCTTCCTTAAGGGTTATTGTAAATTGTAAGTGGCTAAAAGCCTTTTTTTCACTAATCAAAATAATCCTATCAAATCTAAACTCGCAATTACCAATATAGTGTATCAATTTCACTGCCCAGTACAAGACTGTTTCTTGTCCAGAATCAATTACGTATATCGGTCATACCACTACCTCCTTAAGTAGATGCCTCATGTATCACTTATCTGACCAAAAAGCCATAAAAAAGCACCTAGCCACCCACAATTTACAACCCTTAAGGAAGATTCTGCTCGATAACACTAGCATCCTATATATGTCCTGTTACCAAAATGTTCATAAAACATCATGCACTCAGTATAAATCTCACCTTATTCAGTAGCAGAAATGGTGTGTTGAAAGTTTTTTTAAAAAATAGAAAGATGCCAACTCGAATTCTAGCTATGTTCAACTCGCAAAGCTCAAAATAAATGATATTACTATTCAAACAGCACAAAACTACCAAGTCAAACATGGAAATAAATTAATAATACCTAAAAAATTGCTGAAATCACTTGGGACAATGGACAATACGAACAATTTTTAGTATTCCCTTACACTCACCAAATTATGTACAAATGAAAATAACACCAACATCTCATTTTAACAGATATATTTACCAAAATTATGCAAAAATACTAACAAGTAAATTTATTCAATAAAATTGCCATTGGCTTCAAGATAACTTCGGAATCCTCTACATATCTTCTGGATGGTTTCCTTGTTTAAGTTGGAGAATGCTGCCATAATCCTTGCCTTCAGTTTACCTTTAGTGTTACAAGGAGTTTTGTTGGTCTCTCACTTAACTGTGCCCCACACATAATACTCAAGAAGTTTGCAGTTTGGGTAGCTAGGTGGCCAGATGTAAAAGGTGATGTGGCCACTGAAATTGTCTGACAGCCATGACTGGATACATCTGCTTGTGTGGCATGGTGCAGTGTTCTGTTGTCAGACATAAGATCTTCCAGCAGCCACCCTCTTGACCAAGGGCAGCACTACCTCCTCAAGACAATTGATGTAGGCCTACATGTTGAGTCTGAGGTCCTGTGGGAAGATGAATGCAGCCATAACATCACCATCACTAGTAATCACTCAAAACACATTTGTAATCACCATTAGACTCATCCAACTCTTTCTGAATTCTCTGCACTGTCCTCAGATTGACACTCAAATACTCTGAAATGTTTGTAGTGAAGCTTCCAGTGTGAATGGCAAACAGTACAGCATGCTGTTCCCAAATTTCTAACTGAGTAAATTGCATCATGGTGCTCTTTTTCTCATAGGTGGTGCCCAACTGATCCTACTATACCGGGCAGTTAACAAAATCAAAAACAAACAACAAGCATGTGTGAAATTAAAAATATAAAATGGCGACAATTTACCCATCGCAGCCTGTACAATCATGAATTTTTTCTGATAAATATTATACATGTACAAAAATTCTTCACTAATAAAAACGTTTTTAGTTGCTTTGAGACTATTAAGTTTGTAGAATTACAATCATGAATAATTTCTGATATATAAAAATATGAGATGTGTGTGTTAAGAATTCTTCATTAAGGGCTGAGGCTAATTGCTAACCTTCAAAAGTATATTTTGCATTTTTTAACTTTTAGAATAAAATAGAGGATTGAAAGCGGGTGCATACTACCTCTGATCCCCTAATATGTTTGAGAGCAAGCCTGATTCGGGGCCCCAGGCAGTGCTTTGTGACCCTTGTTATCTCATCAAAGTTTGCTTTTTTTCTACCTCCATTTATATACGTTACAAATTAAACAAAGCACAACTGACGATTAAAGGCTGAACATTTCTGAGGATTTTGACGTCATTTTGGGTCATTTTTTTTCATCCAATTTTTGTTCATGCTAAGTCTTGAAAAAACACGGAATATAAAATTCACTATTTTTTATCCATAATGTTGAATGTGTTAAAATTATTCAACTTTTTAACATGAAAAATCTTCAGTTGCTGTAAAAATGTGATGCAAAAAATTGTTGATTTATTTATTATAACATGTCTCTAGTTTGTATTTAGATACATTGTATTTATTTTCAATATTTCTAGTTGAATTGTTGACCTATATTGTATATGGTCTATTACTGTACATAATTAGGTTACAATAAAATTTGTATTTTATATGAATACTACCTTGTGAAAACTGGGATGTAGTGCAGGTCTCATATCATAGATTTGGGGGGTGCGGACAAGACATTTGCCCTGGTTCTGATTGAAAGACATTGTGACTCTGGTTAATTTTTAAATCAGTTCTGGGATTGACAGGGGTTTCATTCCTAACCTTTGATTTGAAGTGGTGTGGTGTATTAACATCTTGATTATGTCATTATTTTCTCTTCAAGTTACATGTGCTATCCATTTTAATTGTTGTTGCTGTTGGTAGTCCTCAAGTGATGTGGCTTCTGTTATTTGGTACAGATCTTTGTGTGTGATTCTGTAGCACCAGTTCATGGTGTTCAAAGCAGTATGCTTTACGTTAGACCACTTTCTGATTCACTCCAAGCCAAAACTTGTCAGCCAGATGTGAAGACTAGAAAATAAAAAATAAAAATGGTGCTCTCTGCACAGCTCACAAGTAATATAGTTACTACCAGTGGCAGACTAGTCATGGCGTCAACTTGTACGATGACATGTGGGCCCCTGATGAGGTGGGTCACCTATACCAAATAAAAATGAAATAACGAAGCAGACACAGACAAGTGCTTTATTAATAAAAAGGACTAAGGGTCATAAAAGAGAGCAGGACACAGGCAATGCATGGAAAGGAATGAAGCTGGGTGCGGGGGAGGTACCGCAAAGATGCAGAATAACTTAATAATTTAACTTTTTCAGCAATGTGTGAATTTAAAGATAAAATAAATTTGTAATCTGAGATGATCATCAACTTTAAAGAATATCAGGCAGTAATCTTGGTTCAGCTGGTATATCAGTCCTGGGCCCAAAAAGCTAAGAAGAGGCCCTGTGAAGCTCTGACGGGCCCTTAATAATTAATTAGATAAACAAATTTCCAACAGCTTTCCTGAGTTTTATATTCTAACTTAATAAAATAGAATTGTTTTTCAAAAGTGCAATACCAAATAAAAATGCAATAAAAAAAACAAAGAAATAATCACTCGGCAAATGAAGAAACAATATAAAAAATTTTAGTAATTATTAATTGAAAATAATAAAAATAATAATTAATTAAAAAGTGTAAATAAACAAATAGATAAATATTATAATTGTCAACATCTGTCTTTTATACACATACTTTTTAGAGAAGTGTATTTTAAAGAAAACCAAATAGTTTCTATATCTAGAATTGGCTGTTAAAGAACTGCCAAAATTATTTTGATCAAGGTGGATTGTTTCAGTTTCATTTTTTAAAATAAAAACATATGTACGATTTCTATTTATTATACAATCAAAAGCAAGGGCATGTAAATTTGAAATTAAGGTCTGTCAGGAGCCCCTTTGATTGTTATAAAAAGAGAAAGGCCAGCAGATAAACTTCAGAAGGTATTCAAAATTCAAAAAAGAAATTAATCAGATTCACAATGAAGATCAAATGTTTCAACTAAGGCAGAAAACATAGTGACACAAAATTGAAGAGGAATAAGGACCCAGGAGGGAAGCAATTTTGGGCTGCTACTTGAGAAGCTTATATAAAAAGGAACTGAAACCTGTTAATAGAACTGTGTTTAATTATAAAAAGTCCCTGTGAAACGGGTGGTTTTGAATTGCTAAAGTTTTCTTTGTTCTGTGACTTTTTTGTTTTATGCTTAGGTGGCTGCACCTTCCTTTTTAAAAGTTCTGCCTTTTTCTAATTTTGTATTACCTTGTCAAAGTTTTTTAATTTTTTTTTAGATTGTTTCTTTTTCATTTTTTAAATAAGGAAAATTTTTATGCAAGACCTTTTGTAAAATATTGTATACTAGTGCACCCATGCCATCAAAATTGTTGGCAAGAAGGGATGAATTATCAGTAATATGTATTATATTGTAAGTAATTTTCGTTTATCCAAGTACAGTTTTGTAATTTAAAATAGTTTGTTGTTAACATTAATAACTGAACAGTGTATCATTTATAAACACCAAAGAAAGATATCCATATATTATCCTCATAAATGTTACATATTTACAACCAAAATTATGTTTACTGCAAAAGTCTCCAAAGCACAATATTTTTTGTGTAAACTTTGGATGGTCTGAGTAATCCTTGACAGTTCATAGATTCAATCTATAATTTCAGAGTCTGCTTATTTCTTGTCCTACTAAGAGCAAGATATTTTTTTAATTTATTTTTTTTCTTAAGTTATTGCCAAATTCCACAAGATATGCTCTGAATCGTAATATAAAAACTGCATTAAATCTTTCTAATTATTTAATTGTATAAGCTTTTAATTGCTATCATAAATAATATAAATGAAGGATGTAGTGTGAATAAAAAAAACTCTTTAAATGACTAATGAGTTATTACAAGAATTGTTCCCTCCTCTTTTTTATTATAATTTTTAAAGTTTAAAACGAATTTCTAAAAATGAACAAAGCATTCTTGAAGATATATGTGGCGTATTATATATACGAACCCTCTTTGATAGTGATATCAGTATGCGTCAACGGGACCAAGTTAGAACGGGAGCAGGTGGGTCATCGTTATTTTGCACACTGCCCCTCAAAATAAACATAAATATACATATATGTGGCATATTATATATATAGATTGTTTCAAATGTTTTGCAATAAATGTGTTCTCTTAAATTTCATGCAGTAGTTGCAAATCTTATTTGTTGTTCCTTTGTTAATGTTTAAGATAAAAGAGGAGAAATTCTCTCTTCTCCCATTCCCTTGTAATCGAACAGTCTTAAAAGAATGTGAAAAAGAGCTGAGGGCTGGTTTAATTTATTCATTATGGAAATTAGATAATAGCATTGTAGTTGTGGATGGGCCCTCTTAGTCTTCTGGCAACCAATATTTTTAGACCCAGCTGACAGACCCTTTTCTGCCTTTGATCAGCATGAATAATTCTAACCCCTGAGTGGCTCATTGCACCTATTTGGATTAACATTCTCAGCTGACATGAAGTGAAAAAAACTATATTAAATCCATTGCTAGGTGTGCTGTTAAGAAAGTTGGTTTTCATGCTAGACAATTTTTCTGTCTAGAATCTATCTTACATATCAAGCTTGTTAGGTAGGTGATTCACTGCTTTCCACTGTCACTCTTGTCTTCAATATGTCCTGTGAGTGTCAGATTTTCTAAGCCCTCTTTCCTCATTATGTGCCTTTTTAATCATTATTTTTCTCTTTCTGATTCTAAGTATATGTGTTCTTTTTGTTTACATTTTCCCTAAAACTTCCAGCATCCCTTTATTCTCATCATCCTTCTGTAGAACCACATTTCTATTGCCTCAAGTCTCTTCTTCATCTGTGAGGGGATTGTCCAGCATTTACTGTCATGTAGGAAGATTGATATTACATTACAGATCAGTACTCTTTCCTTTAATTCTAATGAAATTTTTCTGTTTCTTAATACTTTGCTTACACTTTGGAAGGCATCTTTAACTATTCCAATGCAACTTCAGATTTTAATATCACATTTTCTGTCCTCTGTTAAAACAATTCCCAGATATCTGTCTATATTTCTGAGATGAGGTATTATGTACACTATTTACATTATTCGGACTATTGTTGCCATATTTATTAGAATGTTTCGGCCGTTGTACGCTCCAGCCTTCTTCAGGTGGTTGGAATGTTGAACTGAACCCTTTATTTCATTCACTGGGGTAGACTGTTCTAGTTCCATGTGGCATGTTTTTAATGGATGTCAGTTATCAGTTATCTCCTGTTAATTCCCCTCTCCAAGTTCTCCACTGCTTTAACTGGGTATTGAACTCACACTCTTTGGGTCCTGTCACTGGATCTAACCAATGCCTTTATCCACTGTGCCTCAAGGACACATGGCACAGTAGATAAAGGTGTTAGTTAGATACAGTGACAGGACCCAAAGAGTGAGATCAATACCCGGTTAATTTACCCAAATTATTTTACAATAAAATAGACCAACATTTGCATATGTTTGGGCCTTTTATGTTTGTAAGGGTGATAACTCTAGCAATGTCTAACAAATTATCAATAATTTTGAGTTTGACATAAAATATCTAGATATATGTGTATATCTATATTATTTCTGTGACATTTTTTTTTATCAGAGTAATCTCTTTATGACTGGTGATGCCAGGCGTCAGTGTCCTTGTTATGACAATGGCGGACTGTTCTAAGATGGGAGGGGAAAACACTTACAACAATAATAAATTTAGTAAATGAGCTTGGATAAATTAGTATTAATATAAGATTTACTGGACATAAAGTGGGTGATCAGTTTTATATTGTTATTAAGTAACAAACTGATTCCCCCACATAATTATTGCATATTAATAAAATAATTGTAAAAATATATTTAAAGACTCACGTGTGAAAATCTAATATTAATAAGGAATTAACAAAATATTCCATCACTCATAACAGCTTGGATAAACTAGTATTAATATAAGATTCTATTGGACATAAAGTGGGGGATTAGTTTTATATCATTGCTAAGTAACAAACTGATCCCCTGTAAATTACTACATATTAATATAGTAATTGTAAAAAATATATTTTAAAACTCACATGTAAAAAACTAATAATCATAAGGACTTAACAAAATATCAATTTAATTTTTACAACATCGGTAAACTAGTTTTAACACAGTTTTTCAACAGGATTCTGCATAACATAAAGTGGAGGATCATTTTTATATTGTTATTAAATAATAAACTGACCCCTACCTGAATTACTACAGTAGAGGATTGGTTTTCTATTGATATTCAATGACAGATTGATCTCCCAGAATTTACTACATATTAATATAATTCGAAAAATTATGTTTAAAGATTCACATGAGAAAACTTAATAATAGTAAGAACTTAAGAAAATATCAATTTCATATCTGCTGCCTTTTGGGAAATTCAGAAATATCTAAACTATCAGCTGTAAACTATCACTTTCTCAGATCAATGATTAAAAATGATTTTGAGCAAATGAAGCCTGTAGGTCTTAGAGAGGACCATCCTTTTCTGATAAACATGGACGGGTGCTACAGAATCCCAAACAAACAACTGTACCAAATAACAGAAACTGCATCACTTGAGCATTTCAACAACACCAACAACAAAATAGAATAGTATATGTAAATTTTTATAATTGCAAAGGAAAGAAAAAACAGAGATTAAAATTTCAACAGTATGTATTGACCAATTTTCAGAATATATACATAGTTGTGTTAAAAGGTGGTAAAATTATTGATATGTGGTTCCTTAGTTGCCATTGGTAAATGATTAGTTGTAAGGGTGTTGTTGGTAAGACCAGGAGTTGACAGATTTATTAGGTTGGTTGACCAAGGTCATGGTTGGTGTTAGGAGAGAGGCCTGGAGTGGATTAGTAAAGCCACATGGTAGCATGAGTCAGGTGCCTTTGACAGGGTTGATCCGTCTGTCTTCAGGGTTGAAATCAACACCAGTGAGATGTGCGAATTGATCGGAAGTTGTGTGACAAAGTCGATGTATTGAACCAAACTGTCTGTTGTGCACATGCAGCCTTCCAGACTGATCTTATTTTTTTTTTTTGTTTAGTGGTAACGTTTGTGATTGGCTATTGTATTTTAGATATTTGCAGGGATTTGTTTTCCATAGTGTCTTGGTCATCTTAGTAATTTTTTTTGTTGCGTGTCATGTTTCTGTACCAAATACAAGTGCTGACTGGAATAGTCACAGTGATAGGAATTTTTCAATTTATAAAGTAAGAAATTCAGTTCAAATAACCATTTTGTCCGAAATTTCTATATAAGTTTAATAAATATGGAACAACATTATTGCCCCATAGAGAAAATTATTTGAAAAAATAATAAATATCCCATGCCAAATAAGCACCATGCTGGGGCAGTAGGTGGGGGATTGAAGAAAATAATTTAATCATGCCGGCAGGGCCAGATTATGACCTTTGGGGGCCCCTAGGCTAATGAAATTATCTGGCTTCCCTCAGACAGGTCAACCTTTTAACTAATGGATAATCCACCTTTGCATGCCAGCATTTATAATTGATACACAGGAATAGTAGAAAAAAGATTTTGTTATTTAAACTTAACAAATAAAAGGTCAAAAATTAGTTTTAACTCAAGGAAAAAGGAATTCCATAGTGCCAGATTAATTATGATATTGCTAATACTACAAATGAAAACGTTTTTGAAATGTATTTAGTAGAATATAAAGTCCCATTCAAATGTCTTTAATGTTAATTTGTTGGGTGATGGCATTAAGTAATACCAGGGTTGATTGTTACATAAGATTTCCTATTGAATAGAGCCAACAATAATGAAACTAATGAGCATGTATTTAGTAGAATATAAAGTCCTGTTTAAATGTACTTTGTGTTAGTCCTCTGTCTGATAACATTGTGTATTTGTTAGAGAGCCTATTTTCTGTCCTATTATTTCTTTGATGTTTTTATGCATGCCTGTTATGTCTATGGTCTGTAGTTTTTCTATCTGCACAATTCTCATTGAGCCACTTATCTTTTGCTTGCTTGCATTTATTTCTAATGCCTTTACTCCTCTTTTATTTCTCTCTCAACTAATACTAAGCACATTTGATTGACCATGAGTTTATATACTACTATAAATATTACTTATACCAGAATGCAAAAAGTGACTTTTTTTAATGCTTTTGTTTAAATTATGAAGAATGAAAAACAGAAAGAAAGAAGTGAGAAAGTGAAACAAAGATGAAAGGAAGAAAAATAAACAAGAGAAAGAAAGAAAGGAAGATTAACAAAAGGTAGAAAGATGAAATGAAAGAAAGAAATAGAGAAAGGAAGATTAACAAAGGAAGGAAGGAAGGAAGGAAGGAATAACAATCAAATGTGAAAATGTTATTTTGAATAAATTGAAAAAGTCAACAAATATCATATTAAAAATTTAAACACATGTAAATTCGAATTATAACATCTGGAATGTGTACAAACTTATCCATACATAATGTTTAGGCTGGTTCAGAATAGCAAACAACTGCTCAGAAATCTAATGAGCTAATCTAAATGTTGGTGTTTTAACTATGAGGGCAGAGAATTTTGAGAGTGAAGAGTTGCCTATGTTCAATTTTTGATATAAGATAAGAGAGGCACAAAGACATTCAAATGTCCACAAAAATTAGAAGGCTCAAAGTGCCTTTTTTAAAAACATTAATTATTTCCCACCAAGCAAAACAATAAAGCCACTAGGACAGTTATTGAGTGTAGTGAATGTGAGAAAAACTACTCTTTAGGAGAGAGGACAATAAAAGAATAAGAAGACAGAAGATAACAATTGACATTGTATTTAAATTTCTGAAAACCAAAGTTGACTAGGAAGCAAGGATATTTGCCAAGTGCCCCACATGGTCAGATGTGGCACAAGGCTAAATTTAACATGGGGTATCCGAGCCCGTAGACTCAGGCAAAAATTCCCCATAGACCATGTAAAAAATGGGGTCAGGTAGCTGTCTACCACCCCAGACGAGACTCTGCTCTTCAGCATAGTCTCGTCTAAGTTCCTCTCTGCCCGAAGGTAGAGAGTTCGACTAGCTCAGCTGGAGACGAATCTCCAACTAATTGCCGAAGCAAGTCTCAAGGAAGCAAGAAGCCAGAAGAGAGTTCCACAGGTGAGAAGTGTGATAGAAGAAACTGTTAGCATAGAACTTATGGTTACATCTCGCCATTTCAACTGTAAAATGGTGAGAACTTTCTGCCAATCTATTACTGCACTTAAATTCAAAAAGTCTAAGTACAATAGAGGAAAGTTCCTCAGAACCATTACCATGAAAATATTTATAGAAGAGGAGCAGGAAAGATATGTGACGGTGGTGGGAAAGTGATTGAAACTAAGATGCCAGGCCAGGACCAATAACATTGCAGATTTGTCTTTGGATTTTATTAATTAAGAATCTCTAAATATATAACATGATCGTCAGACCAGATGTGGCAGTAATATTCAGAGTAAGTATGAATGGTAGACTTATAAATATGTAAGACAGATTTTGGCAAGAAAAATTGTCTAGCAAAACACAGTGAACCAACTTACCTGGCTGTAGACTTAGCAATTGATTCAATATACTCTTTCCATTTCATGTCAGTTCAAAATGGAAAATGCTAGTTCAAGAAGGTGTAATGAGTCACTGCGGGTTAGCATCAGCCATGCTAATAGAAGGCAAAAAGGATTCTCTCAGATGATTAAAAGAGAGCAATTTCATTTTGGAGGCATTAAAATTAACAAGCCACCCTTTGCCCTGTTTAACAACAGATTGTACATATTTTTTTTAGATCAGCTGCCAATTTGACTTTATCGAACTGATCAGATTTACTATTAAGACAAGAGTAAATAGTTGTGTCATCAGCATAGATACAGAGTTGAGAATTGATAACATCACATAGGTTATTTATGAGAATTAGAAATAGCGTAGGTCCAAGGAGAGAGTCCTAAGGTACACCTGCATTAATGCAAAAAGATCTAGAAGAGTGGCCATTCAAGGAAACTTTCATTTCACAATTTCATAAGAAAGACTGAATCAGTTCAAAAATTCATCCAGAAATTCCATAACCTTTCAACTTGTGAAGAAGACCATTATTCCAAACCTTTCAATTTCAAATGCCTTCAAGATATCCATAGCAACTGCCTGAGCTTTACTATTCTTTGAAAAAATGGTAAATTATTGTTGAAAGAATGGTACATTCTTTCAATGATAATTGTTAATACATCAGCAGTTTACCTAGAGAAACAAAAGCCAAATTGCTTATCTGAAAGATGACTCTGAAAGGTAAGATGCTTAACCAATTCAGAGTTAATTAGAGCATCTAGTACTTTGCCAAAAAGGAGATAGAAGGCTAATGGGCCAATAGTTGGAAGGATCAAACAGTTCACCTGAGTTCTTAAAGACTGGAACTACAGGAGAGGATTTCCAACAACCAGGAAAGCAAGAAGCAGCAAGACATTTATTGTAGAGTTTCTCTGGAACACCTCAAGGTGGCGTAAGGGTTAGCAAGCTCGTCTCGCTAGAACAATTATGAGTAGTGTTCAATCCTCACTGGGTGGCCCCCTACTTTTGACCTTGTGCCACATTTAAGCTATGCTTGGAAAATCACTATTGTAGAGTTTCTGTCTTCTTAATTCCTGTTCTTTTATTATTTTCTCTCCTTAATAACATTTCCTTTTTCTCATATTCTCTCACACTCTTCTTAGTGGCTTTATTGCCTTGATTAGTCTGAAATTATTTAAAAAAATTTCATAAGATTTCAACTGGTCATGAATTTGCTTCTTTTTGTATCATTTTGTTGAAACCATTTTTTGATGGCATATATACTTTGTTGTTAGATATGTATACCACATCAGTTATTTTCTGCTTTTATATCTTAAAATTTTCTGATAGGCAAAGATTTTGAAAATAATCTGTTGCTGTGTGTAATGAAAACTCAAGTCTAGTTCAACTTAATGTGCCTTTATTGAACGTAACTGAAGAGTTTTGCTGTTTTGGCTAAAACTGCATGACTTATTTATACAAATCATAAGACGGGAGGTAGTCGGGTTGTCTTACCACACTGTGTTAGCAATAGATTGAAATGTAGCTGATTTTGTCTATAACATAAAATTAGCTAAGATCCACGAGAAAAAATGGTCAGCTTATTCTTTCATTCCAGGAAGTAGCTGACTCCTCCCATGCTTTTCTTCATAACAATCAGATTAAACCAAAAATGTCATATTGATGCTATATTTGGGCTGAAACTGCTCAAGGTTCATGTTACAGCTTTGATAGAATTCCAAATTTTATATACAGTTGGACTATCTCAAATCTGCTACCACTTTCCCACAAATGCAACTTTGCAAGGTTGTCACTGTTCTATTGCAATTTCCATGACAAATATTTAGGTGAACTCCATTCTTAAGTTCTACCAGTTCAGATCTTTACAGCTAGTGTATGTGCATTGTTTCTATGGAGTCAAAATATCCACACTCATATAGATTTCTTCCAAGAAAAAACTGCCGCTTTGTGGAACAGACTCTCATATGGATACATCTCTGAACACCTCCTTTTTTTAATTATGCTGAACCAGATAGTATCACCATAATCAGGCTCAAAATCAAGGCTTATCAAAAATAAGTCCCATCTGAACACCTTGTTGGTTGAAAATCTCTTCATTCTAGGTTGTGGAAAGGGGAGATGTTATTTTTTTTTCATTTAAATTTTTATAGTTGCTCTATATGCACATGCTATGTAACTAAAATCGGAACCTTTTAGAAATAAAAATAAAATGACTCTAAAAGCTGAGTTCAAATTTCAGCCCAGTCTGTTGTGTTCACTTTTGTGCTAATGCCCTTGGAAAAGGCATGAATCTGTTTTTTTTTAAATCTCCTCAGCTAATTAGCTAGGTAGAGTGGGCTTTCTAACTTTAAGTAGCACTCTATCTAAGAGAAGGAAAACTCTCTTTCTGTTTATCATTAATGTTTCTGTTCTTAATTCTATAACCCCTGGTGTTTTAGTAGCAATACTACCTTGCTTGGGGTGATTCCAAATGAAAAAACAAAACAAAAAAGCTATTCAATAATGCATGATAATGTACAGATAAAAGGAAATTGTGTTGATCACCTGTCCTGGAAGACATAGTGTTAAAAATAAAGATTGCAGAACATTTATAACTAGTTTTAGGGAAACAGAAGGCAATTATCTCTCTTTGGTGGAGATAAGTCACATGGGTTACATGATAGCTGCTTAGTGACGTCACTCTAGACAGTGATAATAGCAGTAGTCAAAATTCAGTTTGTTTTCAGCAATTAAATTATAAGGTTACTTTCTTTAGCCCAGAACCCACATAGCTCAGGTTGAGGTTAGATCTGCCTCCCCAACAGCTTACAAGTCCATGATGCCATTTCCCTTTGGGAATATATCTTCCCCAGATATAGAATAAAACTCCAGTTCACAGTTGTCAATTTGGGAAAAACCAAGATTTGCTGTTTCTTGATCGTGAAATATGTCCTCGCCTGGGAAATAGATGAATCTCACCCATTTAAATCTGGAGTCCTAAAAATGGCTTCTACAAATGCAGGAGTAGCTCCATATTATATGTAAGATTCTTTATTTTTGTTTCTACTTACACTCTGCTTTTCTTTGTAGATATATGCAATATATTATTCTCCACATGGGACACAAGTGTATATATATATAAATATAGTTCTGTGTATATCTTAGTAGTCAAAAGTCTCTCTGAGAGAGAACAAAGCATGTTTGTCATTCCTTTTCTTTCAGCCATTCCATTCTGTCTATGAATTACATTGGATAATGCCCATAATGGGGGAAATACAAATGGATAATAAATTTTTCTTCCATATCTCTCTCCTGTTAGAGAAATTTCAATTTTCTAAGTAACCAGCTTAATATGAAATAATAAAAATAAAATTTAAGAGAAAGAAGTGTCTAGTCTATGCAGACATTTACATGTTGCTTATACTAGACTGAGTTAAAGTTTTTTCATATCTCAAGTTTTAATAAATAGTTGAAATAAATTACTTAAGAAAAATGTTTATTCATCAAAACAATATAGCGTATTATATTCTATTGTCTTTTGAAATCAATTCCACACTTACACTGTTTGACAGGTTTACAGACAAAATAATCCCTGCACTTGTTTTCAATCTGATCCACATTGTTGAACCTCTGTCTGTGCAGGAAATGAGCCATGGCTTAAAAGGTGGTAATTTGATGGTGCAAGGTCTGGACTGTAGGTAGGCTGAAGCAGCATTTCCAGCCCCTCATGTTTGCACTTGGTCAAATTAGCAGTGTTTGCTGGAGCATTGTTAGGCTGTAGGAGTGTGCACTTCTGTTGATCAATGCTGGCTAGCAAGCTTTTAAAGCATCATATACTTGCTGCAGTTGTTGAATATAAATGATAGCATTCACAGTATGATCGTCTGGGACAAGCTCAAAGTGTAACACTTCCTTGAAATCCCACCAAACTCAGAACATGACCTTCTGTTCAAGCTGCACTTGTTTGACAACAGGTTCTGAAACCTGGCTGGAATGATGCCAATGATTTCTCTTATTAGGATTACAAAAATAGATCCATTTTTCATCTCCAATTACAATTTGATGTCCAAAATAGGCATCTTGATGATTTGCCCACACTTGTTTACAAATGTTCACACAATGTTAAGCCTGGTCATTGGTCAGTTCATAAGGAACTTCTTGACAATGTTTGTTCACAAGACTGAGCTTATGAAGTTGTCTAGTGATGGTGCTTTGTGAAGGTTCAAGTTCTACCAACGATGTACAAACCCTTATGCTTGGCTGTTTCAAAGCTAGACATCATCTTCCACAACAGATGATCATCTTGACCTAGGTTTGTTTTTGAGGCTGGTGTCACTTTCTTAGAAATGTCTGAACCAGTTTTTTACTGCACATGTTGACAGTTCCTGGGCCTTCCACCTCATTGATTTCTTTTGCCACTGCTCTTGCACTCAGTCCTTTTCTCCACAGATTATGTAAAATAGTTCTAACAGCAATTTTTTCCATTCATTATTAAAGCTGTAAAATATAAAAGAAACAATGTTTAGATGAAAATAAAGCATAAATAATTCAGCTATGGACAATTTGCATCAAATTAATGATATAACATGAAGATACAAACTTGCCAAAAATCATCAGTGAAAATCTCCAAAAACTCAACCTGGTAAAAGGAACTTTACAAAAAGCTATGACACCTACTTTTTTTACAAGTAGCTGAAAGTGTAGACACTTTACCCTTTGTGGCAATATAACCTCAGATTTCTCTAATGAACATGTGCTTCTGACAGGTTAACTGAATTTAATGTAAAACTGTGATTTAACTATTTGCTTTGAGGCAATATATTTTTATGTATTTTCTGTGAACTTTCAAAAAGATTTTCTTGTTGTTGAATAAACACCAGTTTAAGATTGTTGTGGGGGAGAATACTTCTCTACAAGTTTGAACTGGGTTGTTAGACAAAAGACAAAAAACTCCTACATCAAGAGGAGTAGCAGCAGGAGTAATAGCAGCAGTAGCTTTTGCTGAAAACTGTTAGCCATTCACAGCTAAAAATTCTCTTCCTTAGTTTCTATTCTACATTATGTTTCCCTGTACCAAAAGGTAATAAACTTGTTAAACTAATTCTGGTTTTCTACTGTGGGTTTTGATAACTCAGAACAAAAATATAACTGAAGTTGTCATGTGGTGGCCTTTTACCACATTTATTTCATTTGGTTTAATTTGTTTAGGAACCCAAACTGATGTAAAAGAAAGGGACAGGGCATAGGTATCAATATATATAAAATTGTATTCAACGAAACATACAATAAAGAATGAATACGAAAAAGCATGCAAAGAGTAAGACGAGAGTTGCCTCTCTTTGACTATAAAGTCTATCAAAGTTCTCTGAAAGAAAATGAAACAGTTTAGTCTGTTATAAATGTTTTAAACAGTTCTGCCGTGCAAGAAGAATATTATGTAAGTGTGATAGAATATGTGGTTGAGAGTTGAGTGAGAAGATGGGCACATAGCTTCAACTGTCGTGGATTTCTGTGGCAGCTGAATTCTCACTAGTGCGGCTCCTCTTTTCTTATGGTTATATAAGTGGTCATTAGATCAGGAGCTCCGCGCGGGAAGAATCATTCTCCACATGCAGAGAATCTGATTGGTTGATACTGACCAATCAGTGCATGAGTTTCGGGGAGACTTCTGGGAGCCGATTCTCCCAAAAGTGCACGAAATTTACTATATGAAAATATAGTGATTTTAAAATTGTCGCTTCAGATAGCAGCGTTGCTTCCTGACCAATGAATGAATGCTGTTGGAGATTTGAATTTGTAAGGGTGTATGTGTGTGTGTGGTGATGACCGCCATAGTCTATGAAAGGGAACTTTTAAAATGAGATAATGACAAGTACAGCTTTTGAAATCACTTGAAGAGCACCAACAGCAGCAACAACTAAAATGTATAGCAGATGTAACTCAAAGTGGAAATAATGATGTTAGCATTCCACACCACTTCAAATTGAAGGTTATGAAGGAAAACTCCTATCAATACTGGAAAGAGTGGTAACAGCTACTGGACTTGAGAAACCTGTTTTCCCAAAAAAGTATTTTAAGAAAAAGATTTTATAAATTTCAGCTGGAAGCAGTACTGGTTGTTCAGTCAATGAATAGCAGATGTTCCCTTGTATATAAACAGCTAATATTACCATAACCATGACCAAAGTGTGTGAGACACAAATAAGCAAGTTCACTTATAAATTTAAACTTAAAATGGTTAATTTTAAACTAATATTTGTAGATGAGAAATTCACCATATGTTTCAATAGATTGATGATGATTCACACCTGGACACTTTTGTATATAACAATGATTTTAAGAGCGAAAACATTCCAGTGTGTCATTCTAATATTGAACTGGGGAGAACTTATTAAAGATTTAACGTTTTTACTAGATGAGCCCCCGGTTGGTCTGAAATCACTTTTTTAGCTCCCTTCATCACTGATCAGCGTGCAGAGAGTTAACATTTGAAATAAGGGACGTAATCACTAATCTAGTTAGCTGAATAAATTACGTCCCTTGATTTCTCTCCCCCTTTTCCTCAAAGACATCCCTCTCTAATTATGTCAATGTTGGGAAAGCTTCTCTTTCACCCTCCCGTTACATCTCTGATTTCAGACATCCTTGACATGACCCGGACTACACTAAGTGGTAGACGACGAAATGCTGTCTGTTATTAGTGAAGATTATGGGCCGATTGCATGACACGGATCACGGTACGCTGTCAATGTTCATGGTAGGTATAAATTAAGGGTTTAATGTTAGGTTTCATGTCCGAAAAATCTTGTCCAACTGGGAAATGTATTGTATGTGTTGGTTTTTAAAGAAAACATTAAGGAACGTCCATTTTTACACCACTGCATGCAGTATTCAAATCTCATTTTTACTCACCTTGGTGGAAAGGTCTTAACAAAAGAAGAGAAAGATTAACGCTTTATTGATGAATTACAATGCAAAATATACGTTCTTTATTCACTGTAAACTTTTATTGTGCAATGACAAATTTCGTTTTACCTCTTATTTATCTTTATAATTCCATTGTATGTTTGATGTGTACATACCCACCACAGGTGATGACATCGTTGTTCGCTCATTTTTTTTAGAAAATGAAGATGATTTTAAAGCTCGGTTATTTTATTTAAGAATTCATATTGTATATTGTTTAATTTTTAACGTCTTTGTAAATAATTGGCTTGTTAATTGCTGTTTTATTATCACCAAAGATACCAACCCGAGAGCTGGCCATTTGGGTTCGTTAATATATTTATTTATTTAAGAACTCTCTCCTTCCTCACTTGTTCTAATTTTGGGATTTTTTTTTCTTGTCCTGATGAAGTAAATAAATGTCATCTGGACTGATTTATTCGTTATATATATATATATATTTTTTTTTTTGCTTATTTGGTTAGTGATTCTTATTGAAACTTACCTGTATTTATTGTCGAAGCTTGTTTTAAAAAAATCCTCATAAAGCTTTTAATGACAAAACACGAATAGTGATTTCTTTTTCAGTAGTATTTTTGTTAAGATCTTAAATTCGTAAAAAAATGTCAATTTTTAGTTTAATTAATGTTACAATCCACTTTAAAAATAAAATTAACATATTTACCTTTTAAATTATTTTTTTAATAAAACAACAACAAATCATTTTTATTTGCTTATTTTTATTTTAAGTAAGACCTTAAATTTACAAGACTTTTTTTTTTAGTAGTGTAGTGTTTATTTATTCTACTTAATTACAACTTTCACCTTATTGTTTTATCTCAGAAATAAGTTAGTGAAAAAAAAAAGCAGTAACATGGAATTTATCCTCATTTTTTCTAATAGTTAAGATAATGATCAGATAAATCAACCAGAATAACAAAAATAAATACCTAAAATTTTTATTAATAAATGATTATTTTACTTTCAGTTACACAAAAACAAGTACTTGCTGAGGTGACCTTAAAAAACGAAGCAAAAAAAATCTCATAAAAGTCGCTCAACCGATATTGACCACCGTCAATTCCATTTAAATCGTGAATGTATATATATTAAAAAAAAAAGCGTTATAATTATAGTCTTTAAAACTGAACGGTATTTATTTCATAAGAAGATAAGAGGATTGAATTAAAAAAAATAATAATAAAAATGATAATTAACTATAATTATTATTCATTAACAGCAGTACTCTTTCTGTGACGGTGCAATTCGAGATGTCATTTTTCAGTCAGTTGATGACAGTGAATTCTTGATTTTTTGCCCAAGCACTTTGCAGGGTTAACTCAACTCGGAAACAAATCAACTTCTCATTAATACTATCAACAATACTGGCCAATTATAAATCTATAGTTTCATTTCAAATAATTGTCAGGTTTATAAAGCTTGTTACTACAAAATCTGAAACTCATAAATAAATAAAAACGACTTTTGAACGAAATAAGTCCTTTTTCTTAGATAGAATCGAGTGATTTTTTTATGTGATTTATGATGTTTCTTCAATTGGCTTATTTTTCTTCTGGAATATGCGTGTTTTTTACAGTTAACTTTAAAAAATATATATTTGAAATATTGGTTTGATTAAATTCTGGCAAGCCATAGTGCTATTTAGCACTATGGCTTGCCAGAATTTAAAGATTTGATGAATTTTTTAAAGAAAATAAATCTCATTTTGTTTTCTGGCTGAAAGTTGGCAAAAGTCCAGTTTTTAAAATGGATTTATTTACGCATTATTCACAATTATTTTCATTCAATTTTTCCACTGTGTGTGTTTTTTCGTTCTTTTTATTAGTTAATTAATGTTCCTGATGCAATAAATAATTCATTGTTTATCTTGCAACTTATTGACAATATTAATATCCACAATATAGTAGCAACAAATTTAACTTTTTAATAATGGAAATACAAAGATTTTTTTCGTACGAAATGTTGTGGGGGGGGGTGAAGGGAATAAATATATTTCTCTTAAAAACAAATTAAAACTTTATTTCACTTAGTCTTCTTTTAACTTATCTATTGATTTTTGTTTTAAACTGTCCTGTTAAAAACTTTTTATGCTAAAAAAGTATTTTGTTTTGTTCGTAATAATTATTAAGAAAGACCTCCAATATCCTTGTTATTTCATCCACAATGCTAAGAGAAAGACAACTACAAAAAAAAGGGAACATTATTAATTCAATGACAATAACTATATAAAATCAGACATTATTACTATCTACTAACATCTGCTACATAATTCAATCTTAACAATATCAAAATAATCCCAGCTACAACTATCATTGATATAAATCAGAACTAAAAATACCTATCACAATAAATTCTGAAGCAGGTGAAACTGTCACATCTCTTCACATAATTACTGTAGATCACATAGAGAAGTTTTCAAAATATTTTGATATCCTTACGGTCTCCATACCATTATTAGTTTGAAAATGCAGAAGAAAATGCTTAAAACCAGGTACTTTCACAAAAAAAATTGATACCTAAAGTTAAAAAAAAATGAATTTTAAAAAATGAAAAAATCTCAATGCTTTTTAGTTTTAATTTTAAACTAATAGATTAAATTTAATGTTCCCAATAATCAAAATGCTTTTCTGCATTTCAAATCTTACTTAAATTGATTGGGATGATTTTTTTTCTGATTATCAGTAAAATCTATAAAATCATCCATACTGACAAATCTGTCAACACATACACAATTCTCTTTATTAAAAAGATCTTTTAAAAATAAAATACACTTTATGAGACATTATTTGAGAAAAATTAGCTGATTTAAAGTTTAATTAATCTGAATTGAAACATATTACTTTCAATTTAAAATATCATGGAAATGTATCTTCTTTAACATGGAGTGATGTTTTTATGAGGTATTGACAGATTTAGCAATGGCATGTTTGGGAAATTTAAGTAAGGGGGTACATAACTAAAAGTGATTTAATGAATACAATGTGAACACCTTTGTTTTTATATATATATATATATATATATATATATATTTTTAACTACTCGGTAATCTTAAAAATTTAAGAATATTCTAAGCAATTTATTATTTTATTGAATTTTAGGTACTTTGGATTTATTGCCTTATTTACAATGATTTGTTGTTAAGGAAATGTTAAAAAATTACCAATAAATTTAAAATTTACTCTAGTTATTGCTCTTATTTTTGATAATGTCATGTATGGTTATCAGTATTTACAAAAATCTTCACATTTATATCTATATAAAATAATTATTTTAAAATACTAGGGTTTGTTGAATTGTAGTTCAGATCTTTATGGTTGATTGAAAATATAGACAAACAAAAAGAGATTGACATTTTTTGATAACATTTTTGTGTAGGGAAGATTTTGAGGATAATTCCTGAAAGAAAGTGCAAATTCAAGGAATATTCTTAAGAGTCTCTAATGAATAAAGAAAAAGTTGAACTTATTCTGCTGGTGAGTGATGTGTATAGTCTAAGTCATGTGTGGCTACTAAAGGATTGCAGAATTTAGCAACCTATGAAGTTTTTTCAAGTACATAGGCTGGTTGATTAAATAAATACTGCTTAAAATAGACTGTACATCTACAGGTATCCACAAAAAAATAACATTTGAACCATAGATATTGTGTACAATATCTGTAAAACTCTGCTGGGCATACTGTATCTTTGGGTTTTGGCAGCTCTCCTTGATTCTAGTAACAATGAGGCAGAAGTCCTGGGTAATGTGGAACTTTTGGCCAGGAAATCCATGAGCTCTACACAATTTTGGTCCCAGAAAACTCTGGGAATCACCTTGCCAGCAGAGGGCTGGATATGGGCTTCATTTATTTATTTTGGGGGTTATTGGGAATCACCATGCTTCCAGTGTTTGTGCTTTGTCTTCATCCCAGGATCAAGGTGATGAACCCATGTTTCACCCTGTGTAATTAGTTCTTCTCTTGGTTTTCCAGACACAAGATCAAAAGTTCAAAATGAATCTGGCTTCTTTCTGAAAAGGTGTGAACAAACAAGGAACTACTGTGCTGACACTTTCAGCATATGCAGACATTTGTAGATCATTTTTTCCACAGATGCCACTCTGATATTTCCTCAATGGTTGCATGGTGACGACAATCTCCATTTGTTGGATGTTGTACTCGTCCATAATTAACCATGAATAGGCATTATTTCCATTGCAGTCTGGCCACATTTGAAACACTGGTACTAGTAATTAACAGGTGTAATAGGATGGGACATCTGATTCTGAATCTATTAACAAATGCCCAAAACAACAAGGGTGGTGAAAAAGTCTGTATTGCAAATCCAAAAGGCAGGAATTGTGAGTAGTATAGCCACAAATTGGAATCAAATGTCCTAGAGACAAAATAGAATAAAATGTCCAACTTAAAGATTTTGATACAGTGAAATCTCACTATAACTGTCTTCATCAAGAAATTCAATAGCTTTTATTGAGGAGGTAAATTTTGCGATTGGTCATGATAGTCGGTGAGGATTAAAAAAATTACCAGATGTAAAATATGCTTAAGGCAGTAATTATCTAGGATTTATTTTTTTTTCCTTTCCTTCAGCAAACTGTGCACATGGCACCCTCTTTTTTGAGAGAGATGATTTTCCTGTTTGCCACAGATCCAAACACTGATGTCATCTCAGAAATTATTTGTGGTGTGCTGCCTTTCAAAAACAATGATCTGATTACACCATTGTACTCCACTTCCTTCAGGCTCACAACCTTAAAAACAAAGATTTATTTGTATTGATGTTTATCCCATGCGCATAGATGCATGTTTCTGCATCAGCAGTTTCATTTTCTTGCACTTCATCTTTGGGCCTGAGGTTTTTCACTTAGACATTTGACTCACACTTCATGTTATGTTACATTTCCTGTTGTCTTTGACTTCAGTTCTCCAGGTGACAATGCTATACCAGAGACTTTATCAACGACAGACAATTTTCTCTTTTTACTCATTTTATTTTATGAGGGACTGTAGTTGTCACATTATTTCTAGGAGAGAGAAAACGAACATGCATGTCAACTGGTTAACCAGAATCTTATTTTCATGTGCTGGCTTACCTCACTAAGAAATCTGGGGATGGCGAGGCATCTTCACTCTTGTAATTCTTGCAGCTGTTTGTGACTTTTTGGTCTTATATAAAAAAAAAAATCCATCACTGTCAGAATTCCATGTCCACATGGTTCAAACCACCTCCACTTTGTTCTGACGAGATGTTTGCCATTCTGGACCAGCCTATGCATTCTATAACAGTTATTGTTGATGTTTGTTTTTTTGTTAAATTGTAAAATCAATCAGAAGGGATTTAATATTTAAAAAAAAACATAGAACATGGTTATCTTAAGCATTTTTATATCCCAATTTTATATTTAGTATTGACCTACTCAGATGGGATCCAAAATAATGTCTCCTGCTGATCATTAGGACATTAGTCTACTAAAACTTGATTTCATATCATACAAGGCTATCAAATACAGTACCTGGTGTTCCTAAGCAGTTACCCAGCTAAGTAATGATTAGGCTCAATGCTGCTTAACTTCAGTAATCAGATGAGAACCTATGCTTTCAGTCTGATCTGAGATGTACACATAACAGCTGCAATAAGGATTTGTTGTAACTTCTATTTTTATGAAAAAAAAAAAGAAAAAACGAAAATCTCATTAATTCACAGAAGGTGGAAGATTTGAAATTTGGATAATCAAAAACATTGCTATTATTCAAATATCATCTTAAAAAATCTAGCTAGCACTGTGGGATTTCAGAGAATGATAAGAATTGTTAGCACTATGGGATTTCAGAGAATGGTAAGATTTGTTGACAAGTGATATAGTCTTCTTCTATGTGCCGTGTCCCTTCAGGGCATTGATGATCATGGCTCTCCAGAATTTCCCGTCTTAGTAAATTTTGTCTTTTTGCTATCTCTCCTATGCATTGTTTTCCTCTGTTCCTTTTGCCTTCAATCTGTCTTGTGAATGTCAAATTTTCAAAGCCCTCTTTCCTCATTATGTGTTCTAGAAATTTTGACTATCACTTTCTGATGTTAAGTATAAGTGTCTGTTTTGTCTACACTATTTACATTCCTCAGACTGTTGTCCTCATTGTTGTTTCCATATTCACAATGTTTTTTTTCTGTTGTATGCTCTGGCCTTCTTCGGGTAATTGGAATTTCGAACTGAACCCTTTATTTCATCCACCGGATGTCTCGGTGATCTCCATTTAACTCAACTCTCCAAGTTTTTGTTCACCTTTGTCCTCAAGGACACATGGCCCAGTGGATAAAAGCATTGGTTGGATCCAGTGACTTGACCCAAAGAGTTGTGAGTTCAATACCTGACTACTGCAGTGGTGAACAAAAACTTAGAGTTGAGTTAAAGGGAGATAACTGAGACATCTGGATGAAGCTTGGCACATAGAACTAAGGCAGTCTACCCCGGTGGAAACAATAAAGGGTTCAGTTTGAAATTCCAATTACCTGAAGAAGGCCGGAGCATACAATGGCTGAAATGTTGTGAATGTGGCAAAAAAGATGAGGACAGCTGTCTGAAGAATGTAAATAATTACAATACTTCATCTCAGAAATAGAGGCAGATATCCAAAGTGTCTATTCTATTTTCATTTTCTCTAAAACTTTGCTATTCTCAGCATCCTTCTGTAGAACCATATTTCTGTTGTCTTTTCTTCATCTGTGAAGAGATTGTTCGGCATCTACTGCCATATAGGAGGACCTGTATTAGATAACAGTTCAGTACTCCTTTTGTTTCTAATGAAATTTTCCTGTTCCTTTATACTTTGCTTAACTTTTGGCAGTTTACTTTCAATATCCCAATGTGCCTTCAGATTTCTGGCAACCTCTTTTTTAATTTTCAATGCAAGTAATACATATTAAGAACCAAAACCATTTTTTCATAAAAAAAAAATAGAAACTTCTATGTGTGGTCATAATTTCTCTTTTTGTTTCCCTCCAGCCAAAAATATTTATTTTGTTAGCATCAAAAATAGTAAAAGCTCAGCTGGCAAATCATAGAGTATTGGCCCAGTCAATGGGCAGTGATAAAAGCCTATAAGCTGCTAATATATTCTGGGCTCAAATGCAGTCATTTCTAAAATACAACCATGATTATTTTTTTATTTCTTTTTCCCCATACTATTACTAGAATTTGCTTGAATATATGTAATCATAAGAATGGATGAAATTAATTTTTGTCATGATTAATAAATGAGTTACTAATATTCTCTTAGTTGGTATCAGCATCAAGAGTTAATTGGAATTTTCTTCTGTCATATAGTTTTTATAGAGAATGACCAATGAAGATCATTCTTAAAATAGTCAGGCTATATTGTTTATTTTAAATATACAAGAAAAACTGAATACATTTATAAGTAAAGAATGTGATGAAGACACTTAGTTCATTTTGAGATCTTTGTTAATCTTATGATGACCTTATTTATGGTAATAGATTTCAAGAAATAAAAAATATTCTTTGGTTTGCCTTAGTATGCAGTTATTATGACCGATTACATATCTCTATCTATCTCTCTTTAATATTTGCTCCTAATCAAAGTTGAGCACTCTTAATCTTTATTTTTAACAAAAAAATATAGAAAAAATAAATTTCGGAATTTCTCTGAAGAACATTCCTAATACCAACAAAAGGGATTATTTTGTTATATTAATGCAAAAAAACAGAGGAACTCATATGAAGGATGAAATGGAAAGCTTACTTTTTCCTTCAATGGAATGACTTATAAAACAAAAATAAGGTTTACGGTTTTAACAGAAAAATAGCAGCACCGTTTATTCATAGTTTGTCTGGTTTTGAAAATGACTTTTCATGAAAAGAAATGTTATTTTCAAAAACGCCTGAACAAAATAGTGCAACGGATAAATTTTTAATGAAATCAGGCAAAACGGGAACATTTTATAAAATAGCGCCAAGGGACTAAATAAGAATTTACATAAGAACCATAAAAAGGCAAATAATAATTACCTCAACATGGTGGATAAGATTAATATTAGCAGCAGAAAAATCACTGATAATCTGAAGATTAGTGATAGAGTAGGTAAACTAGCTGAAAAAGAGTGCTATATAACCTTAAAGGACCACAAACCAGATTTCAAAGCTAATCCAACAACAAGGATAATAAACCCAACAAGACTTGAGATCGGAAAAATAAGTAAAAATATCCTAGAAAGAAAAAATAAGGCTGAAACTTTGAATTAATACTAATGAAGTGATAAACTGGTTTATTGATATTAAAGATAAAACAAACTGTACACTAATGCAGTTTGATATTGAAAATTATTATCAATCAATATCAAAAGAACTGTTCATGAATGTGTTGGACTTTGCTACCCAGTACATGAACGTAACAGAGGAAGAAAAGAGCATTATTATAAATGCAAAAGAATCAGTACTGATACATAAAGGTGAGCAATGGATAAAAAATTCTTATGACCACTTTGACATCACAATGGGATCACTAGACTCAGCTGAGTCTTCTGACCTTTAATATCTTTTTATATTATACAATTTCACAGCATACCATGAAATTAATATAACTGACATTGATTTATACAGAGATGATGGACTTATGGTTATAAAGGACTCTACTAACTTTAAAATTGATAAAATTAGAAAGATATTATATAAAGAATTTAAATGCCTGAACTTAAATATTATGGTAAGTACTAAATTGAAAAAAGTGAACTTCCTTGATATAACATTAGATTTAATGAAAAATGTATAGATACCTTATAAAAAACCCAATACTAATCCTTTGTATATACACCCTAAATCTAATCATCTTCCATCTATAATTAAGCATATACCTTATCTATCAAAAAAAGAATAAGTACAAATTCCGCAAATGAGAAGATTTTCTATGAACATATTAATTTCTATAATAAAGCTTTTAAAGATAGTAGCTACAAAAGCCCAAAACTAACTTTAAAAAATGAAAATGGAAAGCATAGAAAAAACAGAAGCAGAAAAATTGTTAAGCATTTTCCTAAAGATAGTAAACTCAGTACTATTTTCAATAAAAATACCCTAAAATTAAGTTACAGCTGTACTGAAAACTTAGAGAAAATTATTAAGAAACACAATCTAATATCTTGAATAAACACTTAGACCAAAACCAAGGAAATTTAGACAGTATAAAAATAAAGAGATGAAGATAAACAAAAATGATGTAACTAGAAATCCTAATAACTGTCTTCTAAAAAATAATGTTGCACTGAATCATTAGTGTACCAATGCAATATCTCATCTATTGAGTATCCTGACAACGTAAAAGTCTACATGAGATGTACAAGACATGAGTATAAAAAATGCTCTAGCCAACATCAAAATTCTTTTAGGATAAATAAATACCGAAATCAGACATTCCTCTCTAAATATTTCTGGCACTTAAATGAAACCAATAAAATACCTACAGTAAAATGGAAATTAATAAGCAAAGCTAGAATATGTAGGTCATTAAATGACCCATGTTCTTTGTGCATACATGAGAAACTATATATTACTAGGTTTATAAAAAATAAAAATTTACTGACTCAAAGAAATGAAATAGCTATTCTTTGCCGACATTGTCAAAAATTTTCCTTAAATAATATTTAATAAAAAAAAGAGAGCTGTAATATACATACTTAGATTTGATATTTTTTTTTTTAAGCATTTCACCCCAAGCAAGGCGGGAAGCCACTAACACGCAAGGGGTTACAGAGAGCTGGAGCGAGAGCAAAAAGGAGTGATAGAGGTAGACTGTTCTAGTTCCACGAGCCATGTTTGATGGATGTCAGTTATCAGTTATCTCCTGCTAATTTTCCCCCTGAAAGTTCTCCACTGCCTTAACCGCTTAGCTCACACTCTTTGGGTCTGTCACTGGATCTAACCAACGCCTTTATCCACTGTGCCATGTGTCCTTGAGGACACATGGCATGGTATGTAAATACTGTACATAATACCTCATCTCAGAAATATAGACAGACTTTGATAATGAAAATTAATCAACACAAAATGTCTGTTGTTTTTAATATTGGCTTGAAATATACATACATGGATGCTACCTGACAAGACAAATACATGTAAGGTCTACTCAACCAATGAAAAGCAAATGACACAAAAAATTTTTAAAAAATACCAGAATTTACTCTTCTCCTCCATATTTAATTTCTGATGAAGCTTAAATAAAAGTGAAAATGTTAAATCTATAAATGTTTTCTATTTGTTCCCCATCCTATCATTTTGTTGGATTCTAATCTATATTTGATCCCAATTCATATATGTATATTATTTTTTTCTTTCTTATGACTATAAATATTATTTTAACTGTGTACACATGTTTGGGTTGACATCCCTGTTTATTTTCTTAACCAGTGAAATTAAATATCAACAAACCTAGACTGAGAAGTGCTATATTGCACATTTGTTTTTTTAGTAAGACTTCTCGTTCTAGGCTGTTTGATATTAATTTCACTGTTTTAAGAAAATAAACAGGGATGTCAACTCGAAGATGTACCCACGAAAAATAATGCTTATAATAATAACTAATGTCTAATTAAAACTTCATTTCAATTTATTTATATTTATATATATATATATATATATATATATATATAAGACATTTTTTATGTTTATATGTTCTTTTTATAGATACAAATATTTAAGTAAATGCTCTGTTTATAATGAACAGTATTAACAACATTTACCGGCCTGAATGTCTGAGAAATTTTCATAGAAAATATGCGTCCTCTGACAGGAATCAAACCTGTATCCTATACGGAACCGTCATATAGCCTGATGTGCCTTAACCAATTGGACCCCAGAGGAGCGTTCGGTTAGCAAGGTCGATTTTACTGTTTTTAAACACAATTCTCCATGATTTTCTCTCATTCATTCATATCCACTCAATGTGTATGCAAATATAAACAAATGACGTCATACATTATGAAATGGACAAAGTCCAACAATTATTTAAGACATTTTTTATGTTTATACGTTCTTTTTATAGATACAAATATTTAAGTAAATGCTCTGTTTATAATAAACAGTATTAACAACATTTACTGGCCTGAATGTCCGAGAAATTGTAATAGAAAATATGTGTTCTCCGACAGGAATTGAACCTGCATCCTATACGGAATCGTCATGTAGCCTGACGTGCCTTAACCGATTGGGCCACATAATTGTCGAACTTTGTCCATTTTATAATGTAAGACATCATTTGTTTACATTTGGATACTCATTGAGCAGATATGAATGAATGAGAGAAAACCATGGAGAATTGTGTTTAAAAACAGTAAAATCGACCTTGCTAAATGTCTTTTACATTTGGATACATTTCTCGGACATTCAGGCTGGTAAATGTTGTTAAGACTGTTAAACAGAGCATTTACTTAAATATTTGTATCTATAAAAAGAATGTATAAGCATAAAAAATGTCTTAAATTAAAAAAAACGGTTTGGTTAAATAGTTTAGACATATCATGTTGATTAGTTTTTGTTGTGATCCTTTCAAGTTCACGGATTAAATGTTAGTAGATTTAGAGAATTGAGTAAGAAAAATACCAAAATTTTCTTTTGAATAGTTTTTATTTGCCCAAGTATTTTCAATCTCATCTGAAGCCATCTTCAGGGGTTAAGTGGTCTGTAATTATGTATATGTGTTTCTGTGAATTTAAAACATTTCAACTCTCATTTTTTTTACTACTTATACAGCGTTATAGATTTCAAAGTTCACATGTTCTTTTGTTTTTTTTCCAGTATAAGGGAAGTAACTTTTTTGTTTTTGCTCATATGTATATAATTTTTTTTTTTGTCTTATAAGCATTTAAGGACTTTGTTGCTATACTCATAGTTGACTTTCTTTATTTTGGCCTTTAACTCTGTTATATAAGAACAATCAAGGATTTTTAGTTTTTGCTTATTATTGTTTTTATGTAATATAGATGTATTTTCAACTATCTAATATCTGTCTAATCTGTCAGTGTGGGCATGAGTGTTCTTTTAAATGCTGATATATTGAGCTTTGTTCAGCCAAATAAAATGTAAGTCTTTTTGTTAGCATCATCATAGTATAGCCAACGTACATAAAGGATATTTAAATTGATTTACAATGTTGGTCTTTTTGCAAGATGCTAGTTGGAGAAGAGTTGTTTTGGACAATTAGGTTGGTTGTATTAAATTTAGTATAGTATATAATTAATTTTATTTTTTTACTTGGCTCAGTGGGAGATATATTAGTGTTTATGAGGTTTATTTTTAGATTTTTTTTTCCTGTTTATAGTTGGAATGCATTTGATTATGATATAATAATTTGATATATTTGATGACTTACTATATTCATTTTTATTTATGTTAATGATTCTAATATCTTGTTTAATTTGTTCATCAACAATGTAATTAGGGAAGTCATTATTTTAATATTTTTTAATTCAGTGTAGAAAATCTTATTTTGTTGAAGCATTTAATTTTGCACAGTTTAAGTTTCGTATAATAGCTATTTTGTAATAGGACATTCACTTTTATAGTTGAGAGAACATGTTTATACTAGTTGATTTTTATAAGGAGACATAGTAAATGTATTATTATTCCTACTGCCTATCAGTACATCGAAGAACAGGATTTTTTGTCCTTGTTAAGTTCATATGTGAACTTAAGTACAGTCTGAGATTTTCCTGTAACATTTACCTTCTTTTCAGAGCTTAACAATCAGTTCTTTTTGTGAATTTGTCAATTCTTTACCTCTTGCCATGATGATAAGCTTCTTAAATGAATATCAATAAGAGAATGTTTGTTTGTATTTTTTAAGCTAAAAATAACTACTGATAACATTATTGGAACATTCTAGAATATTCCACTTGAATAATCTAGAGTATTAAAGCAATTTAAAATTTTTTAAATCTGAAATTTGCATTGTACAAATACTTTTTTCACCTATTAAATTGGATAAATCAGATTTATTTCTATTAAATCAAAATTTTTTCTCTTTTCTCTACTTAGTTATTATGCATTGTGTACAGTTAATTATGTGAAAAGTATGTTTATTCATTAGTTGGAAATACAATAAATTAAAAATTTCTGTGTACGGATATTTGTTTCCACACACTATGTATGTATGTATGTATGTATATATATATATATATATATATATATATATATATATATATATATATATCAGGTCATCCCATAAGTTCTGTCCGAATTTTGAAACAAGTGACCAAATGTTACATTTAATTACAGATTCAATCAACAATGTATTTTCCCTGATTATCTATGACTTCCTTCCATCTATTAACAAGCTTACTAATTCCATTACTGTAAAATTTGTTTTGGCTTCGATTCTAAGAACTCACAAATGTCAGTCTTAACCTCTTCCTGTGTTACAAAAGCTGTTTCTTCCAAATGATTCTGTAAGCTACGAAACAAATGGTAGTCTGAAGGATCAAGGTCGGGAGAATAAGGTGGATGAGGAATTTTCTCCCAACCAAGTTCTTCGATCTTTTGTGACGTGATTCTTGCTGTGTGTGGTCGCGCATTGTTCTGATGAAACATTTTCGATTCACTAGAGCAGGTCTTTTTTTTCCCTCAAAGCTTGGTTCAAACGCTCTAATTGCTGACAGTATATTTGAGTATTAATTGTTGCATTAGGTGGTAAGAATTCAAAGTGGATTATTCCTTGGCAATCCCAACAGATTGAAAGAACCTTTTGCCCATGAAGATCCCTTCTCAGCTGTGGCTGGGGTCCTTCCCCTTTACCAAGCCACTGTCTACGACGCTTAACATTTCGATAAAAGATCCATTTCCAGATGTCAACTCGGGATTTGAGGTTGTTTTCAGACAATTCATGAGGCACCCATTTTCCAAGTTTAGGAACGTTTCCAAGTTGTTGAAGATGACGATGAACAGTTGTATGGTTTGAACTGAGAACCCCTGCCAATTCCTCAACAGATAAAGCAGGATTTTCTTCAAGGGCTGCTTCAAGAAGCTTTTCATCAAACTCAACTGGACGTCCGGTTCGATCTTCATCTTCAAGGGTGAAATCTCCACCTCTGAATTTTGCAAACCATCTTCTGCAAGTTCTTTCATTCACACATTCCTCTCCATAAACTGAGTGAATGTTTCTAGCCGCTTCGGCTGAACTCATAAAGCATTATGTGCCTCAAATGATTCTTGGGTACTTCCATGTTAGCAGGGTTTTAATCAAACAAAATTTAATTTTATTATTCTCTGAAATAAAATTTGATCAGATTAAAATCATCTAAACATAAAAATAATGTTCATCTCCATTAGACATTATAAAATACTCTTTAAATTGTGTTCATTTTAACAAAAAGGTAAAATTTGGACAGAACTTATGGGATGACCTAATACATGTGTGCACGCACACACACACACACAGGAATCCCTTGATTGGTGCAAGTAATGTGTTCACTGGTAACTATAAAAAGATAAATTTTCAATTACTATGGTTAATCTGAAGAATGTTTTATCACAATAATTGAGTATTATGTATACACTAATCAACTTTTGGTATATAAAAATTTTAGTGCATCAATCAAGGGATTCCTGGGTGGTGAGTTGACACACACACACACACACACACACATATAACTGTAAACATTATTTTTAGTGGATACTCATTTGAGTAGATGCTCCATTTATTTATTAAATGGTGTATTTATAAATTTTTCTCTACCGGCCTGAATATTCGAGAAATCTGGCAGTATTCAAACCTGTGCCCCTGGCCAAATGGAGCTGTCATTAGATCCAATGTACTCTAGAGCGCTTGAGTCATGTAGAACTTAGCCGACCAGGCAAGGCTAAATAGTGCCTTTATGCAAAATTTTTCTTGTCAGTCAACCAGCTCAAGACTTCAGCTCTTAATAGAGATGCCACCCCTATTGACTTGAATAAGATTACCCAGTAGAAATTTATTTTTTTTCTTTCTGGGAAGTGGTTTGCTTGTTGCACTTTTGTCACTCAGGATAATCCCCACCAAAGATTTTTACCAGTTGCTTGATTGCTGAGAGTGTTAGTGGAAGAGAAGAAAGAAGACTTGATTTAAACTACAATTCCATCAACATATTGAAAGAAAACATATTGCCTTCACTAGAATGCTTAAGAAGAAAAACCATGTTCCAATAGGATAATGATTTAAAGAAATTCCACTCAGAGCAGAGTTTCTGAAGACTGAAAACGTGACAGTGGCTGACAAGCCTAGCATGTTACCAGATGTAGATCTCATTGAGATCTTAATGTGGAATGTACTTAAATGAAAATTTGAAAAATGAAAACTACTAAACAACAAAGAATTGAAAGACTGCATATTGACAATAGATTTAAAAAAAAAAATTCCAGTGACTGACTGACTGCAAATCTTGTGAGGTCAAATTCACTAAGGCTACAATCAGTAGTGTTTTTAAATGTTGTATATACTTGCATGTAATCAGAGTTTTTATGATCCTTTTTTTTTTTTTTTTTAATGGAACAAATAGGAGGTCACACTATACATGGGTAATTTATTTTGAAAAGGTTAAAAATCATGCATTTTTGATCACCAGTTGCATTATACACAAAAGTTTTTTTTTTATGGGGTCAGGGGTAAAATTAATTCAGTTATTCAAGTTTTGCACTATACATGAAGTCAGCATATACATGGGTGTATACAATAATAAAAATAGGACTTATAAAGTAATCACAAGAGAAACTGCAATCTTATGGTAATTTCATGATGACATTATGAGTGATAGCTTTTTCTGTCTTTAAAAGTGTTATCTCCAAACTTCATCTAACCATTTATTGGCTTTCCTTAGAGATCATTTAATAATTAGGCTTATGTTGAAACACTGGTACCCATATTATCAACAAAGCTCCCCAATGTTGAGCCTGGTTAGTACCTAGACGGGTGACCACTTGGGAATGGGAATACCAAGTGCTATAAGCTTGGATATACAGGTGGTGTAATGGAAAATGACTTGTAATTGGAAAAGTGATTTCTAATTCCAGTGGGGTTCATTATATTCACTTATGTGCAAATACCCTTGGGAAATGTATAAAGCCCCCCCAACTATGGATTAATTAGTAGAACTTATATTAATAAATAGCTATTGCCCAAAAATTCTAAAAACATTTTCTGGTTTTAAATAACCTTCAAATGGTGAATAAGCTGTATATATAAATAAAGTAAATAAAAAAAAAAAAAATCAATCATTTAATGATATATATGTATATGGTTGGGTATGTAAAATTTTATATGATTAATAGCTAAGGAGTTTCAAGTAAGAATGAATTCTGATTTTTAAAACATTAAAGGTGAAAACAAGTGGAGTGGGGAATGCTGGTCAATCTTAGACCTTTGTGCCTGTAAAAAAAACTGGAATGTCAAAAGGATGGTTTTTCCCATGACACCACATTTATTTTAACTACGTTCATTCTTCGGCAATGTTTATTGTTTTAAAAAGCAGTGATTAGAATTGTAATAAAACCTAAACATAGGAAAGTGAATTTATACATTTTGGTTTTGTTCTTGAGAATTTACAACAAAAATATTAAGCGCTATTTGTTTATTTACAAGAATAATTTTATATTTACAACATTCTAAAAACTAATACACTGCAATATTTATCATTTACCTAATTTATAAATAAATAGATATGAAAATTTTATTCATAAATTTGTAAACATTTACTAATTATTAAAATATGTGAACCAACTATAAGGAAATCCTTATTATTTACCATTTTATAAAGTTTGAATCAACTGCCAATATTTTGTCAACCATTCCAATAAATAATAAAATAAATAGTTTAAATAAACAATCTAATAGTGTTTATTATTTTTGTTGTCATTTCTCAAGAACAAACAAAAAAATCTATAAATTTATTTTCATATGTTTAGGTTTTATTCCAATTCTAATCATGGCTTTTTAAAACTCTTATAACAACACTATTCTATGGCTGTTATAACACACTCTTACTTATATAACGTATTTTTTTATAAAGATTCTCTATACATAATGTTTTGGCTACTTTCTGTGATGCCTGTATTAGTTAGTCTGAAGACTGACTCCAAACAGCTACCAGTCTCTGACCTGGAGCTCTTTATAGTAATGGACAAGTTCATATAGTCACTGGGAGTGTACTATTTACTCCACAACGAAAACAATAAACATTGCCAAAATGTGAAGGTATTTAAAAAAAGCAGTGTCATGGGAAAAACTATCCTTTTGACACTCTTCCTTATTGTGGGCATGAAGATCCATGTTTGCCAAAAGCTGAATACAAGTGCTTCTGTTTGTAATGATTGTGATCGAGATGGGGGTTACTTATAAAGTCCTTATCAGAGAAACTGCCATCTTGTGCTAGTTTCATGTCTAGATGACAATTTCTGTCATGATTACCATATGAGTAATAACAGTTTTAAAGACAGCTTTTTCTATCTCCAATCATTGTTTAACCAAGTCATTTTCTTTTTTTTTTCCTGGTTTTCCTTCTTTGGAGGTGACTTTGTGTTGGCCACATCAAGCTGAAAATTCATTTTCAAATAAACACTGTAATTATTAATTTAAACATGCTATTTTGTTATATCTAGGACTAAAATCTATGTAAGAGTCAGCTGATCAGTCTAATAGTAAAAGAGAATTGTTTCGTCATCATTTAGCTCTCACTAAATACTTAGAATATATCTTTGAAATCAATATACGGTCAATTTATACTATTTACATTGTTTGCACTGTTATCATCTTTATTGGCATATTCATGACATTTTGGCTGTTGTATGCTCCGACCATCTTCAGGTGATATACATTGAAATTTTGAACTGAACTCTATTTAGTCTATAGGTGTAGAGTGTTCTAATTCCATGTGCAATGCCTTTTTTTGAATATCTCAGTATTAGTTAATTTCTTTTAGTAACTCAACTCTCCAAGTTTTTTTTTTTTTTTTTCCCTTTACTGTAACTCTGGTATTCAACTCAACTCTTTGGATCAAGTCACTTTCAGGATTACTCGACCAACACTTTTATCCACTTGGTTGAGTAAATATAAATGATACTAAAGACAAGACATTTTGAGTTGATTAATTTTATTGATCAACTTTTCCATAATAATCCTTCTCAGATAAGGAGGAAATTTCATCAGAAATTGTTCAAAGTTCATTTAGGAAAGAATATAGTCCAAGCTTGCAACTTTCTTAAATCATCATCAGAGTAGGTGGAGACAAATGTGGAATTTTGTATAACTTGTTAGTGTTGTGACATGAGTAAAGAGTGGTGGGTGTTTTATTTTTTATACACATTTACAGATGTGGGTTCTTAAATTATAATTGTTTTTATTTATAGGTGGTTGTTTTTGTTGTATGTGTATTGCTTCAAGTCTGTTTTTATTATTTGATTTGGCTAGTATTTTGATATTATTTGTGAGTAACTGTATGATGCTATGATCCTTATAGTGCTTATTAATGTGTTGCCTGATGGCACTCTAGTCCAATAGGTGGCAGGTGAGTCTACAAGAGAGTCTGGTTGTGGTGTATCCTATGTAAGACATTATCTCTTTTGTTTACAGAGAAAGATTCTCAGAGTGGGCAAGTATACTCATACACAACATTGGTCTTCTATATGTCATTGGAGGTTTGGGATATATTATTTTTAATAAGTAGGTTGCTAGTTTTGAATTTTTTGTAGTAAATAATGAATCTGCTTTTATTGACTGGCTTTATGTATCTATTTATATATTTTGTAATTGTGGTGCATTTGGTTTTGGTAACATATGTTAATAGCATTATTGTCAATATTATGTTTATGACTGGTTTTTATTATTAAAATTGTTGTTTAAATGAAATTTGATTTGCTTGTAATTAGGGTGCCCATTATTGATAAGTTTTGTTTTATATTGTTTAATTTTTTACGAAAAATTATTTTGAATGAGGAAATGAGTTTATATCTTTGTATTAGGTTATTAATGACTGCAGTTTTTTTTTTTCTTTAGGCATTGTTGTACTTTAAAAGGCAAGAATTAGAATTCATAGATTTTCTGTACAGAGATGTGGGAAAATTATCTCTGTTATAGTCAATGAGAATACCTAGAAATGAAGTTTTTTCTTTTTTTTATCAATGTTCATAAGTGAACTTTAAAATGGATATTTTTTTGTTTTATTTAATTTTTTTTTTTCCAAAACTTCTGTGATGTCATTGACAGATTTAGTTTGGATGAAAATGTCATCAATATATCTAGCATAAATGCTGGGTTTATTAATTTTATTAAATATTTTGTTTTCTAAGTTGGTTATATAAAGATTTCAAAATAAAGGACAAGGAGGGCTGCCCATCGGGACAGTGTCTATCTGGTGATAAATGTTACTGAGGTGGTTCTCGAAAGGACTTGTGTTGTGGACGCTAATAAGTTGTTTTTTTTTAACATTGTGGGGTTAATTTTCAGGGGCAGCGGAGAAGGATGATGATAAATGTTATATATGTATATAATGTCAATTGTTTCATGGCTAGGAATGTTGCTAAAAAATTATAAAAAATGAAATATTTTTAAAAATTCCAGCCACTACTTTAATTACAACTACCTCATCTATTTGAAACTCAAGAGTTCACAAAAAATATAAATTTTTTAACACCTAGTCAAGCAGGGTTTGCTAAAGCAGCTTCCATAAAACAGTAGTTTTATTTGTGACCTTCCATCTTCAATAATACATGTTTATTGTCTAGTAAATTCATTAAGTATAATTTACTTTGTTAATCTCTTAGTTTTTATGTTTTGTGGTAGTTTTTGGAATTAATTTGTGGCCATTCACTATTTTGTAGTATAAAACAATGTGTCTTTATATACTTGTGGATTATCCTTCAATAGGGGACACTCCTTAAGCCTATAAAGGCGTTCATTTCTCTCCCTAGCCTCTTTTACAGTTTTTAAACTCTTGTTTTAAGATGTAGTTGCAAATGGGTAAAGTATCCCCAACTGGGACACATTCCTTTCATGGTTTTCTCTCTTGATTTTTGTACTCTCTCGAAAACACACGCACACATTTTTATTATACCTAGTTTAATGTTTTTTCCTTTCGTCACATGTAATTCATTTTGTTAATACATGCATTGTCATTTGTTTTATATTGTTTTGTGGGACTCATTTTTTACTTGGACTCACATTGAGTCTACCATTATTGTTTGTGGGATAAAGATAAGGAAGCCATAAATATTTTCTATCCAAAGTGTTGATTGCTGCAACGTAATGGTTATCCAATCAAAATTCTGCAACATATTTATTGGTTATGCAGCCTAATCTGCTCTTATTAATAAGATATTCCATTTTTATGATACTGTCAGCTGAATTTTTAACACTCATGATTTTTGTTCCATGTATTTGACTTTAAATAGCCAAAAAGGGATGATACATTGTTAAATTGACCAAAAAACAACTGTAATTATGGTAGCAGGAGGCACTACTCTCTTTGAATAGATTCTCGTTACTATAACAATGCTTTGTCATGTTAGTAGAGGAGATCAGACTGCGAATATGTTGGTTTTTATTTATTTTAAGTTAGATATCTTTGGATTTTTTATGATTTAAAAAGCAGAATTCTTTGTTACATTTGGCAATAAAATTGTGTTGATAGAAACTTGGGATTACTCATGCAGAAAATGATTATTTAAATATTTTCTTTCCTTTACCGGTAGTGTTACCTTCCTTTAGATGTGTTTACTTTTAATGCTTTAAAACAAAATTCTTTCTTGCATCCAGCAACAGATTTCATTGTAAAGATAGAAATCCTTTGTTACTTATGTAGAAAATCTAACCAATGCAGTTGCAAAATTGCTTAAATACTGTTGGATATTTTTTCTAGTGCAGATAAACTAAGCATTTTGGTAAAATATTTTGAAGTATATTCCTTGAAAATTCTACATTGAATGTTATGATTAATTTTTAAATTGAATACTCAAATCTATTTTTAAATACATGTATTCATATTGATTTTGATTTGTGTGTTTACCTGATATTTTTTAGGACTGTAGAAAAACTGAGAATTAAAAGAACCTGTCATCTTGTTATAAAATACCATATGAATGGCAAAATGACAAATAACTCAAGAGTATTATAATCACAGCTTACATATGGATATGTGTGTTTGTGTTCCTTAGTCTACGGTTTCTCATTAGTAAATAATGTTAGAAAATATTGAGTCCTCCTTGCTGGCAGCTGAAAATCTTCACATAATACATAATTAGATATTAACTGATTAACAAGGATTATCTCGGTCATTTAGCAATCACTTGACATAGACTCTAGTTGTGGTAGCTTAATGGCTTGAGTGTTATTGACTAAATTGTTCGTTGTTTTTTGTTTTTTAATAAATCAGTTGATGCTACTGTTTGATTAAAAACAATGACTATAACAAATTTGTATTGTGTTTTTACCTCAATTTTGTTAATTTCATTCAATAACAATATTTCTTCTTGCAATAGAAGTAATAGTAAGATTTCTTGTTCTATACAAGAAATCTTTAGCATTCATTAACCAAACAGTTAGCATTCCTCTCAGTTTAAATTTATAAAATCTTTTCCCTAAAAGAGTTTTTCAGGAAATTAGACTTTTCAAGCCAACAATTTAACAATGAAGAGCTTCTTGATGGGCTGAGTATTTTTCATCACCCCTTCTTACATAAGAGTACAATAAAACAGGCATAGATTTTCTTCTGTATGACCTAAACCCAAGCTTCACTCTCTCAAAAAATCTATATTATGCTAATTATTTGTCTGATTTAATGAGGCTTTATAAAATTACATACTAATTACTCAAGACTGTCATTGTTAGGTATCTAGTGAGGATTGAACTAACATCAATGTCTTACTAACTTGAAGGCAAGACAAACAGAAAATTTATTAATTTTGTGTTTCACTGGAGAGCATATATATAAAGCAAGCAAACAATATATGCAGGGCAACTTAACAGTAATAAGGCAAAGCAACAGTAATACGTCAAAAAAGTTCACAAACTAAGAATTGGCATTGACACACCTAAAGTAAGTTTGGACAAGCGAACGTAGCATTCTGACTTCAAGACAGACTGGGACTGAGTCAGATAAAACTGAGAACTGGCCTATTTTATTGGCCAGCATACATTTGTGTGCTTCTGCCTATAAATTAGGGAGGGGCAATTGTTTTGCAGTTGTTCCAAATAGTATTGGAACTAACACCCTTCCAATGTCCAGTTTAAGGGCATGTTTGTTTGCCTGTTTTATCTACAGGCCGACTCTCCTTTAAGACTTAACATTAAGATGTGATAAGCTAAGTTAGTGAATTTCCACTTTGTCCCATCAGTCTTCACATTTGTTTCAGATACTATTATACATTCTACAAACATGCCACTTACTAACTTTTCTTCCACAAGACATGGCTAATATAACAAGTTAAAGAAACATTCCTTTTTGTAGATTCACCTTCTATATGCTGTTTATTTCTTTTGTATTCCTTATTTCTCTTTGAAAAATAAAAAAACTGTCTGCACTTTATAAGAGTGTTGAGAATACAAAATGTCCAAACAGTAATTTTCCTTTAGTATTCAAAACAGTAGTTGTGAGTGAGGGCAAATAATACCAAAGTCAGTGGGTGCCATTTACTACAAATACTCAACAGCTAAGTGCAACTAAAATACTGAATATTAGACCAGAAAGCCAATGTATAAGCTGACTGGCCCATTTGCATGTGTTGACTACCTGCTCTCATATAAATAGCTTGGATAGAACCGTATGTTGAAATGGACTGAAGCATTTTATGATGCAGCAAGCATAATTTGCATGCATGACTGCATGCCAATGAACCAGTAAAGTTAACATAACAAAAGTCAATAGATTTTCTCTCATTGTATTGAGATCTCATTTATTAGACTTCCGTTTGTTGCCAAATATTTCGACTCAGAGTCTTAATATTCCTTCTTTTTTGAAAAAGAAATATACATTGTCTCACCTACTCCCCACTAAAAACAAAATAAAATGAGCCACTTTGTTTAACTTTTCCTCTGTGAAAACCAAACAAATCATTTTTAGCTCAAATCTAAAGGGACCATCTTTATCTCATTGTATACAGACACAGCATTATTATGTTTGGCCTGGTGATGGCTTAGAATACATCAACTACATTCTCTGTTAAAATTTGGTCGTATTTTGAATGGATACTTGTAGACTTGAGTATAAACTGCATTTACCTTTTAGGGCTCTGGCATAAACAAGACAGCCATCTGCCTCTTTAAGGCTCTGGCATAAACAAGACAGGCATCTGCCCTGTAAGGCTCTGGCATAAACAAGACAGGCATCTGCCCCTGTAAGGCTCTGGCATAAACAAGACAGGCATCTGCCTCTTTAAGGCTCTGGCATAAACAAGACAGGCATCTGCCCTGTAAGGCTCTGGCATAAACAAGACAGGCATCTGCCCCTTTAAGGCTCTGGCATAAACAAGACAGGCATCTGCCCCTTTAAGGCTCTGGCATAAACAAGACAGGCATCTGCCCCTGTAAGGCTCTGGCATAAACAAGACAGGCATCCGCCCCTTTAAGGCTCTGGCATTAACAAGACAGGCATCTGCCCCTGTAAGGCTCTGGCATTAACAAGACAGGCATCTGCCCCTGTAAGGCTCTGGCATTAACAAGACAGGCATCTGCCCCTGTAAGGCTCTGGCATAAACAAGACAGGCATCTGCCCTGTAAGGCTCTGGCATAAACAAGACAGGCATCTGCCCCTTTAAGGCTCTGGCATAAACAAGACAGGCATCTGCCCCTGTAAGGCTCTGGCATAAACAAGACAGGCATCTGCCCCTGTAAGGCTCTGGCATAAACAAGACAGGCATCCGCCCCTTTAAGGCTCTGGCATAAACAAGACAGGCATCTGCCCCTGTAAGGCTCTGGCATAAACAAGACAGGCATCTGCCCTGTAAGGCTCTGGCATAAACAAGACAGGCATCTGCCCTGTAAGGCTCTGGCATAAACAAGACAGGCATCCGCCCCTGTAAGGCTCTGGCATTAACAAGACAGACATCCGCCCCTTTAAGGCTCTGGCATAAACCAGATCCTATACTAAATTTTTCACTTTTGTCTTTGAACACTTTACTATAAATCAACTTTGTCCTGAAAATTAAAATTGTTTTTTGTTTTTTTTAAAACTTTTTATCATTTATAGTTGTTAGTAAATTAATAAAAACTCTACTAAAATATTTAGAAAATAAATATTTATTTTGGCCTATTCAGTCTTTGTTTTTTGTTATTTTGTTTTGTTTAAATAAGGTAGTAAACTAGATTTTGTTTTCTTAAAACAAGAACTGCTGAGTTGGCAAAGCTATAACAAATATATATAAGATTAATAAAAATATAAAATTTGTCATTTAGTTGATTGTTGTTACCATCAGCATCCCAACTCTAGAGTTTCATATATGGACCCTCCAGTAATCACTCCATTCACTCGTCAGGGGGATATCAGCAATTGTTTTTTTTTTTATTTCATCGTTTTTCTGTTATATTGTGTTGAAAAATAATTTATGCATTTTTCATTGGTGCAAGGTTCATTTTTTTTTCTTTTTCTTTCATTATTTGTGTGTATGTGCATGAGTAGGGTGTTATTTTTGTTTTTAGTAGTTGATTTAATGATTAACATGTATGGAAATGGAATAAGAGTGGGGGTAGAATCATTTTTGATATGTGCATATATATATATATATATATATGTGTGTGTATCTATCTATCTATATATATATATATATATATGTGTGTGTATCTATCTATCTATATATATATATATATATATATATATATATATGTGTGTGTATCTATCTATCTATATATATATATATATATATATATATATATATGTGTGTGTATCTATCTATCTATATATATATATATATATATATATA